>JAPZDV010000026.1:20841545-20862839 GCA_029814665.1 Acanthurus lineatus
GAAATTAAAGGTGGGGTTATGAAAGCATGTTTGCATGTGCTTTTGTGGCTTGTGATTCAAAGAAAATGGAATCATTCACAGTCCTTAAATACATTTAACTGACAAAACTATCTTAAAAATAACTTTAGGTTTATTTTTAATCTACAAATCATGTCTTTGATATCTATTTAAGTCATTTTTTCCTGTTTTACAGGATTGGCACATCTAGCAAGTATTTGTTTAACTCTAATGATTTGGTTTATTATTGTGTTGTCTTGCTGTTGTGAAATGGACTGAATCACTTTCATGTGAAAGCTGTTATAATCCCTGGGAATACTGTTATGCCAATAATTTTGGATTGCTTCATGATGGAGTTTTAATAAATTAAATATTTTCTGAACTAATATTTGATCATGCTCCTGTCGTATTGGAGCTGATAACACACATCCCCCCAGCATTTTGACACATGCTTATCATCAATCAAGGATTTTTTTTAAGTTGTTGCCAGTCAAACTGATGTCTTTTTTATTATCAGAACTCTAGGGGTCTGGCCCCTCTTCTCTTGGAAACTGTTAAGTTTTAAGACTGAAATGGTTGTATAATTATTTAGTTAGTGGTTTCAAGATAAAGCTGAGGGGAAAATACAGGAACTAAGTCAACAAATTATCTGGCTTGATTATATCTATGCTCCCTCCCCATCCCTGAACATATACAAGGAGCATCTTTCCCTCTAAGGTATAGTTTGATTTCCTCCCCACTGATTAGGTCAGAGACCTTTGATTTAAATCTGAATAATCTTATTATGTAGGCAGTGATTAAGTAAGCAAACTATTGGCCGATCAGTTGTCTCACAAATTAAGACTCCCTCTGGTGGTGTAACAGCAGATCCTTAATAAATTAACAGTCAAATTTGAACTGTTTTACTTAGCCTCCTTTTTTCACGGCCTACTAATCAATTTGCTTTTGGTAGCTAACTTGACTCTTTGGACATAACCCAAGTCGACCAAGTCTCTGTTGAGAGGCTGCTCACTGGAGATGAGCTCAAAGGGGCAGCCTTTTCTACTGAGGAAAGTGCTTAGGACCAAACAGTCCTGGTGAAGTTTTATAAAACCCTTTTCAATAAGTTAGCACCAGTTTTGTTTGAGATGATAAATGAAACATGTATTTCTATAAAAACTACCTTTAACTTATCTTAATCAAGCTTCCGCATTGTTCATTTAAATAAGAATAAAGAACTTCCATCTTGTTCAGGTTATTGTCCTGTAGGTCTACTGTCTGTGGATTTAAAGCTTATTTGAGCTATTAGCCAGGTGCCTGGAGGCTGTCTGCCCTCCATTATCTCTCCTTGATCAAACAGGGTTTTGTCTAGAACAGGTATTCTATTTTTAACCTTGGGTGACTTTAAATATGTTTTATAATCTCTCCATCTTGTTGGCACCAGAGGCCCTGATCTCATTATATGCAGAGACGGCTTTTCATTGTGTGATATGAAATTCTCTCTCTTTTTTTTTTTTTACACACTTAAGGAATTTGGTTTTGGCTAGTGGTTCATTGCCTTGGTAAAACTACTCTACTATTACCCTGTTGCTTCAGTTGGAAATACTCCTGCTGGGAGGACTTTGCTATTACTTTGAACCAACTGCCATTGAGATCCAGTCAGACTCTGCTATAACTGGAGTAACTAGAAATTGCTTAGGATACAAAACTGTGTATGCAGATGACTTGCTTTTATATATTTCAAATTTTTTCATGGGACTGGCAACCTCAACTTATCTGACCATATTTTAGAGAACAAACTTAATTGAAACACAAGTTTTGTGGCCTGTAGCTATTCTTTGTAGGGTTCCCTATTCAAAATTGTCCAACAGTTAGTAACCATTTAAATTCATAGCCCTTCTGGTGGCTCCGATACAGGAAGATTTCCAGCCATTGTAATTGTCCCTTATAGCCTGGGTGACTTCTGTTACAAAGAGTGCCATCCTCAAAATGTCCAGCCCTTTTCAATGCAGTCTCTTCTACGGTATTTCATTTATATATTATTTTAGTTACAAAGTTAAATTTTGAAGTTCTTTGACTCCAAAGGGAGTTGTAGTAGAGGCCAAGGTCTCTTATTTTGTATTTTATTATTAGGCTGCCAAAATCAGAATAATTAAGCTTTAGATGTGTCTTGAGAGTTAAACTGCTCTTCCTTTTTGGCTACAGAGGCATTCTCCAGTAAACCTGCCTCAGTGACTGCACCTATATATTTTCTATTTAACTTTTCCTTCTCTCCTCATACTGAAGATGCCTAAGTTAACAGAACCACAGTTTTGATCATTTTTAAAATATTTTTAGCTCTCTTTCTCTCAATCTCCCAGGGGCCTTACCTAATGACTCCTTCTTGACCACATTACCTTTCTTAAAGGTTATGATATCTCTCTAACTTTCCCTTCTGTATGATCTTGCCCACCCATTATGTTCAACCTTTGTACGGAACAAAAAAACTCAATGGAAGGTTGATTTTAGTGATGATTTCAGAGAAGCTGTGGGTTATCTGCTATTTGTGCTCAGCATGGTCCGACCCAAAACACTTCATCTTTACATGAACTGAAGGGTTAGTGTTTAATACTATTCCATAATAACAGCTTTCATTTAATGTTTCTAACTACTTTAGTGTACCTATAATTTTTGAGGAATGATTTTTTTTTGTATTACATGGAATTTGTAATTGAATGTTATTCATAAAAGGTGACTAACTTGAAAGTTTTATGTTTGTTATTGTTTGGTTTTGATGGTATTTATGTCTTTTCCTCTGCATTATTCAAGTATTTGTACTGACTCCTATATACATGTGAAGTTTTCTTTGTTGTTATACTTGACACTGTATTGAAACTTGACACTTGTGTGTCATTGAAAATCTAATAAACAAATTAAAAAAAAATCTAATAAAATCCAAAACTCAAACAAACCACCCATTCACATACAGTACATAGTTCTTGAACATGAAATCTCCAGACACACAACATGAGAAATGTGCTTGAAAACCCTTTTAAGCCCCTGTTGACCCCCTCAGAAATCAGCAAAAAAATAAATAATGCATGAGAGCTAAATGACACATAGCATCAAATAGAAAAAAACATTTGTACTCAAATTGTCCAATTAAAAAAAAAAAGCTGAAATACTACTGCTACTTCTGATTCTACAAACTACACTAAAACTATCAGCACTAAACAACTTGTATCAAGAATAATATAACTGTCATAATGATAATCATAACATCATCCATGAGAGAGGTAAAGGGGCTTTTTTTTCATCTGAAATGCTGTTTGTGACTGAGGAGGTTTTTGTGTCGTCCCACCCCCCATGATCACATTGTCATATGACGCACCAGTGACATCAGCAGTGGCAAGGGCCCTAGGCGCCATCCGCCCCCCCTCAGGAGGGGATGGTAGAGAGAGACAGATAGAAAGACAGAAGAGAGAGAGAGAGGGAGAGAGGCCGGAGTGGCAGGGCCAGGCCTCATGCTGGTCTTTATGTGTAGGCATTAAGACGCTCCTTGGAGCGAGTGGAGTGGATGTCATGAAGCTCCTGCTCCTCCTTTGACTTGATGTCTTCATACTTCTGCATTCGGCAGGCATCCTTCACATAGGCCCAGTTGGCAGACAGCACCATCAAGTAGTGGATCTGTTAGATGTGGAAAATTTTTAATGTGATGCCAATTTATTACGTTACAGTCTTCCTTCTGAGATTAGTATTTAATATTTTTTCAGTCAAAAACTTGTCAAAGCATGGCAAAACTGAGGAAAAACCTAAAAAACCCATACTTGGAATTTAATGCGATGGACTATATTCCAGTGGATCTTTTTTTAATTTCACGTAGAAATTATTTATCATTTCTAAGTCTTATTTTCTTTATAGATGCAAATGAATATGTGACAATACTCATATGCCAATTTGAATGTGAATAAATTGCACAGAATACACTTGTAAAGCTTGTTTGGGTAGGCTGGCCCCTAATGAAAGGAGGAATTTCCATTTGTCCAGCAGGTGGCAGCATAATGCTAAATGTAGTTTTTGGACTTCCGTTACCATGGCAGCTGAGGTTTAATGAATATTAGTGCTTCAAGGACTAAAGTTGTAATGTAGCTTCTCTTTTCAAAAGAAATGACAGTCATAGCTGCACTGCTTTTTGTTTCTGTAATGCAGAAAGACAAGTTCAGTAAATGAGATTCACACACTGAATATACCATCAGTATTTTTTGCATATTTCACTTTATTTCTTCAGAATCAGTTGCTGAGTCTGTGTTTTAAAGATTTTTTCTGTTTTTTTTGTACTCCAACTTTTGCTCTGGTCTTTTGATGTGATGATTTTCTGTCGCAGTCAGTCGGCAAAAAAATGAGAATGTGGGAAAAAGAGTCCTGCTACATTTTGCAATATCACGTCTGAATCACAAACACTCTCTGTTTTCCAGAAAATGGCTCCTCGCAAATCACTGAGTGATGTTTGCAACAATCTCTCAGCCTTTCTTCTCCCTGTTTCCATGACAACGACATGACATGCCTAGCGCCTCCGAAAGAGGGAGGGAGACAAACCCTGTCTTTTTCACTGCGCCAAAATGCCTTTTCTCCCATCTACAGCTATTCTCTCACTAGTAAACATGACGGCACTATGATCTAGCTACAGCAACACAAACCCCAACTCTCCGCCACACTATTTTTGTACAGGTTCCTTTATTAGTCATGTTTTGATTTTTAAATCTTTTGGAGTTAAAAAAAAAATTTTGGTGTCTCACCATAGCAATAACAGCAGCTCCTGCTCCAGCGAGTGCACAGATAAACAGGTGGAAAGTCATATCCAGCTGAGGCAAAAAAAAAAAAAAAAAAAAGAACATCATATATTACCCTTGAAGGCTTACAAGATATATCTGACAGTCATGCTTAAAAATGTACTTTTTTTAAACAGTTATGCTTACAATGCTTACAAGGGCTCTCCAACTTCAACTTTAAGTGCATCAATCAGTAATTGTAAAAAAATCAATTAATTTCAGTTTTGGTTTTATTGGTCCTTTGAGTGAGGTGTAGAATGTTGTGTTTTAAGGTGCCTCTGAAATTTGCTTGGATGCAAAATTTCCAGTCAGGTTTTTCTTTGTTTCCTTTCATTTTATCTAATGATAGAAACAAATCTATAGCAATTATTAACTTTGCTTGATACTTTAAAAGTTACTTGACCATACCTCAGTGGATTCACACATCTTGTAAAATTTCTCTGATCCAGCACACACTGTTTTCGCCTCAGCAAGTGGCACAATACCTGAAATGAAGTGCTTTATTTATAAGGAATATATTTAAAGAAGTATGCAACAAATTGGAGCCAGACAATAACAAAGTGCAAAAAGTGGCAAAAGGTTCACATGTACAGTTACACATTTTAAAGCACATATTTAATGTACACAATGTCACATACATGCAAAGTATAGGCCTCTTCAATGATGGTGGCAACACAAATGCTTGTTGACGCAGAGACAGTATTAGTAGCTGCTGGTGGCTAATGGACTGAAAGAGCTGGCACTAATTAAAAATAATGAGCCAGCCATATAAGCTACTGATATGATGGACCTTTATCCCTGCTTAACATAATGTCATTCTGGATTGTTAAAGTTACCAGGACACTAATTTGAAAATAAACAGATGGTCCTATGTACAACAAATTTAAATAGCACATAACATGGCCTTCTGATTGAGTTATTTACAGTGTTATAATCTTAAAGTGGCTTTTTCAGAAAATAAACTGATGTGTGAGGTGTTCTGCATTTAGGTCATAGATGAGAGGTGGGTGGTGGGTGAAGAAATGGAGGGGGACCATTCTTACCATACTGGCGTGGGTCCAAGCACAGTGTTGCCCCTTCTAGCACGGTAGCATTTTGGCAAATATTCCAGATGTTGAAGTATATGAAGACTGGGAGAGAGGTAAAAGCAGTCACTCCGAGCCAAGCCAGCATAAAGATGTATGTCAGCATGATGAACTGTAGAGGGGACAGAAGAGTAGAGATCACATTTAGGTCATGAGTTTAACAAATTAAACAGAAATTATATATATCTATTTTCAAGTTAAATTATTACAAACTAGAGTGAAGTTTTCTGTGTTGTGATGCACTTCTTGAACTTGTGTTTTGTCTTAACATGGTATGGAAGGACACACGAGTCTTGAGGGATACAGATTGGTAGATATAAAACTGTGACCTTTTAGGTTACAATGTGTTCCCAAGTCACTGCTTGCCCATTTCTGCCAGCTAATTCCTTTTTGGTTAGAACATCTTGTGCAAAGGATTAGTGAACACTAACTTAATGACCTCAATGACCACAAAATACCACAGAATAGTCTGTTTGCCTCCCTGTGGAGCCTTATATTTACTAAGCAATTATATCCAAGAGATAATCTTGTTAGCATTGCTCCAGGCTCTCTCTCTCTGATATGCTCCGTCTTAAAGTGTTTCTAATTTCTAATTGTTGTTATGGAAACATAATGGAATATTTTGAAAAATGTTTTAATGTAGTTTTGGAACACTTAAGTTGTGAAACTGCAGTATTAAGAATTTTCTTTTGGATTTTATCTACAGAAACACACAAATTACAACAGATGATATAATGCACAAACGATTTGTCATACTTTCTCAGTTTCTACATGTTCTACTTATAAAGTGGTTTCTAACTCATACCATCTTATGACCACTTGATATAAACAATTAAAAATTCAACCTATACCTGTTTTATAAAATCTGGTTTTATACACCTGATAGTGTCAAGTCAAATTCAACACTGATAGGTTAGAAACCAGCACAAAGTTGGACTCATAGCAAAAACAGTGATTGCCATCATTAAAGAAGGAAGTGTTGCTTTTAAAAACCTCTGTCCTCGCTGAAAAGTTCAGCAGCAATTGAAGCCTATACCTAGATACAATAAAAGCAGTGAACAGTGAGTATAATCCAACCAAAATCTAAGCTAAATTTTACTGGTTATATGCACTAAAAGGCTAGTCCTACCCAAGCGCTGACACAACGTCCACATGTGGTGATCTTAAAGTCTCCATACAGGTCTTTAATGGCTCCGCTGGTGAAGAAGCCTTCTACCATCAGCAGGATGCCATACACAAAGAAAGCTGAGGCAATACCGTAAATCACATACTTGATAATGTCAATCCTGTAGAATGAATAGAGAACACAGCAGAGGTAGAGAATTAGAAATTTGCATTAAAATACCTTTATGAAAACAAAAATAATATAGGTGCCAAATTATTTTGTGGAAAATGTGGAATGTGGAAGTGTGTAAACTGTATTTTCCCCTTGAAAGCATAGAAAGAAACAATTCTTTCGGGTCAATAACGTTTACTGAATCCAAGTGAACTTTTAGTTCAATATGATCCTTCTGTACTCACATCGTGAAGACGTCCAGTGCATCCATGGGGCTCCGCACCACCTCAAAGTAGTTCTGGAGTATGGTGACGGTGCCAGACAGGGCCTCATGTCCGCAGCCGCAGAACAGAGCCACGCCCGCATACAGCAAGATGGTGGCTATAAGAGATGGATATGGGATCCCACCCAGGCATTTGATGCAACATTCAAGGCAGCCTAAAGACAGACAAAGATAAAAATATTCAGCTATTAGTCAGCAGTTACAGAAAAGGACAGGTAACCATCTAATAAAAATAGATGAAAATTCTTGTGTGTTCTTTCTTTTTTCTAAAATTTAAATAATTCAACAAATCTTCGTTGGTGGTCAAATGCATTTGCATGTTGTACTCTGCACTGCAATATACTTCTGAAGAATCTCAAACATTTAAACCACAGTTTGGAAGCAGCCATGCATGCATGCACTGTGGAGCAAAGTACAACAACTTGATAAGATATTTAGTGGCCACTTTCACTTTACCTTTGCAGTGATCTGGCCTCAGATCTCCCTGTGCCTGTGCAGCATATTCAGTTTGTCTGTTTGTCAGAGGATGCTGACATTTTAATCAGGACTAAATCTCAGCCAGAGCTTTATATAGTGATCCCAACCTTTAACCCCATACTTCTGTACCCCCCTTCCAGTCCCTATGACCCCCTCAGATGACTAATCATTGCTCCTCTGCAGCTTCAGCCTCCAGATTGCACCTAGCAAAGCTGAGTGGGTAAACAAGCACACAAGTGTGTCTTCATGAGTAGCTCAGATTTATGAGTCTTCATGTTTATTTGTGTATCAGTGTGTGTATATGTGTGTGTTTTAGGGTTCTGAGTCAGTCATTTCTTAGAGTAACTGCAACAGAAGTGGAGTTTATTTCCTTTGGCAGCCCTGGCCAAAACCTGACTTGACAGGGTCTTGCAGTGCACTGCAGTATATTAACCACACAGTCATATTTTAAACAAAGCCTAGCCTATTCTAAGTATGTTTATAACTCTTCAAGTAAACCTGAATTACAATGGATAGCTTCCTTCTATAATTGCATAACTGTCTGAAGTCTAAATCAATACACATGTGAAAATGTAAGAATGTAACAGCATGGTCATAGAAGTGGGGAGTTCCTCTTGATCAGGTAAATAATATCATGGCTCATGATTTGATTCATCTACATTCACACTGCTGTCCTCCTTCAGAAAAGAGACTTTACAACAGCACAGTTTTCATTGTCAGTGGATGAGATGATAAAAGATTTGACAATTGTTCATCAAGGTTGTTTTTAGCACCATCTCTTTTATGGTTATCTCTCTGTCTTCACCTGTCTTACAAAGCAGGAGCCACAGCAAACACCCCTCCTCCTCCTCCTCCTCCTCCTCCTCAACTCTTTGCTTCTTACTCTGATCTAAACCTGAGTGGAATACAAAGTAGCTGGTCTGCCTGCTGAGCTGAGCAGTGCTCAGACACTTGGTGCAGCTCCGACCCTCACCCAGGCTTGCCTAGATTATCTGCATCCTCGATGATGTAATGCTGTGCTATGCTGTAGTATATCTATTTAGCCTTTGTGCTGTATTTTAAACCTGTTTTCTCCAGGAAATTTTTGCTGAAAATGCCTATGACTGTTGCATCCTTGCACTTAAAATCCACCAAGATCAGCTATGGCTTTAAGAAATATACATAGCTCAAAATAGGTATTGGTTAGGTTGTCAGTGCCTAATGGACATATTGCTCTTCCTCATTTTTAGTCTTTATTTGAGAGTTTATATAAAGTTAGAAAATTGCTCAGTTAATGCTCAAGTGGATTGTTTAAAGTAGATACTTCTCTGGCTAAGTGGGGTTTCCTTTTATTTTCATTTAAAGGAACAGGGACAACATTCTTTTATCATTATTTACGAGGAATTTCTCTAGCATACACACTGTCCCAGCCCTATGTGAGTGGTACATTACCTGGGAAAGACAAAAGACTCAGCTGCTTTATAGACTGTTAGACACTGACAGTGCAATCTGATGTACATTCCCAGGTGGTTTCACAGCAACTATCACCTTTTTTCATGTGAATCTGTCCACCTCCTGCAGTATTTTTGAATGGGCAGGACTCCCCCATCTGCCAGTTAAACTAGTGCTCTCTCTTGAATGAGGGGTGAAGCAACTTTAAATTTACAATAAAAGTCCAGTGGATTAAGCAGTTTTGAGTCGGTGGTTCAAAGGAATAACAATCCACACTTTAAAATGATGTTAAAGAGTTGCAAGATTGTTATTTTGTGATCAATTTTGACATTTCCACTCACTACACAGTTGGACAGCTTCTACAGAAATGGTGTGGTTTTGTTGTTTTTTGAGGTCAGATTAATTATATTTGGCTGCTTATGCATGGAAATAATAAAATAGTTGCTTGATTGAGCAATTGTAGCTGGAAAAGCAAAGCACACCACCATTTTTTTTTTCAGTGTGCCTGAGACAGAAAGTGATCCTGTCACCACCCCTTTATATTGATTTATTATCTTGAGTTACTTAATCGTTTCAGGAAGCAGACAGTAACAGGATTCATTGATGTGATGGTGGGTTCTGACAAAATGAGAGCGAGCAGTCACATTTAACCTTCATGTTCAGGGTTGGTGAGCCTATTTTTAAGCAAAAGTGACTAATTAAACCGTCTACTCATAAAAACTATTCAGCAGAAAAGACGAGGCCATTCAGATGAGTGTATTTATTGTAGATGGTGTTGTTATTTTTGCCATGTGTGAGCAGAATCTGTTTGTGTTTTAAACAGTCACCTGATGAAGCATTTTAAAAGTTGTGGAAGTAAAGAGCTTGTTTATTTTTCTGTTGTTTAGTGAAAATGTTTAGGAAAAATTCTTGGAGTTTTTCTTTTGCCCACCGTTGTGGCATGCTAGTTAAATTTGGGACTGTGGAGTTTCGGAGCCCAATGCTAAGCATGAAGAGAGATGAGCAGTAATATAAATGATTTATATTACAGCCTCAATCAAGGTTTATTCCCTCTGTATTATTTACATTTGGCACACTTAACCAGCTGGAGTTGTGTTTTGCTGGTATTCATATATTTTACTTTTCCCTGATGTAGATAAGACCAATCAAATCAGGACTCAATTATTATTACTTTGTGATACAGTTCTGATAACAAAGCTGACCGCTGGTTTGCATTTTAACAGTTTGGGAGCTACAACAGAAATAATGTTGTCTACGTGACTTGACTGAAAGGAAGTGTTGTTTCCATGGAAACAGCTGAAGATGAAGTTACAGGGTAAGATAGGAGCATTAGTGAGTGAATGTATCGAGTGATGTTTTATTGATTGTCTGCTTTTAATTTTGTAGAGGGGAAATTCCTCAGAGCCAGCAAAGGGATGTGTTAGAAAAGGGCAAAATGAAATTACCATGCAAAATGCTGCATAAAATCACTACTGAAAAGATGAATGAGGTTCACATGGATGCTAAAGTCAGTGTAACATGCAGTCAAGGCTACAGTATCATTTTCTCTGCTTCTCATCCATCAATCCCAAAGGTGTATCCCCACGGGGGTTGTGGTGTGCTGGATCTGATCCCAACTGATATTGGGTGACAGGCAGAGACACCCTGGATGGGTTGCCAGTTCCTTACAGGGCTGACACTTAGAGAGAAACAGCCATTCACCCTTATATTCACACCAACAGATCATCTAGAGTCACTAATAAAGGCTCTTATCTGATTTTTTGTCCTGCATTCTTGTCTGTTTTCTGAAAATCTTGAGAATTACATTAAAACTATGACTTTTAGAACACTATGATCACTTTTTGACTGTTGCTATACAGTTTTTGTTTTGCTGTGAATTATTTCTTGAGCTCTGTCCTCACTGCACCAAACAAAACCTTATCTCATGCCAACACCTCCTCTCATTTCCTCTCTGTAACTCTTCATTGATCTTAAGTGACTACAGATGGAGCTGGTGAAAAATGGTTAGTGTTGGTGCAAACTGACTTGCAGAGCTACTGGATGCTTGATCCATAATTTAAAAGCGGCACAGTGCAGCAGAGCACAAGCCTCTCACATTCATTATTCACGCTCTCTGCTTAGCCCAGCATTACCTACAATGAAAATTAAAGATCCCCTGCTTGATGAGGAGTTGTAAGTATTTGAATTGACCTTGCTTACAGGTGTAGTACTGCGTGTCTTTTGAAGTACAGACCGACAGGGAGTCAAGTTGGAAATTTGGCCTGATTGATTGCTTAAGCTGATGTAAATACACCAGTGGAAGCAGCAATGAAGCAATTTGTGTGCTCTCTTTTGTCCTTAGTCAAGAAGGAAGCAAAATTGAGCAGTTTGCTATTTTAGATATTCAAATCATAGTGTGCATGTCAGAATAGGCAAAGTACTCACTAAAATTGCTTTATATACTTACATAATTACAGCCTGGAGGCTATTCCCAAAGCACTGAAGGTTAGTGAAGTTTAAAATCTTTAAGAAAAACGTAGTTTGTATTATGTAAGCTGAAGATTTAAGTGCCTGTAGTTTTCTTTGTGTGTCTTAGAGGTGCAAAAAACTGTGCATGTTCCTCCCACTGAATGTTAATCAAATAAATGTCACTTGCCAAAATTGAAAATCTGGCAACACAAGGATTAGTCTGATGTATTTAAAACAAAGAGACAGGATTTCAGTAGACGGAGGGGTTTTAGATATTTTATCCACCAAACAAAAAAAGCATCTGTTTCCCAAAAACAAAAAAAAAAACAAGTGAAACCTACATGACCCCAAACACTGCGGTCCAATCAACAGAAGGCGTCTTCCTAATACAAAGAGAAAGGATGACCCCCTCCAACGGCCCCTCCCACCTCCTACTTCTCCTCCATCTGTCAGTGTCATATCCGACAGGCAAAAGGACACACACACACACACACACACACGCACGCACATGCGCGCTTACACACTCACTGACCCGGTCAACATTCACATGAGGGATAAGGTTATCTTTTAATAATGCTCGGAGCTAAATGACGTCCTTCAAAGAAAACATGACTCTGACATCCGGGAGATGTTGCAATTAATTAATGAATCATTTGCTGCTCTTTTTAGTGCACTGATGAGTCAGATATTGTGTCTGTGTATTGATAGTCACAGAGTTACAATATTGTTTGAGTTTTTTTAAATTTATTTATTAATTTTTTGCTCAAGTATATCAGTAGCCCTGTGATGGAATTCGTATTTTACTAGCTAACAACAGGTGTGGTCCGACTCATAGTGATTGAAGCAATCAATAAAGTTTGTAACTCACGTATTGGATTTTTTTCACTTTACTGGGGCTTACACAAGATCTTGTCAAAGAGACACAACATGTATTTGACTACATAGCCTAATGAAATGTTTCAAGAACCACAAAAAATGCACAGATTTATCTTGAATAATTAAAACTGTTACATTTGATTTCACTCACTAGCATAACATCTTTCTGCTTATATCCTTAATAATAATAATATGTCACAGTATATAGCTATATTAACCAAAATATGTCTCTGTGTTTCTTTACTTATTTACGTCCTGTTCAGTGATGGAGACCTAGTCACAAATGACAAAATGACAACGACGAAAATAATGTTTTGTAGGGACTCTTACTGGTATTTTAGACTTTGTCATTCCTGGACAATGCTGACTATTTATTTATCCTGTATTCGTATTAACACACTCTCCATATTCACTTTTATTATAAAAATGGATCACATTTCTGTTCAGCCTCAACTCTGGATGATAGCCGTGGTTGTTAGTTGTAACTGCTGCTAACTGAACCTGGTGTAGGAGCCTCCCTGTGAATATGATGAGACCAGGATTGAACGCATTCTTTGATACAAACAGAAGCAAGTATGACAACAAAGAATGCTGTACATAATACTTGTTGTGTCTTTTAGCAATTTATCCATGCAACATTAGTGGTCCTGTTAGCTGAGCAGCCAATCTTCAGGACCTATAATTCAAACTTACACTGATGTTAAACTAATAAATAAGGTAGACAAAGCTTGTTTCTACATCAGAGTGATCTTGGAAATTGGCTTTCACCCTTTGGTGAAGTTGTTCACTGAACTGTGCTCTGGAGGTTGAGTTTTTGGTGCCATTAAGCCGAGGAGGAGCTGAGTTATTTACTTTTTTTAATTTGATGGAAGTTTTTTCCACTCAAAAATATCATTCAAACACAGCTGGGAGAGTATTAATTATGTTTATTAATTATCAAAGTTCTATTGTCCTAATTCCAAATAATTCGTTCTTAAAGTTTACATTGGTCTGAAATGATTCTAGGTCCTTGTTACATCTTTTATTTAAGTAGCTTTCTTCTTTGCGAAGTCGTACAGAATCATTAGGCTTTGCTTTCTGAGCAGTTCTAGAGAATATGAACAAGATACTGCATTGGAAAACATAGTTAACTACAATAAAAAAGAAGGTGCTGGAAGAGAGAACAGTAATCCAGTTTAAGGTCTGGTGCATGCTTACTTCCAAATACATCCAATCTGACATCATTTTTGCACATTCAGTTAGCAGTTATTAGTTCCTTGTTACCAGAGGAGGTTTTGTATGGGGGTGGGGTGGCAGTGAGCCTCTATGAGAGAGAGACAGAGGAGAGAGAGACCTCAGTGGGGGATGGTGTGTCTGTGTCAGTCTGAGAGTAATGGGCGTATACGAGTCTCGTTGCTTTCCTATATTTAATGCGCAGCCCCCCTACCCCTGAAGCGAGCAGGTTTTTCAGCTCCCGCACGTCCCCATCTCCGCTGCGCATGTTTAATCAACCAGTATGGTTGCCATGTCAACCGCAGCGCAAAATCTGAGAATAGACCGGGCACTTCAGAGCCGTGACCCACTTACTGTATGTCAACAAATTCAGTGGGACAATAGTGAATGAGACACATTACACAGATAACCCCTCAGGGCAAAAGGGACGCTACAGGCCAGGTCCAAAAGCTTTGGCAATGATTTCTTTTCTCTCTTTTTCACTTAGAGATGGAAGAATCTGAACATGACTGCGTGACTGCTGAGCAGGGATGTGTCTTTTGTCTGTGCCAAGTTCACTCCAGGAATTGAGGGGCAAATGTTAAGAACTCAGGAGATGACACAATGGCTTTTCTTAACTTCAAGTTTGTTTATTTTGAGTGTGTAGCTTGGTGAAAAGAGCTTAAATGTTTTTTTTTTTGTCAACATTATGTACAGCAAGCATCGGGGGATGAGAGGATTTAAGTAACAGCTCCTTAACAATAGAACATGATAGCCTATCTACAGTATTTGAATGAATGTGACAGCCATCTGTACAGTAGTATTTAATTTTAACTTGTGGTTTCCAGATGCACTTTCCTCTGATTTACCTACATATTAGGGTTGATTGAAAGTGAAAAAAATGTTAAGCTGTAGTTTGAAAGGCCTTTCAACAACAAGGAAACCTTTTGAAACACTCTTAGCTCAAGTATTTATATTATAGTCCTAGTATTAAAAAATGACTATGCAAAACTCCCTATTATGTTAAAGCACACCACTCTGATGTTATGATTGCAAGATACTATCTTATTAATGACCCTCTTGGACTCTCAGGAAATGGTTTAGAATTGCATCATTATGTTTGAACACCTGTTATCTGTACTAGTGAGTCACTTATTTGGTAACAATGAGAAAACCCTAACAATGTCCCCACCAAGAGCCCCAGCATATTTCATAAGAACAATTGGTGGAACTCCCTCAAACTCTTCTGGCTCTGGACAGCACAGGATTCAAAACAATGAGTGAGAGAAGACGACACAGGGAAAATGAAAGGTTTTGTACTGTATTGTGACCAGAACACGCTGAGCAGTGTGACTGTACTGTGTTTGAAGCTGTTATATCTTTTGAATGTAATACAATTCAAAACTGTCTTCAAGAATAAATAATTATCTAACCTATGAATACACCATGTTTAATAAAGGGTTAGGCACGGGTCTTGTATACTTACAAGCTATCAGTCTAACCACAGCACTTGAATTCAAAACAGCTGTTTTTGAATACACACTTAAATTCAAAAACATTAAGCCTTATGTAAAATTGACATTTATAATCAGAGTCTTGAACTGGAAGTGTAGAAACTCAGCGAGGAAAAAATTTTTAAAAAAACCCAAACAACTGTGCATTATGTCTGCTGTATTAATGCCATGTCACTTGACAGATATTCTCTGATTTATGGATATTAACAAAAAATATCAATCAGCTTCCCTTCTTGTAACAGTTTGCCAAGTTAGTAGCTGGTCAAACTGATCAGACAGAAGGACATGCGGTGCCTTGCAGAGTCGATTCTTGGCTCAGGAAGTGCTAACAGGTGTGCCTTTCTCAGTTTTTTCCATTCTGTGGCAAGTAACAGCACCAGTGTGAACTATCGCCAGAATGTTGTTTGGTTTAATTTTTAAAGTATTATGATCACTCTACTGCAGAACTTCCATCATTTCAGCTCTGTGTTCACATTAGTCAGACCAGCTTTTTCAATCATGGTGCGGTGATTTGCTCCATGTTGCTAACGGCCCCTGAGTTACTTAGTGTGCACTGCTGCTTTTGGCTAGCAGCTGAAGTGAACAGAGCCCACCTGGTGCATCTGACTCATAATCTGAGATTTGCAGCCTCAGAAGAGGAAGACAGAAGGGCACAGGCATGCTGTGAGTGTGCTTGTTGACACCTACACCTCTTTTGTAGTGGAAGTACCTACAACTGCATTTGCAGTTTTTCTGAGTGACCTCTCTTTCATATCCAACAACAAGATTATATTAAATTGCCCTCTTGACAGTGGGATACACTTACGGATAGTAATAGATAGTGAATATAGTAGCCAGTTGGCAACAGAAGCCTTTTTAAATCTCAGCACAATGGCCCTCTCATAGATAAATAATGTGTGACATTCATAAGCTTTTGAAATTATGGCTTGGCAGAAATAGTTACAGTGCTTGTATTTTAGAGAACTTTTGCCGTAAGCAATGTTCTTTTGAATCTTCAGCATTGCTCCTGAACCTCTGTTATGATCTTTGATGGATTGTAGCTTGCTTTGGGCCAATATCTCAGCAACAGAATCCAATCTGGCATTTTTATGCTTTCCCTTATTTAATTACTTATGTAATTTTCTTGATTTATTCTCAATATGTAGTTATAAAGCTGAGGATTCTGGTGTGACCCGAGCCTTTCCTGAAAATGAGCACAGTCCTTACAAATGATTAGATATTTACAGAATAATGGGCATTAAATCCAAGTGACATGAAATGAAACCTGACAGGGTGACCTCAGTGTTTCCCATGCCTCATCAGAGCAATCATTTCAATCATCTGTCTTTAATAACCACTAAAGGAACTTACTGTTATTTAATCAATCGTTTGATAAAAGGTTATGTGGTCAGGTGACCAGTGAGCCCTGCTGCCATGTTCCAGTATACCCACCCTACATTGTGTCGTGCTTGATCAGCTAAGACATCTCCTGATCTTGTTGTAATTTGGTAATGATGGCAGGATGTTTTCACATTTAAGAATGGATTTTACATTATTACTCATTCCTGAGTATTTTTTGTTTTTGTGATTTTGTATGAATGGACATTAAAACTGCAGTCAAATGTGGTCACATAAAAAAATTAACTACTTAGTGTAATAATGGAAATGTTAAAAGCAAGACATTTGTGGTGATTCATGAAGGCATGTCATCCTGGGAGAATTTTGAGTGGCTGCATGCATTTGTCAGGCAGATAGAACTGACAGAATGTCAGCCTCTGATGTAACAGGTCACTTTTTGGCAAACCATTTTTGAATGGCGGAGGCGCTTTTGGTAGTACTACATAGCAAAGCAGCTTTAATCATATTCAAGATAAGTGGACTTTTTTGTCATTTGTCATTTTAACATATAATCCTAGACATATTTTCCTTTCTTGAGTTTTGAACTCACGGAAATTTGTTCTGTCCATCAAAGTTTTATCAGGTGTAAGAAAAACAATTACGTCATCTGCCCCAAAAAAAGGTGTTACTGAAGCAGCCTCTGCTGATCAACTGAAGCTGCACTTACAAACATAAATCTTTGTTTGTCTCTGTTTTATACTCTCTTAGATATTCTTAAAGACTTCACTAGTGAGCCAATTTTAGGTCACAGAGCTTGCAGTATATGAGTGTGCATTGCGTAGTTACGGTCTTTACAAAAGTAAGCCTGGCAAATATCAATGGACATGACATGCAGAAATGCATGCACAGCTTGCATTGCTGCATCTTTCAGTTGGGTGAGCATTTGTGTTAGTGGGTGTTAATGTGAGTCCACACCTAGTAATGGCGACCAAGAAGTATTGGATCGAAATCTGTAAGGTTGAAGGCACATATGCCAAGCATTACAAATTGTCATGGGGATGGCACCCACATTAATGATCATGCAACAATTTTGTCAATCACTTTAACCAACAGGAAACAAAATAGAATCTCTTCTTAGCTGCTGTATGTGCATAAGTGACATAAAGTCAAGTGTTATTCTCCCTCTATGGTAGATTATGCTTTCTTTATTTTACCAAACCTCTCTCTCATTCTTAGACTACTTTAATCTCTCTCCCATACACTGTGTCTTCTTCTACTTTATTTCTGTCAGTCTGACTCTGCTTCTGTACCTCTGTCTGTATCTCTTTCTTTTATACTTTCAGACCCAGTGAACTATTCTTGTGTTTCTAAAATGTCATCTGCAGGAGTGGGTGAAGAGAGAATAGATAATGACTACACTTGGCTAGTACCATGGCAACTGTTTGAGCTCATGTGTGTGTTGGTGAGAAGTGCTAGGTTGCAGGGAAGGAGAAGGAGGGAAAAGAAACACAAACATAAGAATCCATGGCTGTCAAGTGAAATAAATCTAAGAGAGATGGAGGCAAAAGGAGGCAAAAGTGCATTCTGCAATACATGACAACAGCATCCTGTCCACCTCTGCTCATGTATCATTAGAGGTTTGATTTAGAATGAACAATTAAATTAAAAATGTTGCAGTCCCCTAGTTAAAAATGCACTCTCCCACTTTTGCTTTTGTGGCTCCCAACTGTACACTGAATCATTCATGCAGAGAAGAGGTGGTGGTGAAGGTGGGGTTGTGTGTCTAAAGTATAAATAGCAATTCCACTTTGCACAAAGCAAACACTGCCTCTTTGAAGCGAATGAGAGAAGCCCCTTCTCCTGCATCGAATCCACACTGAATGTCGCAAAGTATCACTGCAAGATACAACGTCTGGACACAAAGGATGGAACGTGAAAGCTGCTGGATTAGTGTAGAAGCTTGGTTTGGTTTCTCACTCTTCATGTTTTTCTCTCAGCTATCAAGACAAGCATGAAAGCCTTATCAAGCAAACAAAGACAGTTCATCCCTTGCTGAAGCAGCTCACACCCCTCTGACTACCCAAACAGCATATACAGACGTGCACTCTTGAGTGGAGTGCTGACACTCAATGGACAAAGGAATTACCACAAACAGCTGCTCTCCTATTCAAAAAGGGAAAGACTAACATTTGTGCAATTGTCTCTGCAGAGGCACCGCTGCCACACTCACAAAACACCCATGTCGGATTTACTTAAGGAAATCTACCCAAACGTGAAGAAATGCTCTCTTACCCTTCTGAGTCTGCCCCTCATCCATGTCTTCTTCCATTGTGCTGATTCTGTTACAGAGCAACAAAAAAATGTAAAACAATGTTTGCAGGTTCAAAACCTTATTTATTCTTAAGGGGTAGTCCAAACCACTCCGGCTTTCTTTCTCTCTGTCTCACTTTTTCACTTTCTCTAGATGTCCCTACTGAATACCGAGATTGCCTGTCAGCTGTGGTTTCTGTCAAGCGTCCGGGCGATGCGAGGGATCACTGAGTCTTTGTGTTGCTGTCCATTGCGAGCTGCCGTGTCAAGTGCTGAAAACCTCCTTGGTCCCCAGTGGAGAAGAAGGAGGAGGGAAGTAGGGGGCTGGATGGAGCAGAGGGTGGTCTCTTGTTAGGCAGGAGAGCGCATGTGTAACTTGAGCTGGTGGGGAGGGGGGTTATTGCAGTTGCAGTGGCAGGTGTGTGAAAAATATAGATTTGAAAGACTGAATGCACCAGTGGAATAGAAACTAAATTGAATCAAGACCTTCTGATTGTCATGTTTAGACAGATGTTCACAAGTGTGGGTTACCAGTGCTCACCCGGCCCACCCCAAACACCCCTGGCTCCCAGACAGAATGGTTAAGCCCGTTGCCCCCCCCCCCCTGCAGTGACTCTACTGCATTAACTCAACCTCTCCTTAAATAAGGGAGGGGGACATCTGATTTTGAAATGGGATTCTCCTAATCTTATTAGTCATACAGATTCAATTATGCAATCACCAAGTAGGTGTCACTGGATTCTTTTCATCTAATTGCACACTGTATATGGAGACAGACACTGTAGTCATCATGTTGACCCATTTAGCGAGTTCATGTTTTAAACTCAAGGACTATGTGGTCAGCCATGGAAACTGTGCACGATCAATAAATTATACCTGTCTGATGTCCTCCAAAAAATTTTATTTTAGCTGATATGCTTTCTGTTATCAGTTCTCTTACAAAAATGTTTCCACATCATTGAAGAAATCTTCCATATTGACTACAGACTCATTAATGCAGGGAGGCTGTGCAAAAGTCTATAAAAAAGGTATATAAACAATAACTCAGAGGTGGCTTATTCTTCACACGGACCAACTAAGGTACATTATAGTGCTGTGGGATCAAATGTGCTGTATAAATAAAATCTTGACTTCAGTTACTGACAGATGGGATCATGGATGGATGATCAGACAGGTGGATTAGATGAAACTTTAATGATCCCTGTGGGGAAATTGAACTTCTGCTGCAGCAGAGGACTGGAGAGCAGTCAAGAAAGAGGTATGTGAGGACCTCTGAGATTGATATAAGTAAACAGACTGACTTAAATAGATTGTGAATGGGATGGGTCTGTGCATCAAAACATCAGTTTGTGATTTTGATGGAGGATGGAAATTGCTATGAGAGTTATGTTTTCATAGGAACCAGCATGATTTCCAAAAACGGAGACAAGGTGAAAACCTTTAGCTTAGTATAAACATGCTGAAAATGATCTTTTTAGCCTCTGTGTTGTTGCTCTACAGTATATTTACTCAAAGCAACTCTTACAGTTTAATTTTTAGAAGAACCACGCCATCATCTTAATTATGGTCTTGGTGATTATGCTAATTATGCTGCTGTTTCAATTTGAAAGTAATGATTTATTGATGTTAAAATGTAATGGTTTATTACTGACATCTTGAGTTAATTTTTCAATTAGCCATCTGAAGTGTAATGATTAACCTAATGATCTAATTTCCTAAGTAGTCCATCTCTTTAATGCAATTTAATGTTACTATAAGTATACTAGAAGTGCAATTTAATGTTACCATATATATATATTTATTTACTCTGCCTTTCTTGCAGTGTGATTTAAGGAATGGCATTGTCTGTTTTGTTGGTTGGTCGATATGTGTTAGATCTTTGGCCTATTGGTTAATGCACCATGTCCAGATCGGCATTAAGTTAGCAAGGACTCTCTTGCCAGTCACATTTAGTAGCCATATCCTCAAGTTTAATTGCCTCATTATTTTTCTTGAAACACAAACTTAACAGAAACAAAAGAAAAAAACAGTTCACTCAAGTTCCCTAAAGTCATCTTTGTTTGTGTTTCCACTTCTTCAATAATCAGCAACTTGAAATAAATAATTATTCATCAAGTCAGATGTAAAATTCCCCGCTGGTGATGCCTGACTTTCCTCTCCTCCTCTCCCTCTTCATTCCCCTTCTGTCCCTGTATGCTCTGTCTTGTTGTCCCTGGAGTAAGAGTCCTGGTGGAAGCAACTGTAAGTCACTTCAACATTGCAGTCCTTATCATCAAAATTTTTTTCATTTTGTAAAAACTGT
>JAPZDV010000026.1:20862939-20878232 GCA_029814665.1 Acanthurus lineatus
ATTTTGTAAAAACTGTTGAAAATTGTGATGTTCACAGAAATCCAAAACCTCCCCTTTTGTCTTTGTATCTTGTATGATCATTTTCAGTTTGCTGACCCTTGAAGTTAAAGTTGGTGATTTCATTTGTTTCCACAGACACTGATATCATTCACTCTCCTTCTAAAACTAATTATTTCACAAATAAACACTGGAGATTTGACATAAATTAAACTTGATAAGAATACACAGTTGCCATAAGATAAATGTTATTATTGTTATAGTGGGTCATTGCAGTACAAGGTGTTGTTGCAATTTGACCAACTGGATCACTTTACAAGATATACTCAGTGTTGTTGTAAGTACTGAAAAGAGTGAATGCTGTGCCATACTTAAACCTTTTTTTCATGCTTTGACCCTAAAAGCATTTGGCCTTTGTCTTATATTGTATTTTTACTTAACCTACCTTCCTGTTTCCATTGCCCTTTCTATTGTGAGTCTAATTTTAGCGTGTTTGCTCACTCGTGAGGGGGAGTGGTGCAATTTTCTAGCTTGTAAAGGTTTTTGTTGTCACTTGTTTTCACTGTAAAGAAGTATTTAAAATCCACTGTCTTTCTGCTTTGTAACATGATAAACCCCCTAAAATGTGCTGGGCTCACTGAGTTGGCTTTTTTATGTTTCCCTTACCAGTAATCATTAATTATGAAATAGAAACTACAAGCCCACTGTGTTCTTCTGTTATTTTTTTTAGTTTTGAATGTTCCTGACCTAAATTCTCATTTTTTCACAAAACATCAAATCATTATGAGTATCTTTATAGATTGCTTTAAAATGTTTGTAATATATTTGACATTAAAATTTGAAAATAGCAGTCATGAAATAAAATCTTTGATGAAAAGTTGAATTGTGTTCCACTTGAATGAATGACATTTTAATATTTTTTTAATTGTTACTGACTGCATGTGGCAAACAATAACACCAATGCATAAATAAGACTCATTTGCACTTAATTGGCTTTGCTCCTGGGATTTTGAAAATAAGGCACTACAGGGGCCAGTAATGGAAAATATGTAAATACATAAATGCAGTTCAATCAGAGGATGCAAAATAAATTATTATTATTATGAATTATTAGAATCTGACATGCAAATGACTTTTCACACCTCTATGTGCAATGCCGACACAGACACACAAAGCGCCCCACCCTTGGCCTGGACATGACCACACACTAGCTTACCATGGCTTTGTTAATAGAGGTGGGAGATTTTGCTGCAGGGGAATGGGGGGAGGGTATTTTTTTTTCAAGGGAAATCCTTAGCTTATAGACTCACAGCATCCCCCACCCCGCCTCTCCCTGCCTAGTCGTGTTCCTGTCTGTGCCTCTAACAAGGCGCTGACCCCCGTTCCTGCTGCTGCATCCCTTTGCTTTCACCACCAGAGCTTCTCTCTCACTGTGGGTACCATGATGCAGATAGGAAAAATCAGCAGATGGTGAAACACTTTCTTAGGGCATTTGAGGCACCCTCATTTTCTAACATCGGTTGCCTAGCATCTCTATTTTCAACATAAATGTTGTTTGTGCTTTGTATGGATGGAAGTTAATGTGTCCTTACCATTTTGAATGAATGTGCATATTTTTTGCATGCAGGCTTGCATGTGCAGGTTAAAATCCTGCAGCTCATGACCAACAGAAGGAGCCAAAGAAGCTCACAGTAAGCTTATTAATGTCTCCTGGTCGCTCTCCAGTAAGGGCTTGCTAGTTGCCATAGCAACCAGGCCCTAGATATTGTTCAGTGGGAGAGGCGTGTGGATGTAGAATAAATATAAACATCACCTTGTAACCATGGCGAGTGCTTTTTATGTAAAGCAGTCCATCACACTGTTCGTTGTCAGTGTTTGCAATATACTGTAGGTTATTGTGTATAATAAAAAAAAGAATAGAATACATAAGGCCACTGGCATTTCAGTAGTATACAATACATTTCGCAAGATATGATTATCACTTGCGTCTGACTCTAGTTGTACCTCAATCTGGATTTTCAATAAAAACCTGTGCATCCCATTGTGAGGCTCAACACTGAAAATCCAAATTCCGATGCTCATCACCCAGCGGCTGCAGAAATCAACAGGCGGCAGTGGTCTTCATCTTAAGTGCTGATGTGTGTTCACGCCCAGTCAAGCTGAGGGAAATCAAAAGACACTGAAAGATTAAGGAGGTCAGGTTTTACAGCTCCACTGAGGGAGGCAGCGAAAGAGGCTTTACCAGCTATTGACTGCCATGGAAAAAGGGATTGGCTGCTTCCAAAGAGACCATGAAATTTATTATAGGCTGGTCAAATGTCAGATATCCAAATTTACTCTTGTGAAATGGTCAGTTGATTATTTTCAGGTGTCATGGTTTCACATTTTGTTTACAGGTTTGCATTGGAAATCGTAATTTGTTTGTCTTTGCAGTGAACTCAAATGCTGCTCTCCTCCACAGCAGTTTAGGAAACTAATTCTAGTGTATCACTACTGCAGCAGTACATCTCATGGTTGGCTGTGGCTAATAGTCTGTTGAAGCTGTAGAGATCATATCATTACAGCATTGTCCTATCTCTGTACTAAATCCCATCTCTTAGACTACACGAGCAGACAGGCAGACAGCCAGAAACACTTACCACCCTGTCATCTGTTTTTTCAATAGCTTCACATCTCAATTGTATTGTACACTGAGCTTCCAGGAGTGCTAGAGATTCTGGACCAACTAAGTGATCTCAATCTAAAGGGCTTTGACAGCAAAAAATAAGTAAATAATGTTCTCTAATTCTGTACCATGTATACAGAAATAGAAAGGGCAGCATCTTTTGACTTGCAAAGGTGCAGTGATCTCTACATTGATACATAATTATGGATGTAAACTTATGATATAGAAATCCACATGTCTAAAAGGCAAATAAAGCAAATAAATAAATAAATAAAGCAAATAAAGTGCATAATACTGTTATAAAGTTCATATAATCATTATTAAGTAAACTGAAGTGAATTTTCTGTTTGCCTTTTAAGGGAACAAATAACAAAAAACACAATCTCTGTTATAAATTGTCTTAGTCAGTCATGGAAACTTTGGCATACATCATGTCCAGGTACAGTGATGCAACAGAATCCTCAGATGATCCAAAGAAAAGGCAAAACATATGGTGCCATCAATGCTGACACACTCGGATCTGTCTGCCAAGTAGTCCAATATCCATCCAAAAAACCAGGATCCATGTAAAAATTAGAGCACAGTTTTCTAGCTAAAACTGAAAAAAGCTAAAAAATAATCATTTTAATATCCTTGAGTCCTGAAGATGCTTCAAAACTAAGTAGGTTAACATTAACAACTCACCCTTTGTTCCAGCAGACAAACCTCAGATAATCTAAGTACCAGTGATGTTTGGAGCACAGCTGTACAGATTAATCACAGGTACTGAATTTATTGTTTTCATAAAATCCTTAGCTTCTTTTGCGGTGCTAGAAAGCACAGTCAGACATGTCAACTCATCAAATTTATGTTACCATAAGCTCAGTTCTGTCGACATATTCACAGGGGGAAAAAAAAAACCAAAACTGTGGCCTTTGGTAATCAACACCTTTAAATGTCAAGGCCACTGAATCATGATTTAACATCCCATACAACTCCATACAATCTGAGTGATAAAAAATTTGAACAATTGAGGTCTAGAATATTTGGACAAAAGACGGACAAGACAAACAAGACGGACAAAAAGCTTTTATTTCTATTTGTTACAGTCATTGGTTATTCTCCAAATCTTGCCAGCCAATTTAGGAATCAGTAATGAGGATTATTACCCAAGGGAGCGCCTACCACAGTGATTGTAACAAGCTACAGAATAAATTAACCAGCGTTTGGCAGGTGGCTGATCAGAATTTCTTAGAATGCAGATTCAAATAAAGGTCTGTCTGTTTTCTTTGTGATAGCAAAGGATTAAAGAGACATATTCAGTAATGAAAAGCATTTGAGCACTCAGCGCAGTAAACAACACAGAAGGATGAACACTGAGGCCATTTTTTTTTCTTTTGCATTTAGTAATTTATTTACTCTCTCTGTCACACCTCCAGCAGTGGATTTCGTCCTTAAACCATTAAGAGGTTTGCTCACGACTCAATGCTGCCATCTACTGGTACAAACAAACATAGCCCAAACATGATGGTAGAGGCACTGCAACATCACAAACCATCCCTAACATTACTGTCAATTGTCCTTTAGAACAAATGTTGCTTAAGTGCAAATTTGTGTTTCATAGTAATTAAAATAGGTTATGCTTTGAAGAACTGTTAAAAAAAAAATCTAAATACCAGGTAATACAGACACAATACAGTAGAAGAGCAAAAATCTTCATTAAGTTACTTTAATATTCAACTAGGGAGCGTCTGACAGGCTGGAAAACTTTGATCTCCTTGAAGGAAACAGCAGCTCCACTTGACAAGAAGCACAACTCTAAAATGGCAAAAATTGGAAAAATCATTTGGTTAAGTGCTGCTACAAATACATCAGTATTATACATCAGTATGTTCTGTGTACAAAGTTTACTGAGTAGCAAGGGAAGAATGAGTGATATTCAGTAACTTCAATCATTTGCAGCAAGGAATTCATATTTACAAATGATCATTTGTTATCACAAACTTAATTACAGGCCTCAAATGGCATACTGGGCATGCAGTGTAAAATATTGCTTTTCATATGTTGCCTTCCTCCCTCTGAGAAAATGTAAATGTGAGCATTGAGTTGTGACAGTTCTTTGTTAGAGGAGCTTTGTTTAGTTTTGACATCACTATGTTTCAGACAACTGTCACCATTTGCCCAAAATGTAAGAATCATCTACACCCACATGATGCATTTGAACACATTTAAAGAATCAATATTCTCTGCTCTTTCCTGTGGGGAGAGAATATTAAACTTGACACATACTTGATGAAGTGTTTCCGGATGATGAGCTGTTGATGCACTCGTTGCTGCGGCTGGATGATACAAAGTTTTTGGCTGCCGGCTGACCCAAACAAGGCTTCACTTTAAAGCGTCCTGTCAACAAAACAACGGTTTTGTCAAAATTGGCCAAATTCTGTCACATATAGAGAATTATGACTTATGAGCTCAAGTTTCAAGATATTATTTTTTTATATCTAACCTTTTATTCTCAATTTAGTGTGCAAACATTCTGTCAGTCCATGTGATTTGTGTTCTCAACTCTTAAGTCATTGTCATAATGAAGCACAGTGCATCTGTGTGACCTGATCTCACAGGATTTAGACCTAAGGGAAAAAGTAGAGTAGTTCTAATAGCACCTTACATTTTCCATCCACAGAGGGCACAACATCACCCCTGGGTGACTCACCAGGGAAAAGAGCCCTCTGTGCAGCCTTGTGTTCCAGGTGATGATGGAGGATGACTTCTGTCTTCCTCTGATTTGTGCTAATGTCGGGCTCAGCCATGATCTCTGTTATCCTCAGGTTATTTTTGATGGCCTGGGAGGCTGTTGAGCGAGCCAGCATCGGCAGGAACTCCTGGTACTGCTGGTCAGTGAAGTCTAACTGTGGACCCTGATCAAAACTGATCCTGAGAAAGAAGACTTAAAAAGATCAGAACACATGCACAGTTCTGTTATTATATTTATGTGACATCAGACCAACTGACTGGCATCCTTTCAGTTATGTTTTCAGTTTAGTTGGGTTCAACTGCAAAAAGAAGTGTGGTACTGGTAACGTTTTTTTTACACCCAACATTTTGTTATTATTGAAATATCTTTATGATCCAAATATAGTCATTGTAAAATATCAAATAGTTAGAATACTTAACAGCAATACATCAAATCTCTATAGGGACACCAGTGTGAAATTATCTCTAAGGAATCTAACGATCAACACTGTGACAAGCTTCCAGTGGAGTTTCACTGATGTTGAAAGTTTCTGTAGTATTGTCCCAGACTTCCTGAGCATCAGCTAAAAAAATTCATCAATTTTCGATTCACAGTAGTGTCTCAAATGAAAAGTTAACCCCCCCTACCCCACATCACGCCCAAAACTGGAAATCTAATAACACGTACGCTCGAGTGCCTAATGTAGCAATATCAAACTAAATTGTCAGAAATAGACAAAACAAAATGGGAAAAATATTTTTTTTCATACCTCCAAGTAAGACAAACCATTTATCTGTCTGATAAAAGAGTGTTGCTAATTAATTTCTGAATCAGTCTCAAACTGTGTTAATTTTCTGCCCTGATACCCATCAATCCTTACCTCCTGTTGGTTAAAAGAGAATAAACCTCTTGCACCAACAGCTCAGCTGCTCCTGGTTTACAGTGGATGGTTCCATCAATGACATTTTTCAGCAGGTTCAGATTCTGCTTCTGTAAAGACTATGACAAACTTAAGGTAATTTTTGGTTTCAAAATAAGCGTGTTCTATTTCAGATTCCTTTGAATACATTTAGGTAAAGAAAACAGCAGAATGGGACTACAGCATGTGTGCTGGGAGATTTAGCAACATCACAACATATGGATTGGAAACCTCAAATTAGCCTGTTTAATGCTTATTCAGTAGTCTACACTTGTGGAGAGGTTTAAATTCATTGAAACCACATGCCAACTGAACTGAACAAAGGGACACCTTTTCCCCGCTCAGAATATTTTTAGGATTTTTCCCCCCTCCTCTTACCCCCTGTATGCAGCTCCAGTTCCTCTGTTTGGCAGAAAGTGATGTTCCTTTGTCATATGAATGCAATGCAAAGACTTGGGGGTAATAATGAGAAAATATCTCTGCCACAAGATAACCATTGGAAAAATCTCTGTAAATAAAAAATAGGGGGAAGAGACTGATTATTTACTTTACAGTTTTCTGTCTTGGCAGCATTGACTTTCCTCATGGTTTTCCATAAAATATTTCTTTTAAGTCTTTCATATAATGAGCTCATTTTATGCTTAATAGTGCTAGATAATACTCTTGTAAACTACATTATTTTAAAATTTCATTATGGCTCTCTTCAGATTCAATAAAGCTATCATTACATGGCAGTAAGCAGTGGTTATAGGTAGTGAGCGGTATGTATTTAAGAAGTGAGAAAATACTCCATGAAAAAGACTGTGAAGTAACTGTAAACCTGTATGCTTGAAAAATCACATTTCAAGGCAAGTGACGCTAAAGACTGATTAAGGTTGTTTTTAAAGTCAAAAGATGGCTAGTAGTGTACGTGTAACATCAGGGTAAAACTGGGATAAAAATAGGCCGAATTTCGACAATTAAACCAGCTAACCTTTGTTTTTGAACTGCAAACGTTATAATATAATAAGCATTATGTTATCTATAAGAATTAGCTAGCAATAACTAGCTAATACAGTTATTTAGCATGTTAATTTATTGTGTTGAAACACCAGTTAAGGTCGTGTACAGCAAAATAATAATAATAAAATAAACTGACTTTTTACCTTTACATTTCTACATTTGTCCAGGTTTTTAAGTCTGGGTATTGCATTTTAAATAAAGAATCTAGGAAATGTGTCCTGTAAGTATAGCTGGCGGATACGTGTAAGCTTACGTTAATTCCTTAGCGTCAACGTTACCTGCGTACATTCTTCGGATAAAATGACAAGTCGAGGCTAAGCAGCCATTTCACGACCTCTCTTGGCAGTGCTGTCCTTTTGGGAGACTGTGCAAAAGACATGCTGCTTTTATCCTGAGTAACTTACTGTAAAAATCTAATAATCTTATATTTGCTCCACAAGTTTATTTAAGGGGTCTGCTAAATTCTTGCCGTTGAAGCGTTGAGGGTCTATGTTTACGTTTCCATGGCAACAGCACGACATACGTCATTGACACGTGGAAGCCTGTTTACGTTCCCTCAGAAGATTTTATACTCATGGATATTATTTCACACAATAATAATTCAAGTAAATCAATTTAATAGTTTAACATTATTAATAATAAATAATAATAAAAAAAATAAAAATAACAGTCATTGCATACGTAACATCTATGCGATATAACATGAAATTATGAAATTAAACTCAGCTCAGTATTATGACAAGTCACTCTGCCATCACACTGAAATGATTAAGTTGTTTTTAACACTTTAGTAGCTTTATTACTGTCTCACATTTGAGGCCAACATCCTGCTCCTCCAGCTTATGTGTTTGAGGGGGATTTTCCAAGTAAATCAGCCTCCTCCAGTTGTCAGTATTCAGTAATCCAAGTTTAAAGTTGTCAGCTATTTCACACTTTTCAAAGTAATTGCTCTCCCACAGCACCTCACCACCACCAACCACATGTATAAAGACAAGATACTTTGGAAAGCTCCAGGTCTCAAAATATTTAATCATCTACTAGTGCACACAACATTATATATATATCCAATGAAAAAATATTAAAACACATCTGTGTATATTGTGCATTTAACACATTGAAGTTGTTGCATAAGATAATAAAGTGTATCACTCTTATAGTTATTGCAACTCTTGAGGCATCTTCTAAAGACAGTAAATCTGAATTGCTAATAATTTTTATAATATATTTAAACCATATTTTTCAGTGAAGGCTAGGTCAGAAATCCACTGCATTTCATTCTTTTAGGTCCACAGTCATATATGAGCTGGTTGGTGTGACTGTTATTGATACTGCAGGTAGTTCCTGAGTCTGTTGGGCAGGGGAAGGTGGGATAGAAGGTGGAGTCTGTCACGGCCAACGCAGTTCCTGATGCACTGACGACACAGCTGACTTAACAGTCGTGGTGTAGCTATGAAAAGGAGAACATTAAATATTACACGTAGGCTGTAACTAATGCATAGATTACCTACCCCTATCCTCCACTCTGAAACATTGATCAAAGTTGGAAAGTCAGTGTATTTGGGACAGTCATGCATTCAGTTCAGAAAAAAAGACAACGTTATATCAAATGATGGAGATGGTTCAACACAGATAAAAAGATCTATAGATGCTTATAAAAGCAAGTTTTGTGTTTTCTTATACCTTCATAGAGCAGTAGGAAGCCCTCTGTTAGACTGCTGGGTGGAGCCACGTCTACTGGCCTCTGAAACTCTGTGTTTCTGGCATTAATATCTGCACCAAAGTCAAGCAGCAGCTTCACTACAGCTGTGCAGTCTTTTTCTGCCGCTGCATGCAAGGGTGAATCCAGGGATTTGCCTTTCTGTACATTTGCACCTGTATGCAGGACATAAAAAGATATAGTCTAGTTGAAAAACTTCAATGTCACATACTTCCACTGTTAAATATCATCAGTACGTGTTGATCAGGAGTCACTCTGTGACTGTATTTCTTTTATTTACAGACATTTTTATGTACCTGCCTCTGCTCAGCTACCCTTGTCTACCAAACAATTTCTTACATTTGTGAGAAATGGCTTTCAGCAACGCTGAGAGAATGGATGTGAACTTGTTACTTTCAATCAAGAAAGCAATACGGGCATACAAATAGCTTTGAAAATGGGATCAGTCAGCTGTGGGCAGCATGTGACTGCTGTGCAACTGCTTTCTCAAATTGAATTGTCCTTGTATGATCTCTGAAATGATACTTTTGGCAATTTGGGGGAAAAAAAGGAAAAAAAAGAAACTTTGACAGACTCACACCTCCTGCTGGTGTTTACTGTTGCACAGATGATTTTGATAATTGGGGAAAAAAATTGTTTTGTTGTTGCTGTTCTGGGAATACCTGTCATGTCATCTGCAATTAGGTACTTCCCGTAGAATAATGAAAGTACATGAACATAAGGCTAAAAGATTGTGTTGCTAAAGGGCTGCTTATCTTAAATAATTTAATTACTACTTGTTTCAATGTAGAGATTTTGCCCATCCCTCCTTTCAGAGGCAGGAACATTATATTTTCTTGTCTGTGTGCTATAGATGTGCTTGTGTATGTGTGTGTGTACGTTCATCCAGGACATATGGCTGTCTGTATGGGGATGTAAAGATCCACACTGTGCTGTGAGCTGACCTTCCCTCAGGAGTTTCCTGGCACACTCTAGCTCCTGGCAGACGCAGGCTGTATAGAGCGCTGTGCCCAGGTGAGGAATGTCCATGTCCACATCTGCCCCCCAAGTCACCAGAGCCTCCACACAACCGTAATGACCTGGAAGTAATGGAGCATGAAGACTGCAATCAGTAAGTGACAGTGTGAGATAATTCTCCAAGCTGTCTGCTCAGGTCATGTTCGAATTTATTTTTAAAGCTGTTTTTCACAGTGCAGTTTTGGGAGGAAATGGCTTTATAACACAGCAAAGGACACAAGCTTACAGCAGGGGCTGTAAATAGTAGAGTTTGAATGACGAATAGTTCATGATATATTAAGTAACACATACTAGGTGGTAATGTTGTAATGTCAAGATATTGAATGTCAGCAGCAAACGCATAAAACTGGTATTAGTTTATTACATAAACACATTTTCTTGGACCTAACGTTTCTTGGGAAGACTAACTGCCTCACTAAACTGTTTAGAAGTACAATGAATCATAAAAAACAATAGAAAACTACATGATGTATTAGTGGATGCATTTAGTCATATATGCAGAACATTTAGTCATTTTTACCTTTGCTCGTAGCTTCATGGATTGGGGAGGGATGGTATACAAGACTCTGGGGTTTTGCTCCATTTTCCAAAAGAATTTCAGTGCATGCCACACTGCCTGCTGTACAGGCGTTGAACAGAGGGGTGACCCCATCAATTGTAGAAGCATTTACCTGTAAACACATTTTTTTTAATGGTTATTTTTAGGACTTGTTTACCATTAAAGTTGACTTATAGCAACTGCTTAAGGGAACAGTTGAAGGGGAACAACAACATAATGGCTCTACAGTGACTATAGAAGAAGAGCAGCGTGTTGCTCATTTGTTACCCCAACCCAGATTTTCCCAACCATGCAAAGGACATTTGACCTGTGTGATGTAGCTATGGTAAAGGCTAATGCATGACTTACATTTGCTCCTGCATCAATGAGAGCTCTGGCACAAGCGACATGGTCTCCAACACAAGCTTCATGAAGGGGTGTCACGTGATCTATGGTCAGAACATTCACACTGTGACCCTGGAAACAGAATCAAAGCGAAACAGACATTAAGATCAGAGGTTCTCAAACTGAAGACCAAAAAAGAAATTTGATGAGTCTCTGGAACCCAAACTAACAAACATTACATCAATACAGTGTTGAATTAATGCACTTTACTGCCTATTTCAGTTTACAGAGAGGCCACAGTTCACCAGCAGTACGCTGGATGCAACCATAAGGATGACCTTGTCAGTCTTACCACTGACAAGTTAAGTTAGCTGGCAACACTGTAATAATCACTAATCAACAGACACATGAAATAATAAATTCACATGCTATAAAAAAGAACACAACAGGCTTTCTTTTCTACTGTCAAAATACTGTCTCCCCAAAGAGTCCTCTTTGCAAACAAAGATTCTTTTATCTCTCCCAGTGCTGAGAATAATTTGTTGGGAGATGTCTGTCTAATTTGTTCACTTTAAACTGTCATTATTGGGAAACAAAAACGAAAACCCCCACAAACACACAGTGAGGAATCTCTACTGCTCTTGAGCTGAACAGACCAGCATAGCAAAAATGGATGCTAGAATTTTATTTTAGATTCTTCTAAAGACAATTCCCTCGCATCATAGTGTTTTTATGCATTTAAATCTGCCAGCTTGGACCCAATAGAAACTGTGTTATTTTGGATTATAACCCTCAGGGAAGTTTAGGAACTGCTGGTTTAGACATTTTAAAAGACATTTAAGGCTACTGTCAACTCTATTGGTCAACACCAGGAATTGCAAGTACATTAAAAAACGCTTATCTTTTATAAATAGACCCTCCATCCCCAGTTACAGTGGTTAGTCATTCTCAAACTGTAAAGTACAGACACATTAAAACAATAAAGATTAGTAAGCTTGCAAATTAATGAGCAGAATCAATAGGGGTCTGCTAAAGAGCTTATAAATCACTGTGGAATACAGTAATGATATCAGTGCTTTGTCTTGAGCTTGTTTTAGTTAGGAACAAGGCATTGATGGCTTTGTAGCTGAAATAGCTTCCTCTCTTGTGGCACCCTCGTCAATCTGTGAGCAGCTGAAAATACAAGTGAGAGAGGAGATTCTCTCATTTATTAGTCTTTGGCATTGATCAGAAACTCTGGCAACTGCTCTCAGATACTGTTAATAACAGATAATCTGTGCTATATGGCACCAGAGATTTATTCATTTACTTCAAAAACACGTTTTATTTCTGTTTTATCCAGGGAGGTAAACAAGGGTATTACAAGCTTCATAAACATGTTAGCTTTTCAACTGACATTTACTAAAAACGCAAGGTTTATTATTCATGGCAAAATGTTGATTTTTTTCAGATTTTATTTTACAAGCATTCAGCCAACCCTCTTGTCTATTATTACTGCAGCTTGTAATAGCAGCATTGCAAGGATCTAGCACTGGCCAAGAAGCTAAAGTTTCAACAACTTCAGCAACAATGCCATGCCTCAGTCAATCATACTTACAATTCAGTTTCATTCCTAGTAAAAGAGAGAGGTATTCAAAACATACTGAAACCTCGGCTTTACTGTAGGGATGTTATAATTTAATTTTAATAATACATAGAGGTGGATAAGGACAAGGACAAATTAAATATTTCCAGGTAATCCAGGGTAATCCTATTGACTCCTTACTATCATTCAAATCTTTGTTTCATGTCCACATAGACACTAATATAAACTGAATTGCCCTGAGGACAGTTATAGCAGAGCCCATATTTAAAGCTGAGGGGATGCACATGACTCTCTCAGAAGATTGTGTTCTCTTCACCTGTAAAATGAGGGTCCTCAGAGCCAAGAGGCGGCCCTGACTTGCAGCATCATGAAGGGGTGAGCGGTCTGCCCAAGATCCTGCGGCAAAAATTAAAATAAAAATAAAAATGTACCAATACTTTATGTACCAATGAAAACAACTCTGATTTGATCTTTTAAGGAAATTATTTTACTTTTCTGATGTTTTTGTCCTGTTAAATCTGAACATAATATTACCATAAATAAAATCCCATCCAGCACACCTGAATCAATGTCCAGAATAACAGCTGATGCATTCCACACGTTTTCATCATCATTCTCATCTTCCATTGATAACATAATGTAGAGATAATAATCAACTTAATGTTCTCTGCTCTTTTTATTCATGCAGCCTATTTTCTTTGACTGACATCATTTTGAAATAAAGATATGAAAGACCCAGCAACAGACATCAAACAGATTGCTTAGAACAAGGAAGACCATGTCTACATGACTGTGACTAATACCCTAAGCTTGGCTAATTAGCATTCCATGGAGTGGCTCCAATTTAAATTAAACAACCCCTTGAATGATAGATACAGATTATGTTGTCGCCGTGTCTCTCTTCCCCCAGAATGTGCCGTTGGACCTCCTGTCCTGAGAATATGGAGTGTTGTTTTGGTTGCTGTCTTAGTGTGAAAGGGTGCACTGCATAGCTGGGAATGGAAACTAGGGCAGGATGGGGGTGAGGGAGAGAGGAGGAGGGGGGGATATCATGACTGTGTTCTATTAATACATTAGAGAAAAAGAGCTGCCAGCCTACAGTGTCTTCATTTAATATTGAATGTACGTTTCAGGATTTATAAGTGGCTTTAAGCTAATGACAGAAAAGTAGGCTCTCATTCAGTATGTATTAATGTGAATACAGTTAATGGCTCTTATACTCATTGGATTAGCAATGCAGTATTTATAGCTCATTTGTAAACACGGAAATAGTGAGTACGTGTGTGTGTGTGTGAGTGGTTATGTGTGAGCAAGGAGTACTTTAACTTGATTTTAATGCAAACAATATTAATATTTCTACCTATGAGGTTGCACATTTGAAGTCAAACATGTTGCTTGGTGTATAGAATTAGGCACAGTTGTGTTGTGGTTGCATTATACATCAAATTTGCTTGTAACACACAAATATAGATGCTTAAAATGATGCTGTTTGTGGAGCAAAGAAACCACTTAAAGAAAAAACAAACAGCTCTTTTTTTTAATGTTTTTCTTAGAGTACTCACTGTGCTGTTGGCCGTAATCATAGAATTCTGCTGATATCCTGGCAGCCTCTTTACGGTTCCCACGGACAATGTAGAAGTATGCCAGCAAGTTAAGAGAAATCTTAACAAATAGCTTAAAGCAGAAAAGTGCCAAAATACTGAAGTAAACATTGGACAACTGGGCCGCAAAGGGCTTGTTGGTAAGTTCCCCTGTTGGGTCAGACATTTCCTCCAACACGTTACAGAGGGGCTTTGGTTATGATGAAGGCAGGATCAGATGCCACTCCAAAAAGCACAAGAGTAGCCTACTTTTTCTCCCAGTGAACTGACTGGTTGGCTGGTCCTGACAAAGTACAGGCTGGAAAAAAATGCTCTGCAGCTGCTACTGTGCCTGAGAGCAACCACTGCAATGTAATGTTAGTGTATTGCGTGTGTGGGTGTGTGTATGTTTGTGTGTTTGTGTGTGAGTTGTTCAGGATTTTAAGAAATTAAATTTTGTGAACCTTTTCCAGTTGCAACTGTGACATGGAATGTTGTTTTGTATACATTTTAATTCATGAAAGTATTTGATTTTAACTCTTAATAATTAAGATCATATTTAAAAATTACATTTGCAAAAAATTTCAAATCATGATAGCATTCAGTTGTTGACAAATGTGAATATTTAAAACACTGTAGTGAAAGCACATAGAAGGACACAAATAGGATAAATAAACTGGTATAAGAAGGTTTGCTCTGTCCTTGACTGCTCAGCTCCTTCAGTAACAGACGGCTACACCCACAGTGTAAGGAGGAGCCCTGCTGCAGGTCTTTCACTCTGACAGCAGTCAGACTCTTCAACACCAGCGTAAATAATGTAGCAGTGTTGCTGTCTCTGTCACCATATACCTCCACTTACAGCATCACAGCTACTTTGCACTATTTAACTTGAATTGTCTCTTCATCATCAAACAGTTAATCTCAGATATATTTCCTATAAAATTATATTGATACAGCTTGTACATAAGGTAATGTGGTATGTGGTATACTAATTAAATTTCATAGCCTACATTGCATAGTCAAATTAACACTATGCAATATACTTTATATTTTATATATATATAAAAGATATGCATATACGCAGTATGTAAAAGATCTACTGTACACTGATAATATATATACTAATATATATATATATATATATATATATCTGTGTGTGTATATATATATATATACACATCAGTATATTTGACTATATATATATATATATGTATA
>JAPZDV010000026.1:20878332-20893581 GCA_029814665.1 Acanthurus lineatus
ATACTACACCATGTATGTTAAAAAAAATTATAATGCCTTTTTGTAATTTTATGTTGTCTTTTCTCTTTGTCTTGCTTCGTCTCTTTTCTGGCCTACAGTCATGTCCTTGCTCTGTCTTATCTCTTAACTTTGTCATATAAATTATATTTAAAAAGTCTTTACTTACTTTTTGCCTTATTTCAATCGTGATTTTTATTTTTAACTCCAGATTATTCCATATAATTCATAAAAACAAAACAATTAAACTGGGGGAAAAAAAACCCAACAGACAACGAGATATGTAGATTAAATTCACTATAATTAAGTAATGTTTGTAAATATTGGAAAAAAAGTTGTTTTTTTTTTCTCAGGCATACATACCTGTATAGCCATAAATACACAGCACAGCGTGGTGAGCCCTGGTTTCCTGATTTATTCGGTCTTTATGTTATTTTATTTTTTTTTTCCTAGTGACAATGATCATTTAAAATATCATACTGTTTTCCCAGTGTTCTTCCTTTTGAATTATAATTTTTTATTTAAATACTTAATCATGTTTTTAAAGTCATTAATGCAGGGTCCTTGATGTCTCCATGTGATTAGTACTTAAATGCACTTTCTGTTTTCAAGGAAGAGCCCCGTAATCGGTGCGCATGCGCTGTAGCTTATTCCTCACCTTTTTCCGCAAACATCACTTTAGTATTAACTTCCCTTTTTAAACAACTTAATGTTTTTAAGCGTAATTTCGTCGTCAAATGAGGCTCGACCATTCGTATGCAGTTGTGATAGTGACCGTCTCTGCACTCGTCTTTCCTCTGCTTTGCCGACATGTGAGCCGGGATGAGACTCGGGCAAAGTTGAACGGCTCTGCGGTGGATTTTGACTCGTTCAGAGAGCAGTTTGAGCGCATGTATGAACCCAACAGCGGGGAATTTCACCATCGTCATCTCTATTTTCAGGTAAGAGGTAAAAGTAAGGGAGAAATGCTACAAACCTTGTTATGACGAGTCACTGTTTCACAAACTTAAACACGCATTTGAAAACAAATGACCGCATACGTCAGTACAGACCCCGCCCACTCGTGAGAATGAAGATTTCAATGGAAAAAAAAATGTCCTAGTTTTAATTTGTAAACATGTCCCACTTTCTATCGCATATAGACAAATAAATGTGCAATAATATTTGTAAGTGACTGTTAAGGCAGAACTTAGACGGAAAGTATTAATGCCACAATGAAACTGCTTTATTTCATGTTGCATTCAAATTTACACTTGATAAAACACTTAAGTCTGGGTTCACATAGGTACTAAAAATAAATCTTACTTGTAGTGAGATTGCTTTAATTCTGAATTAAGAAAAGACAATTATCTCCTTATAAAAATGATGTGCACATTTTTTGCTGATTTAGGCAAACATTATTTGAATTTAACAACTCTTGTTGTAAAATCGATGATACTGGCTTATTTCTTCTATTATTGTACTAGTTGGAAGGAGGTCTAAGCATTAGTCACCTTTGGCCACTGCTTAGCCAAGGTTGCATAGTTTTATATATGCTCAATATAAGGAACAGCTTTGTAAAGCGAGATTACTCTGACAATTTCTGCAACATGCATTGATAACACTACCTCTATGAAAATTCAGATGTGATAAAAACATGATGATTACACTTAATTAACATTTGCAGGCAGTCAGTTTGCAGTGCTATTAATATGTGACATGTTGAACTTGGAAGTGCCTCTGTTTACTGTACCCTTATTTATCATTGATGGGTTTGATGAAAAATTGACCTACTTAAAAGCATATTAACAAACACTGAACTTTCTTACCTTTTATGAAGATTTATTACAGTGTTGTTGAATTTGACTACATTAATTTTAGCTACATACGGATATTGTTACTGGCTAAGTATTACTGAAGCGTTATCTTTGAGAAGCAAGTTAACAATTGCGGCGTAGCTAATAGAACTAGATTTTAACTGTTTGGTAGATTAATCTTAATTACAAAAATATTTATATTTTAAATTAAAATGAGCAATGTAGTGATGTAAATTGTGTAACACTTTCTTCTGAAATGCAGTTAGGTGGAAGTTTTCATTTGACTGAAATGGAAATACCTATGTTACGTACAATAATAGTACTTGAGTAAATGCATTTCCTTTCCAATAATGATTAGTTATCAAATATTGAAATGTACATGAATCCTGAATTGTATTTCAGATTCAATAAAAAACGCTACAATTTTAATAATCATTGATATTTTCTTTAAACAACACATTTTGATGATTCGTGTTGTTCTCATTTTGCTGCCCCTTAAGAAACTTTAACACACCTAATTTGTTGTGTGTTATTGCAGAATGCTACAAAGCGACATGCTTACCTGAACTCATTCTCCACAGCACCTCAGTCCGCCAAGTACGGCATCAATCAATTCTCTGACCTCTCACAAAAGGAATTCAGAGGTAGGTTGAATTTTGACGTGTTGTAATTTTTTTTAGAAATGTGTGGGCACATGAACTGTATCTTGACAGCTGCATGATTTTTTAAGGGGCTTTGTAGGGTGAATGTCCTTACTTATTTATATCTGACCAGTGGGTTGTTTCAAACTCACTGAGCATCTTACCACCTGCATCACTGGACTGAATCTGGAAAGTCGCTGTTAACATGCATTTTTGTATTCAGTGAATTTAAATTGTGTCTGATATACATAGATCTGTACCTGCGAGCGAGCGCTGACAGAGCTCCTCTCTTCAATGGACCAAAGACAGAGGGGCTCCCAGCCAAATTTGACTGGAGGGACAAAGCAGTAGTGGCACCAGTCCAGAACCAAGAAGCAGTAAGATTAACACAAATGATGATGACGATGATAAAGATACTCTCTGGTAGAAGCATACTATAGACAGTAAGAGTTAGTTGGGTGATGTTCAAAAAATTTATTTCTCTTTTCTCTCAAAATTATTGAATCATTAAATACAATAGATTACAGATAATAGGCACAAGTCCTCCGAGATAGCACAATTTTAGTGGGGATTTAAACCCTCAACATACATTTTCCTTGCTATTTAGTTATAACTAGATGATTAAGTTTATGTTGTCAGTAAGTTGTAGGAATGAGTACGAAATTACACACTGACTACCTAAAAACACTGTTCTTTTAATAATAATTTTTTACCAATATATTATTTAGACAAAAAAGTTGAATTACTGACAACCCTGTCTCTTAAGTAGTTGGGATGATGTTTAAATACAAGTGATCACTTGCTAATGCTTTTTGACATGCTGCCCTGAAAACAATACAACATTTCAATGCAATATATATATATATAGTTTTGTCTCATCAACTTTACTGATATTGCGCATGTGAGCTTAATCTGGATTTATGCAAGCTCACATTTCGAACAAATTGGGGCAAGAACAACAAAAGGGGGGGAAATTGTGTATTTCTTCAAAGAAAAACACCTGTTTTGAACATTCCACAGGTAAACAGGTCAGTTGGTAACAGATGTTAGTGTCATTAGTGGACATTATAGGAGCATTGACGAAAGGGTCAGATGTTTGTAAGTTCAACTTGGGCAAAGTTCATTACTTTGTGTAACATGTTTGTATAAAAGGATCCTACTGGAGGAACACTTTGTAATACCAATGCTGGTAAACTCTTTGTTTGCAGACAGTTTGGTCCTATTTTTATTTGCACTGTCTCGTGATTTCGTGGAAATTGAATCGTAGTTTAAAAACATTATGTTACTACAAATAGCTTTGTATTCATATAATATTAGCTGTTGACCAGATTAAAAAAAATCCAGATATTAATCTTGACACTCGATGTCTCTTAGTTCACTAGAATAGTCAGTTCACAGCACACAGTGTGATTGGCTCTCAAACACATTTTAAATATCACAAAGTTAAGATTAGACGTGCACATCTCAGAAAAAGATTTAAGTGAGAAACCTTTCCCTGGCAGCAGACGAATTTCAAAGCATTTCTCCAGAGTCAAACTCTGCACATGCATCATCCTGCAAAGTGAAGGTCAACATCCAAGTGAAGTGGGACTTAAGTAACGGTCAAGGAAACACAGGTGAAAAATGATAACCTAAGCCATTACATGTGACTTTTGCTAAGAGAGCAGAATGAACCAGGGGAGCAGGACAGGGAAAGGGCTGGTGAGATGGAGTTGTTGCTTGTCCTTGCTGAAGGTTCACTTTCTGATCCTTTTGTCCTTTATCTTTAGTTAGTCAACTTGCCTTGGGGGGATGATATTTTCACTGTAAAACAGTTTTCCAAAGGGAGAGACATAGCCCATACAGGTTAAAGCCAACAAGAAAACATATATATTTCACTCTCTTGAATTTAGGTAAGGCTTACCACTCCGGGGAGGCTCTTTGTTTTCCCTGGATCTGTCTGTGGACCTGCCTGGTCAGAGTTTAGACAACAGGCAGACAGATAAATAGAGTGAAAATAAAATGCAGCACCATGCACAAAGACACAAAACCTCAAGCTGCTATGTCTCATAAATTCTTGATCCACTTTCCCCATATCTGGATTCCATTTTTGCGACAAAGGTGCATTTCATTTAGTTAACAGAGAGAGCAGGTGGTCCCAGTATTTTGTGTACTAGGCAAATACTTCTCCCCAGCTCAAGCAATAATGACTGATTTTTGTTTCAGTATTGATTTTAAGCCATGGAACCATATTGAGCAACAAAATATTGGATTTTTACACGGAGCGCTCAGCTTTTCATCACATTTATCTAAATTTATGCTGAGCAAGTAAACTGAGCATGGTGTGATGCTGTTTGGAAAATGAGATTGCCTGTGCAAGTGATATAGAGGAAAAAAGCTCTCTCTAACATAATGAAATACTTTATTGTCTCAAAAATTATGTAAAGAGAGCAGTATAATCAATATTTGGTATCAGATAAGTATAAGAGCAACTTTTGCCATCAAAATTTCTCCAGTGATCCTCAGACTAAAATCATAATGCTTCACCTGGAGCAGAAATTAAAGTTTTCATCATGAAACTGTATGTGTACAGAGTTTTTTTTCCCTTTTTCTCATAATCATGAGCCTTAATATAAATGTCTGTTGATTTATTGCAATATATTATTGTGCAATGCTTAATGTTGGTTATCTATCGAGCAGAAACAAAAGATTTTTCTCAAGACACAGTATACCTGAGGTGTTTCTATCAGCAGATGGCAGCAGAAAACAATTAGTCACAGTTCACTCAGACTGGAAGGGGGTCTGTTTAAGAGGGGAGGTTTAGAGAACTCTGTGCCTAACCCTGAACTCAGTTTATCGACAATGACACAGAAAACACATAACAGCTGATCAGAATTAGGTTGATCAATTCTAAATATGTTCACTCTGTGTAAAGATCATGAGTGGTGGTTACAAAAAGCCATCATTAATGAAGCTCCAGTATTATAATGTACAATGGTATCATGTAAAAAAAAGGCAGAGCTTCCATTTTTATCCTGCGAAACCCAAAAGTATTAACGTATGAATGTACAGATTGTGCACATTTATCTTTAAAAAAGAGCCTGAGTCAGGCTGGTCAAAGTGTCGATAGGTTAACTCAAAGTTTTTTCAGTGTAGTCTGTTAATTCCAATGCCATCAAATCCCAAACTGTTGCATTTGTGGAGCAAATCTTTCAAATGTTGGTAGTGCTGTAGCCACCATTAAAGCCCACTTTGAACTTTTAAAAATAGGTATTTGATACTTAAAGAGTGTTTGTACAGCTGATTTGTTGCAATGATTAGACAGTGTAGCTGAAAAGTCAGAGGACATTATTCAACAGAATCTGTATCCTGCTCAAGTGTCCTTTGGCAGGATGAGCTAAATTTTGTTTTTCCTTACTTGGTGTCAATAAATGGCTGTATTCAGGGGATTTGGTCCATTCCTGATGAATATTTCTACCTTTTCTGTGGAGTTTTGTTTTCTGATAAGTGTAATTTCACATTCGCAGTGTGGGAGTTGTTGGGCATTTAGCGTGGTTGGTGCCTTGCAGTCGGTCCATGCGATTGGTGGCTCACAGCTGGTGCCGCTCAGTGTGCAGCAGGTTCTGGACTGCTCCTTTGAAAACGAAGGCTGCAATGGAGGCCTTCCAGTCAGAGCTTTGAATTGGTTGAAACAAGTATGTTCATGTTTTTTTTGTAATTTTAGTTCTTTAAATGGTTTATTGCACCAACAAAGATAGAGTATACCCCAAGCTTTAAAGAATATACATGTGGAAGTTACTTGTGGAAAAGATGCATCCACTCTATTTTTTAGATGAGTATGTGGTTGTGCCAGTGAGCAAAATAAGGCTGTTGCTAAAGACATAGGACACCATGTCACGATATTTCATAAAAAAGATAAATAAATTTTTGTATTCATATAACACTTACTGAGAAAAATTCTATTTCTAGACTAAAGTCAAGTTGGTGCCTCAGTCGGAGTATCCCTACAAGGCCAAGACTGGAATCTGCCATTTTTTCTCTCAGTCACATGACGGTGTGGCTTTGAAGAACTTTACAGCACACAACTTCAGGTACTTGACATGTTTTTTCAAGTCATTTGTAAGCAATAAAAGCAAAAAGTTAACAATACTATATCTGAGGAAAAAAACATAGATTATTAATGGTTTTTGAAAAGTACCAAGGACAGAGAGAGGGGAGTGGGATTGAACCTGTGCAATGACAGACCACAGTGTTTACTGTGTCAACATAGACATGGATTTCTCAGTAGCACAGAGGCCAAAGTTAGTTTGACTTAAAGTGAATCAGATCTTCTTTATTCAATATTGAAGAGGGTGGTGACTCACACTCATGCATAGGTAATGCCTGTTGTATCGCTGTCATAGCTAGCATCAGGATTTTTTTTTCGGAGTTAAACAAGTTTCTTTTTAATGGAGGAGAGTTAACTGTTTCCAAGATTAATACATTTGCCAACCTTTTCTAAATCTATTTGCTGTCTGTCCTATTTTTTAAAATTCTTATCCTAAATAGATCTTGCATTGAATGGACCTTTTTTTGTATTTATACATATAATGATGTTTACTATTAAACAATCCAAGTATAACCACAATATTTTTCAAACCTATTAAAAGTGAAGACTAAAACACTTCCTTATCTCAGAGTAGTACAGTGGATCTGTTTAAGTGCCTGCTGACCTGTCCCTGTCCATCAGAGGGATTGGCCTCTTCTGCAGGGTGGAGGCTCATGAGTCATAGGAATGTTTATAGTTTATGAGGCCCTTAACCTTCTGGTTAAAGGGCCCGTTAGCCATATCTTTACTGCTACACAGCAAAGGAAAAACAGCATCATAAATTTTTAGCAAGACTAGACCTCCCATCACTATTAATGGGGTGTAAAATGGCTTTATTTAATATAGTTTTGGCAAAGATCAAGACTCTATGTTGCGGATGTCATTGACTTGGTAGAGGAGGTTATCATGACATTCCCTGTGCAGAACAAGCTGGTAGTCCGAAATAAGTGGACAGATATTGATCCTGGATTTGATGATTGAGTTGAGGAGGAGAATGAGGTGAGATGCGGATCATGAAAGTTGTGCCAGTGATAAACTGAACTTCATCAATGACCTCCATACATTTCATGACCCCATGACTTGATAATGTAGTTTATGTAATATAAATGTGGTGTAAACACAAGGCCATTCTTTCTCTCTTTAGAGCATTTTTTTTCTGCAATCTGCTTCAATTTTTCAGTGGTCAAGAGAAGGCCATGATGGGTCAGCTGGTGGAGCATGGTCCCTTGGCTGTTGTCGTGGATGCTGTCAGCTGGCAGGATTACCTGGGTGGAATCATCCAGTACCATTGCTCCAGCCAGTCTTCTAACCATGCTGTCCTGGTTGTTGGATACAACACTATGGGTACATGCTGTCACTACACTGGCATGGGAAAAAATTATATTCAAGTCAAGACAGAAAGCAATGATTTTATTTACTTGAGCTAAAACTTGTTTCGTTTTAGGTGAAGAAAGTTTCACAAACCCAAGGTCTGTGAAAGTAATTGAAAGCTGAACTAGGCAAGATTTTTAGGTAAAATGTGCCAGTCTTAATCACAAGTAATTGCTGCAACAGAGTAGAGTGCCTCATCCCCCTAAAGGACTGGAAGTAGATAAAGAGAAAAAAAAAGCTGTTTCATGTGGCATGCCTTTTTGCAGTCATTTCTAGAAATCCTGGAAAAAAAGAGGAACTAAATTGAGAATATGCCACTATCTCACACCAATGGTGAAATATTTCTATAGTTTGGAGAAAATTAAATATTAAAAAAAGCAAAAAGTTAAACTCATTGTATTTGCAGTGCATAGATTGGACCTTTTGCCCTCTTTCTCCTGTTGATCCTTCAAGCTAGATTCTGTGTTATTTCAAGGACAGTTATATTGTCAGTATGTTGTTGCAGCTATCTGTCCGTTTATTTCTTAACCTAGTTCACCCACATCAGCACTTTACTTATCTTATCATTAATTATTTCGCACACTCTTGAGTTTTGGGGGTATTACACAAGGATTATGTAACAACCTAAAATGGTTGCAGCACTTGCGCACACATAAGTACACACACAGGCACGCACACACACACACATACATGCAAATGTACACAGACACTCCTACCTTGTACTTCTTTACCCCTTAAATAATTGAATGTTGAAGTGCATGTTGTGTTTTTAGGAGTTATTCCATACTGGATTGTGCAGAACTCTTGGGGAACCAGATGGGGAAATGAGGGTTATGTTTATATCAAAATTGGTGGAAATGTCTGTGGTAAGTTTAATCTTTAACTCTTGTGATTTCTGTTTATATCCTATTTTTGTCTGGTGACTGTGTGTTGCTGATCACGTTCCTCTCAAGGACTAATAAAACACCCTTTTTGTTTCTTATTCTCAGGTATTGCAGATTCTGTGGCAGCAGTCCTTCCTTAAGAAAATCTTGTGTGTTCTTGCCTCTGTTGTTCATGTGTTTGTGTGAGTGATTGTTTCTGTGTTCACTGCTGCAAAATGTAAATCATGTAATACTTTCTAGTCTCACTTCACATGTTTTTATTGAAATGTCACTGTCACAATGTAACTTCACTAAAACAAAATAAATCACTTTTATATGTTGATAAATGTTGGATCCTACCTCACAAATAGATACACACAACACTGCAAAGCTGTATAAGTACAACAATAATAAATACATAAGGTAGATACAGATTGTAGTTGATATGACAAATACATGCATCTATACAACAATCACACCAATTACTGTATTAAAAAACATAACCAAGCTGATTCTAAAGCATACTATACAAAACATTATTAACATTATGTACACTTATAGTTGTATACACACAGATGTGTATGTGAATTGTATAGTAGATAATGACATTTTTATACTAAGGTTCATTTTCGTTTGAAATATGCACCTTTTCACATCTAAACTACATCCCAGTAATCTGATATGGCTCCCTCTCTGACACCCTCCCCCCCTGCTGACATGAAAGATGATGCTTTCATAAAAACCCATCATCGCCACCAGTTTGATCAGTGCTCTCACCGATCCATTTGCTTTCAGGTCAGTCACATTGAATTTCCATGATTTTATTGGAAAACATCTGAGTACACTATATCAAGGAGCCATCTGCTTTACTTTGTGGCTACACAGGATTAGAGATTAGAATAAAATAGTTTAATTTGGCCATTTGATATGTTCAGGGTCAGACTTTGCCTCACGAGTTTCTGTGGTTTGAATGTATGAACCCTAGTGCTGCAGCTTGATGTAGCTAATGAGCCACTAATTTGCTTTGTTAACATAAATATTTGCCCAGATGAGTTTATTTATTTATTTATGTTTTACATTTTTTAATCTTTCTTGATATTTACTTAAAAATGACCAAATTTTTTATGTTTTTCATCCAAAACTTCACAGAAGTGAAGATATAAAACCTACCAATACCATTATGATATGAGAAGTCTCTTCCCAGTGGATATTTTGGTGGTTTATATGGTCAGTCATGTTAAATTATTCCATGTTACACTCATTCTTGTTTCAACTAAAAAAAATCCCCACCAAATTGAGATGCAAAATGCTCCAAAATGTCATCTCATACTTCACTATCCCCTGTAATATTTACATGTTTTATACTCTCAATTATTTGTTTTTTTTTTGCAATTGGCATAAGTGGGTCTCTCAGGTATGCTATCATATATCTTTTCAGTAAAATGTGTTTTTTTTTTGCATGTACTGGCCATCTTTCCCTCATGTCCTTGTCCCCAAAACTTATTAGTAGAAGAGGGCATCTTCTGTAGTGAGGACATTTACAGTGAAGGAAGCCAGGACAGACTAGACTCCTGAGACTCCCCCTAGTCTGAGTCTTCACTGCTGCAGTAGGAGCTGTCACAGCATTCGGCCATGTAGAGGAACGTATGAACGTTGGGATTTAGCTTGGGCACCCAATTACGAGGCACCAGAAATGTTGCCAGGTTGAATAGATCCACAAAGACTTTGTAGCGGTCACTGAAGGAAAAGAAGACAACTTAGTCAGTATTGAACTCAACTACTCTTAAAAACATAGTTGGGCATCTTTTACAAATTGCATTTTCTAGAGGACAAAAGCCAACATGAACTGCAGCTAAAACTTAGTGAATACAGAATAGAAAAAGGACTTGTGTTGTAGCTTCTTTGAAATTAAGTATAGTTGGTGCATGTCAGGAAGAAGTGGCCATTTGACAGGTTAATTAAGATAAGAACGGGGTAGCAGTGTCCTGTCTTTATTTAAATTAACTCTGAAGTGTCTAAGAAGCTTGCAGTGTAATGTGTTTAATCAGTAGGTTAAAGTTTTTAGCATACAATACCTGACAGTAGATCTCAGGTAGTGGTAGCCAGACGAGCCCCCTGTGCCGGTTTTGCTGCCAATCATACGATGCACCATGCATACATGATTGTCTAAAACACAAGACACAAAATATCCTTGATAAAAGCTATGTTTTGGCTTTGCATGTCTCAGTTTAGCTTTAAATTGTTAACACATGAGTGAGACATAAGTGAGTAAAAAATGCATTTCATGAGAGTGGGCTGGATTTATAAGCAGGCGTATAGGATGGATTTTTTAACCTCTGAGGTCTGAAATAACGTGAGCCCTGTAAACCCCTGTTCAGCTCTGCCTACGGGCAAATTATTTAAGTATTAGTTTCTTGTAGAAATTTGATATAGGTTTCCTGTATTTTTATGTTCCTGTTCCTGTTGAACATACACAGCAAGTTACAGAGACGCTACAGTACTTACATCTCCACTTTGTCATGAGGGTGTCAATATCCATGAGGAATGTGAGCAGCTGGAATGGAACCTGGAACCTCGGCTCTTCCCTAAGAGGTTTAAAGAAAATTTTAGTATGTGAGGTTAGCTTGTACAAGTGTATGAAAATGTGTCTGGGTGGTGTTCATAGCACTAAAAAAGTTTTAACCATCAATTTTATACTAACTGTCACCATGACTCTTGACCCTTGAAGAGACTTAATGAATTTCATGTGGCCTTACTAGGTATCAGATTCATGCTTACCACATGTTTTAATAAAACCGACATAGACTTTCAGATAAGAATTCTAAAGACCAAACAGTGAGTCAGATTGATGGTAGTTTATACTTGCTATAGGTATTGCCTGACCTGGATGGCTGTTAAGGGTTTCAGAGAAGAGCTGGTGACATGAAAATTTTAGAAGGGAGGAATAGATGAGTAATCCTGCCTCAGGAACAAACACTGAGCTGCTCTTAAGTGAAATGTTTAAGCCCCAGTTGAGGTCAACAGTAGAAAACTGTGTATAATGTACAGCTCAAAGGTGTTGGAGTGTGTAGCCATAAATCTTAAGCCAGCAGATAAACTGTCTGCAGAGTTTCTCTAAACAAAGGGGAGAGAAGGCTAGAACAACCACATACCTGTAGAAATAGATCATCAGGGCACCTTGAAGAGCCTTGTAAGAGAGCCGCCTCTCACCTTGTAAGAAACATTTAAAATATATATTACTTGTGAAGTAAAACTAAACATCTTCATTTATACTTCATTTTAGAAGCCAGTGCCTTAAAGTTAATAATGGAACTGTGAGCATTAAATCAACATTCAGCCAAATCCGAATCGCAAACACTGATATGTGAAGCCTTGACAAAGACTGGACTGTGACATTTAATTAATCAGTTTAATATTTTTCTTTTTTAGAGAGCACTCACCTTTGCTAAGGAGATGATCATGACGCTTCTCATCAAACAGAGAAGTGAACAGCTCCCTCTGTTTGACCAACTCAGCCATCAGTTCTTCCTTCTCCTCAGAATCTGGCATTTTCTTTACCCCCACCCCAAAAAAGAAAAAGTAAATAAAAATACAGTCTCTGTCCATCATCTGTGCACTCCAGGGGGAGCAAAAAAGGCTGGCTATGAAAGCTGAAGTCATCTCTTACCTCGATTTTCTCCTTCTCCCGATTCAGCCCGTCAAATATATTGATTTCCAGCTTTTCCCAGAAATTGAATCCATCCGCCTCCAAGCCAGGAGTTCTCTCAAGCCATTCCTGAGAAGAACAATCCAAGGTTTTTATCACATTCCTTGTTTGATAGCAGATAGACTTACCCAGAGCAACAAAAACCAGAATGTTCATAGCTAAAAAATGATTCATAGGAGAATAAAATGATGCCTTCTTTAACCTACCCTTTGATTAAATTTAAAAATCAATGACCATGTGCAGGTGATTGGTTGTTTAAAATGTACCTCAACTAGCTTTAAGAGTGTTGGCTCCTGTTCAGTAGCAAGCAGCATCTCACTTTCTTCACCCTTGAAATTGTCCCTGTAGTGGCGTCTGTTGTATGGAACCCTCTGGTTATCCGGGACTCCAATCTTGTTCTCCAGGATTCGAAACTGAAGGCTCTGGAATCCAGAGGCTGGAGACAGGTATTCCCTAAAAAAAACATGCACGAGTGAAGTGAGCATACATGTGCCAAACACAGACACACAATGCAATATTAGGAAGGATTGCATTTCATCATGAAACTTTTAGAAGTAGAGGATGGCCAAAAATTATCTTTAGGCTTACCTGAAATCAAAAAAGTCCAATGCTGTCATTGTTTCCAGAACCGCAAACTGATCGACCAACAGTCTGAAAATCATTACAATCCTGTGGATGCGAGTGTTGACTTTGAGCATATTGCGTTCATCTCTGACCTGGAGGAATAGAAAAATATAAAGAATTACAAATTATAATAAAACTTGTAAGTACATGTTCTGACACAAGGAAACTTGATGTAACCACTAAAATCATTAGATTTTTAGAGTTTTTACATCATTTTATCAACCTTATGTGTGTGTCCAGGAAAAAAAAAATATTGTAAAACATAAGAAAGAGCCATGCACAAAATTTAAATTTTTTCCTGACTAAGCTCCAAATCTGGCAAATTAGACAGATCATTTCTATTATATTAAAATCCTTTTTAACAGAGACTCTGTGAGGTCTGACTTACAGAGTCTTCTGAGTGATGATTTTGTAGTCCTTACCTTATTAAATTTTTTTATACTTTGTAATCTCATGTTTTAAATAGGGTTTGATCTTTTGAACTGGCAGTTCACATAGAAAAAAAATGGAATTATTGGTATATAAAATTTAATCAAGAAAAGAACTTAATGACATGAGATCTCCTTGCCGGATATGACTTACATGTCCACTGATAAAGATGTCTCGCACTGAATCAAGTTCAAACAAAATCTGTTTAAACCACAGTTCATAGGCTGAAATAAAACACAGGTATTTAAAGTATTTTAGTAAAATACAATGCAAACTTGAAGGTCTGTAAGAATTATTGCACAAAATGCCAATTTTAACATGTTACTCTCTTTTTATCAGCCTTGTACAATTAAAGTAAAAAATCTGCTTCTTGGTTGATATCAATTTCTTATGATAAATTCTTTGATTGTAAGGGAGCCATTTTTTTCAAACAAATAAACATGAAAATGAACTTTTTTAAAGTAACTCATTAAATAGATTAAAAAACATTTTTGTTTCTGAAAGACAGGCAGAAAAAAACTCTCATCAACACTGAAAAGCTACAGTTTTACCTTGATGAGTGACAATGAAGAGGTGCTCATCATGGATCTTATTTCCCTTTAATTCACTCTGCAACACCTGAGCTGAAACTATTTTGTTGAGCTGAGAGATGGAAAGAAATTAAACACTTAACACAAGTTTAAAAAAATAATCCAAAGTAGTACTTATCTTTCTTTAAAAAAAAAGTCAGAAACAAGAGTGATTTGTGGTAAAGGTGGTCTTTTCTACCTGCAGGTAGTCTCCATAGATGATTCCTCCTTTACTGGCCTTGTTCACCCCTGCCTGAGAGGCATCCTCTCCTTCTTCTGCTGTGGGAGGCTTGTTTTTGAATAACCTACAGTTCGAAGAGAAAAGTACTCTTGTTACTTGGTGTTTCAGCAACTTCAGGATTAGTAACTAATTTTTAGTAGCCTGCATTTAATTGAATTTACAAAAATTCAATAAATATGAGGGGAAAATATCCTTAAGAGCCTTAAATTGAGATGCAGTTATAATTTGAACATACAAATGCCTCTTCTCAAGAAATGGACATCCACTCATGACTTGTTCAAATCAGTTCCTTTAAAGTTGTATTCTTCTTCCTTGTCTTATATTTACTATAATTGAATTCAAGGCAACCCAGATATTTAAAGATTCACCTCATCCAATCACTCATGAGGACACAGTCACCATCCGGCCCGCCTCTGTTTGCACCATGAAGCTGTTTACCTTGAACCGGGGAAACCTTCTGGACTTTGTTTGATCTCCTAAAAGAACAGCCACAGAACTTTTTTCTAAGTATGGAGTTAAACAAACACCAAAGAAATTACTTTTATCAAAAAAAACCCCTAATTAATAGGATATATTAAATACATTTAATGTGAGACTACAAATGTGTTAATATGGATTGAGACCTTTATTCTGAAAAAACAAAAAAGGTCAGGAAACTCGTCTGTGTACTTTGCTGTGTCAGTGGCAGACAGTGTCAGTCAACAGGGATGTGCTGTTTATATAGATTTGTATATATTGTCTCTTACAAATAATGACCTTGGTTATGTAAGCTCTTGAAGGTAGGACTGAAGGTAGTGGGGGTTTGTATATGTGTGTGTGTGTGCGTGTATGTGTGTGTGTGTGTATATATATATATATAGAGAGAGAGAGAGAGAGAGAGAGAGAGAGAGAGATAGATAGATAGATAGATAGATATATAGATAGATAGATATATAGATAGATAGAT
>JAPZDV010000026.1:20893681-20935243 GCA_029814665.1 Acanthurus lineatus
ATAGATAGATAGATAGATAGATAGATAGATAGATAGATAGATAGATAGATAGATAGATAGATAGATAGATATAGATATAGATATAGATATAGATATATTTTAGTCTGAGACTTGATGTCCTGATGGGCAAACCTGATACGCACTTTGTATTTATTTATTTACTTTTTTTGTCATGACAGTTACTTAATGTAATAATTTTCTAATTAATCTAATTAGCAGGAAAGTCATATGAACTTAACACAAGACTTTAAATATGTAAATACCTTTCAGACTTTTATACTAAAAGAAGAATGAATGTTTTTTGTTTTATTGGTGGAGGGCGGAGACTTGCTGTGTTCATTTCTGCCTCGGTCACAGACAGTGCCAGTAAACTGTGTTACTGTCAAGGATGTGCTGTTCTTATAAATCTCTATTTATTGTCTCTAATAGTGAACTTGGTTATGTAAGCTCTGCACAGAGCGGAGGGGATTTGTACATATATTTACTGGCATTACAGACTTGATGTACTGGCAGGCAAACCTAGTATGCACTTTGTATCTTGATTTTTTTTTCCATATTTTTTTGAACAATACATGGATTTAAAAAAGGAAAAAATTTAAAAATTCCATTTTGATGAGAAAAAAAGGGCAGAGGTTTTTAACAACCTCAGATTTGTTTTATGTATAATTAAGACTTCGACCACATCCCTAGCTTTACATTAAGACAGTCAGACAAAACCTCTGTTAGGTGGATTTTTGATCATATCAACTAAGTTAACATATCTAAAATCTATGACCAGAAACTCTTCTTTTAATGGCCTCTCCTGTTGCAAAAGCATAAAATTAAGTCACAAGAAGAGGGACAAGGAAAGTTCTTTAAAAGCAAGAATTGATGACGTTGTGTGGGTCATTGGACACATCTGTAAATATTTGCATTTTAGTTAATATTTTATTCACCTCAGTCACTTGTTGTAATCGTTGGGGACTTGTTGTGACAGAGTCACTAAGGGAGTGCATTGATGACACAAAATGTTGGTTTGAGTTTATGTTTTTCTGTAAATCATACATACATCGACAGCTAGAGGTTGTGACCATCCAAAGCATGTAGGATCTGAAAATATCACTCTGTTAGGCCTGTGAAATCAGCTGTTGTATTCAGTTCATGGAAAGTATTTGTTTGTTTTCATCCATAATCAGTTAGATCAGTTGTAAATAATGATAGGCTTGACCTTCCTTCTGTGAAACCACAACACACACTGTCAGGCAGATTTCCTTTTGAACGACAGTTAACCTAGTTTCATCGGTTTAAGACCCAGAATCCACAATCCACAATCCACTCCCTCTAAATCTCTCCTAGATCATTAGTGCCCTTGTTTTTCTCCCACAGTCTTTGTAGACTTCTCAGAGTCCCAACAGCCTGTGCAACTGTCCTCCGAAGATCAGAGGCATGATAACAAGCAGCTATTTCTGAATTGGGACATGATGGTACAAGCGTAGCAAAATAAGGCTGTAGACAGAACAAGAAGAGCAGAAACAGCCCCAAAAGTCTTTGTTGTTGTTTTTTGTGTTTTTATTTGCTCATTTAGCCATGATGGATGGGATGCTGAGGAGGGGATGAGAACATGCGTGTAAATCTTTAAACCTGATACCACACGTGTGTTAGTACGTTATCTCCAAGGTCTGAGTGAGTGACTGATTGAAAGCAAGCAGGGATGTGGCCCCTTTTCTGCCTTGTGACCTCTGTAAACTCCCAGTGAAATTCACACTGTTTTCCTCTGTGAATACCCATTTTCATGCAACTCTGCAGTTGGTGTGTTTGTCAAGTGTCAGCCCTGCAATCAGCTATATCTGATGTAATCTATACATCAAATTTTATTCAAGACTTTTGTTCTTTAAAACTGTAATTTTAAGTGGTTAGAACAACAATTACATAAAAAACCAACCAAACACTATGAATGTAGTTATTATTTAAAGTACTCAAAGTATTTAAATTGCCAGAAAAACAAACAAAAAAAAACCTTGCACTGGATTAAAAGCAACTGAATATGGTATTGTTTAATGAATTTGATGATCGGATATGATAAACAAATATCAGTTGTGTGTTAAAAAAATCACATTTATAATTTAAATTTATAGTTTAAATACGGCTATAGTTATATCTATATTTTCTTTCTTGGCACTTATTTTTTGTAAAACCTGAATAGTTATTTTAGACTTTTATTATATTTACCAGGTTGTGCTATAACATAATTGTAACATTTCACTTTTTTTTTAGTTCTTATATGATTCAAATACAGATGAAAATAAATGTAGATATATATCAACAAAAATACTGATAACGTTTTATTATTATTATCATTATTATAATTATAATTATTACTGCTGTTGATTCTGTTATAGGTAAGGTCCAATAAAGCTTTAGCACACCATACAACACTTTTATTTTGAGAGCCAAAAAATGTACAAAATGCATTAAATTAAATGTACTCAAATGCAATTTATTTAAACTGTAGTTAAGTAAGCTTCACATACAAACAGGTGTCGAAGTGCAAATTACTATAGCAAATTCCCAAATGTTTTTGAAAATCGAACAAATCAAGTGCACAGCAATTTATCTAATTACCACTAAGTAGGTTTCAATACACGAGTTCAGAAGTAATAAGACAACACATTGACAACTCCATCATCTGGTTTTTAAAGCAAAAATCTTAAAAAAGAGCAAGAGCTGTGTAGAGAAATAAATATTTACACTATTGAAAATTAGATGAAATAAGTTAATTAAAGTAGACTGTAGAATCTGGATTGTTTTGTGGATCAGTGACATCAATCCAAGATCCTACTCATCAATAACGTCAATATGTGTGTCTTAAACCAGATCTGCATCCACTCTTATACACTATGGTGGAATCTGGTCACTTAAGGTGACAGTAAATAAACACTAACACTAACACTTTTATGTAAAACATAATATTGCTGAGATATTTGTTTGCAAAAATTTAGGGCTAGTTTAATTGCGCCAAATTGAGTGGCAGTGTGAGTGCCTGCTGTTTATCTGCTTCTTCTAGATAATTATCATCTCAAATACAATTTATGTTCATCTAAAAGATAAGATTGTTGTGTCCACAAGATAACAGGTGTTAGTTAAAGCTCATTACAGAACTTGCTTGTTGAGATTATAAAATAATTCAGAATCACAAGAAAACAAAACACGTTGGTCCTTGTTGTTGTCTCTAGTTCAAACATTGTCCTTGTGTCTTGAGAAAATTATAGTAGTTAGTTTCTGCATTTTTGTACCCAAGTGTATAGAAATCCATTAATTAAAAAAAATGGCGAACATGTTTTTCAGCAATTCTATCATAAATGGGTTTAATAGGTAGGAAGAATTATGAAAATTAGTTAAGAGAGGACAGAGTATTTTGTCATAATAAAGAACAGGGAATATGCAGGTGCTTTGTTTGAGTAATAAAAACCCAGCCTTTTTCTTCTAGAAATAGATTACATAGTAACATTTGTTTAAAAAAATATCAAATAGAGCACGGATTTAATTTAACTTTTTTTTTAATTGTATATGCATTGCATCCAATTTATCCATTTTATCTGGTATTACTTCTCTGGTATATGATCCTAGGATTAAGTTTCCTAAAGTTCAAGTTTTACTTTATGTGTGTGGAAATCCTGTAAAGAAGTAGTCTTGAGAAGGAAATTTGGTTTTCTGTCACATACCTCAAATTTAATTTACCTCTATAGGTGCTGCTGAGATTGTGTCGAAGAGAAAGTCCACGAGTTGTCAGCTGAAGGTGAGTAAAAGCAATAATGAATACCATCACCATGTGTGCATGTGAGAATCTAATAAGGGTGGTTGCTAGAAAATCAGGGCCAGGAAAAAATACATAGAAGAACAGGGACACTGAGATTGGTTTTACAGAATAACATACAGAATATTTGTTGAAATGTATACTATCAGAGGAGGGGGATGTCATTTCAAGATTTAATATGGGTGATTCTTTGGAGAGGCAATCAGCTACACACTTATTTTATTTACTGAGAGCTCATTAGAGAGCTCAATCTGTTGACTATTCCATGGGTTCATAATTATCTAATCAGTCGGATTGATGCACTTGATCGCACATTTCTAATATTGCAGTAATGATTGCTATATTACTACTGTAAATTTAACTTCACATTAAATTACTGTAGCTCCTCTTACTCTCTGCTCTACGTCATATGATCTTAATTAAAACTGAATGGAGTCGCTTTTAAAAATTCAAGCTTGAATCCAGCCTTGCTTCTTCCCTACACCCACCAGATTTGAACCTGCAGAAATGCAACATTTGTGGCTGCAGACATTATGTCACTTCAGTAACTATCACTTTGCATGAGGCCATTGTGCTCCCTAAAAGTCTAAATTAACCCCCTGATTAAATTCAAGCCATGTGACGTCATACTCAGGCCTCATACATGATGCATAACTTGCTACAATGTTTGATTGTGCCTCTAAGATGGATTGCAAAATCATTTCAAATTTTGGAGTGTGAATTCATGTGGCTACCTTTGTGTTACGTGCATAAAATGAGGCTCAGCTGAATTATGAAACATGCCTCATTTTTTCCATTTCTCTGATGTGGTTATTGCATGATGCTTTTGGGTCTTTGATGTTCTTGCAAAGTCGTGCCATCTCTTTTATATAAGCCTTTGAAGTAGGTCTAGTTATGCTGCGCAGTGATACGCCGCACTGTTGCTTTGGCAGTGCCGACTGTGGTCACAGTGTGATACTGCAGCAGTACTGCGGATCACTTTAATATTACAGCTTTATCTATTCCATTTGATGTCTCTCTAAATTAACCTGGAGTGTTCAAAAGTAATTTTTGGTCTTTTTTTTCACAACATTGAGTGCACTAATAACTAGAATTTATGTGAATTATTTAAAGTTTTTTCTAACCTTCTTTAAGGTTAAGTGATTAGTGCTATTATAATAAGTGTGCAGCTACATTATTTGTAGATAAACAGTCAGCAAATGACTCTCTGAACTATGCACTTTGTACCACTAGGGAGCGTCAGAGGACTTTCAAGGGAATCAAAGATTTGAGTGCCTCATATTTAGCAGAGCTGAGTGTGTATTTGAAGATTTTTTAGCAGGGCCTTGGTGGGGGTTTGAAACTCTTTGTATGGACATATCAAAACAAATGGGGGTTCGTTTGAGTTCACTGTAATTTTTATAGTGAAGGAACCATAGACAACAGCTCACTGGGGAACTTTAATGAGACATTTCATTATAGGTTGGTGGGAAAGCGGGGTGGTTTACCCATAGGGAGTCTGATGAGAACTTTAAAGGCATGTATTTCAAATTTTGAGCTGAGCAACATCCAAGGAGATGTAGCTTTGTTGAGCTCTATATGTCATAAAACATTTTTTTTAATTTTTGAAAAGACAAAGAAACTGTGAGATGCCGGAGTAGCTGAAGAGACCACAAACAAAAGCATAAAACAACCTTTGAGCAAAGAATATTCTGTTCCTGTTTGGTTTGAAATGCCGTTTGAAGTTTACCATGAAAAAGAAATAACTTTCATATGAAGGGGCTGTTTTCAGAGTTATGCATTCTATCATCAGAGCTCCTACATGCTTTGATGAATAAAACTTACAAGTGGGAAAGCTGATCACAACCAAAATGTAGTTTTAAAATTGACTGAAATGTTTAAACCAAAAATCCTTTTTGATTATAATGCTGACAGAGTAGATTTCTTTTGAGGATCTGTTTAAATTAAAGGTTTGACTTAAATTAACAATTATAAAGCCATGTCAAGCAGCTGACTTTATATTAATCCTGCATTTGTCTTTGTTTTTGCTTCACAGCTCAAAAGATGTATTTTAATCTTTTATTTTATTTAGATTTTTTTGGGCTACTGAGACTGTGTATACATAACCATTTGAAAAGACTCTGTGCACTGGTTATTTCTCAAATAGTAAGTTCCCAACCAGCTAAAACCATGTTTTTCCTCTTCTCATATTCTTTTAAATAAGTGAACAGCAGTTTAAGGTAGAACTTTGTCCATTTCCTAAAAAAAAAAAAAACAAAGAAAGAAACAAAAAAACAATACACCAAAAAGAACCCCAATATCATTTTAATCCATGAGTGCATTTAACATTTAAAAAAGGGAAACTACTGAGAACATGGATGTGATCTATATTTGGATCCACTGTAACCTTGTTTATGTGAGCTGGTTTCATGAAATATTTGTGTTGATAAAATATTCATTGGACAGGAAGCCAGGTCAAAAGGCATTAAGCCCAATAAACATTAAATTTAGTGGAAATAATAGTTGACTGCATGTTATAGATACATCACCACTTGTAAATACTTGTCACTACATGCACAGGTTTCTGTTAATTACTTAAACAGAGCATTGTGAAGAAGCCCCACATTAGCCATAGGAGGAACGATTACATAAAAAAATGCATGTCTGAAAAATTAAAGAAAAAAAATCAAACTCAGCTGAACTTTATTCGTCATGTATAAACACAACATAAGTTACTGTTAATATGACTAGTACAGACATTTACTCAGTTTCTTAAAAAAATGACATAAAACTCTTGCATAATTTACAAAACATGGTGTCCCTGTGCTAACCAAGACACATGTGTGCCTCTGCCCCTCAACAGAGTTCTTTATACCTTTACCATCCTTTTTTTCCACAATGAATATTGGGTATTTAAACATGGAAACTGTTTCTTTTTTTCTGTTTAAAAACATCTCAAAGAGAATAAGACATTTTTCTGTTTTTCAATGTTTACAGTGCTAAATCTGATATACATAGTGGTTGTTTGGTGAGGATATCTCTAACGTCAGAAGTCTTTGATTTTAAAAACAAACATTTGCTCAAGGACACTGCTTGCTCTAGGGGTGTGAACTCACAAGCCCCTTACTTCCAGAGAAGTGCAGATATGCATAATGTAAACATTTCGTTTGCTCTTACAATACTTTCTGTTGAGCCAGACTTTCCTTGATGAAAACAGAAAAACAAAAAAACACCAAAATTAGCTGACTGTTTCCCCAAAGACACCACTATTCCTCTGCTTCAGTGTCCAGAGTCCAAAAGGCTTGTGCAACAGAGGAACTGACCTGTAATTGCCATGTTAAGGCTTGGTGTAGTTATACATTTACTCTGTAGTCCCAAGGCCACAATGCACAGCATTGTTTTTGACCGCTTGTATTTTTTTCCTTTTTTCTTTTTTCCTTTTTTTTTCTTTTTCTTTTTTTCCAAAAACACATTGACACTTAGGTTACATTGCAGCAACCTACGATTACAGTTGCTTATCATTTTGTCGGCTAGTGTGTCTCTACCAAAACAAAGTTTCTTTGGCAGAATATTCACCTCGTATTGTTACCTTTTCCCAATTTCACTTTGCCGAAGAAAGTGGATGTTATTAGAGCTGTCTGCCAATTCTGGGTACTGCTCAATTGAGAGCACATAGTACCCATCATACCCCAAAACTTTTCCACTACTCAGAAGCTGCCTCTTCTCCCCCTCTGTCCAGGGGCGGACTCCCTCCTCGCCATCTCGCACTCGCTGTTGTTCTCTTGCCCATGCACCTGCAAGGGCGCGTTGACGAGCAAGCTCAACAACTCGCGCTTTCTCCTCATCCACCGTGGATCCGTAGCGGATATGAAGAGCTAGAGCACCAGCACGAATCTCCACATCTGCAAAGCGCCGAGTCCGACTATCCATGACAGTGGTAGACTGGGAAACAGTCACATTGACACCATTCTCCAGAGTCTTATGTCCACTAGTGAGGTGCAGTGCAGCAAGGTCGGCATCTGGAAGGCCTGGCTTGACAAAGTAGTGTGTGTCTCGCCCCTCTATAGTGAAGTGGAGGTCTTCCAAATAGAAAGCATTGTTGAGGATTGTTGCAACCTTGATACAGTCCTCACTGGCCACATTCAGTGTGTGAGTATGAACGCTGCCCTTGTAGATAGCAAACATAACGGCTCTTCCAATGGGGGACATTGCTGCAGAGAACCACAGCCAAGACTTTTCACCTCTGCGACCTCGACGGAGATGGACCTCTGGCAGCCGTTCGAATGACAAGAGAGAATGTGCTTGTCTGGTTACTTCCTGCTGGACCCCAGAGATAGACTGTAGGAAAAGTGCAGTGAGACGTTAATGCCTGAACATGGCAGAACCTGACTCTCCAGGCCATTTAGAACCAGCTACTGCTCTGCTTCACAGAGTTTTTCATCTCTGCCTAAGATAATGGCATTTTCAAGCTGTGTTCTCAGGCCAAAAGTAGATAAATCCCCCATGACAATTTTACAGCAACACTTTTTGTGTTAAGGCATTAGACCAAAGAATCATAAATAGCATCTAAAGATTGTTTTAACAGTAGCAAAACCAAAATATTACATAAAAAGTTACAGTGTAAAAATTTATTTAACTGGTAACCAAAACAAGAAGACAGAGGGAAGTCCACATTGTGCTTATTATACGTATAATTATGCAAATATCATCCAATTAAAATTGATTTTCTATGAAATGCATAGCAATCCAATTAAGAGATAGCAGCTTCAAAATACTGACGAAAGAGAAAAACAACAGAAAAGAAAGTAATATTTCTGTTCCCCTAAAAGTATATTGTCTGTTGGCTGGAAAAAGTATAGTAGTTTCTTTTCATGTTTAATATGTATGAGGGATATTAAGTTTACCCACCGGCAGGTCATCCCAACGCTGGCTCTTTCTCAGTTCATAGGATGGCATGTTTAAATCAAACTTTGGGACTGGAAACCCAGGAATGGTGTTGTGAAGATGAAAGCCAAAGGTTACGAGCCAGCTGTTCACATCTGTGAAAGGAAAATAAATCAAAGACAGAAAATGTATGTTACAACACGAGCATGACATGTACCATACCATGAGTTCTCAGAAGAAAAGCTTTGTTGAACATAAAAAAAGTATCATACAGTAGATCAAGTTAAAAAGGCAGCTTTAACATAACTTCTTGAACACTGAACTTTGAGCATTATCCAAGCTCACTGAGCAACTGCTATAATACATGAAACTTAAGGTAATTACTAGTTATTTCCAAATTAGAAATATATGTACTAAGTACATAAATATGTACATAAATATGAAAGATCAGAGGATAAAAATTAAATATGCACATAGTGAACATTTTTAAATATTTCCTAAAAATTCAAATGAGTAATCAAAAAAATAACCAGCAGTATTTGCTGTTCATATTTGCAGCCCCAATAACCATCTTGTGCCAGAAGCTTACCTGCAACATATTCTCTCACTTCATGGACTTTGCTGATGGGGTTGTTATTTCTGAACATGTATAAATTAAAAGGAGCTGGTTCCTTGCCAACTTTTTTCCACACAGAGACATCTGGAACAGTCCACCTTCCAGACATGATGTCATAATCTTGCTCCCCGAAGTGCAGGAGTTTGGTCAGGGGATCATACAATCCTCCGTGAAACCCGAGCACAAGCTGAAAGTCTGGGTTTGAGTCAAAGTAGACCTCACCATATGCTGTGTACTGGAGTTGTTTGACCAGGAGACCGTTGCTGGTAAAGACAGCCAGAGGTGTGCCAGTGTTATCACAGGCAATATAGAACTCCTCCCCGCTGCTGATCTCCATAGCAAACAGATGGCCTTGAAGGTCATAGTAAAGCGAGGTGATCTCTGAACTGGAGTGGTTGTATACATGTGTAATCCTGGCTGGGTAGCTCAGGTCGGCGTAAAAATACTGCAGGTGTTGGCCCAAGCTTGTTTTGGTGGACACTCTGCGACCGAGTCCATCATAGCGATACTGAATTGTCCAGCCACTGCTCTTGCTGTAGACCCGTACCAAGAGTCCTTTGGAGTTATACTCAAATATTTCTGCTCCCCTTTGACGGAGGAATCCGTCTTCATCCATTCTATACTGGATATCTCCAAGGCGGGTGATTCGGTCTCTCAAGTCATAGCGCAGAGGAAGAAGTCTGGCACTGTTTCCTGCATTTAGCAAATGTAGATTTCCATTGAGGTCGTATGTATAGCGCCACATCACTTTTTCATTCAGGTACACAGTCTGGAGCTGGCCATCCACATCATACTCATAGCTGTACTTGGTTGTGTTGGCAAAGGGGCCAATCTTGATCTCTCGCTTGGTGACTCTGCCTACATCGTCATATTGGAAAGTGATCCAGTACATAAGCGAGCGGAATATCTCGTACTGGATCTCCTTGATGCGTCCATGTGCATCAAAGTGCTTGGTGTAGGTCATTACTGCAGTGGATATGATCTGATTTATATCATAGTAGATCACCCCAAACTTCCCAAACTGTTCAATCTTTCCTGAGATGTCATCAAACTGGTATAGATCGATGGGTAATGGTGTTTCGTTGATGACACCTTGCACACTGGTGACACGAAGGCTGCTGTCATAGGTGTAATCAAAGCGTGCATTAACCATGCCATCTTCACTGAAGCGGAAAATCTGCCGGTCCACTAGGGGACCTACTTGGCGGTAACGGATGGAGCAGATGAAACCTTCATTCTGCAGGTTTACAGTCTTCAGCACACCTGCTGTCTCATCGTAGGTGAAGCTGACTCTTGTGCTGTCATACAGGATCTCTGACAGTTTGTTCTGCCTGCGGTACCTGTACAGGATCCTACGACCTGTGCCAAGGTGAGCTACTCTCAGTAGCAGGCCATCTTCACTGTAGTCCACAGCCACTGAGGCATTGCTCTCTGGGGGGTGATAAAGGTTCCTGTAGTAGCCTACTGAACGGATGGTCTGCATGGTGTAGCGGGCTACGCTCGGCATCGTGACAGCAGAAAGCCGGTCCAGGGAGTCAAAGTCAAATATGTACTGCCTTTGACTGTGAAGCAGGAGAACCATGGACTAGAGGGAAAAGAGCAAAATAGCAAGTGTTTTCTTTAGTTGCATCATATTTATGCATAATATATGTGTAATGACAGAAGGGTTTTAGGGAAAATAAGCAGAATTTCTGCTCTGTTCTGTTTTGAGACATGGAGAAACAGGATTTATGAAAAATGCACTAGGTGGCATTGACTTACTGTTCACACTGAGGCAAGAGATATTAGTTGGGCTGCATTGACTTATCAATGAAAAGTTTAGGTTTTACAGCTTAAATTTTGATTGAAAGTTTAATGATGTTAAAGATAAAACATTACACGGAGCTTCTGTCAAGATCATATACTAAGAACACTGATGTACAAGATAATTTATTCTTTAAAATATGTTAAACTGTTAATTATCCTCTAGTAGTCAGCATAAGTAAGTATCTGGCTAAAGCAATATTAACCTATTGTTCACAGAAAACTAGCTTTATTAATTTACAATATATGCAGTTTGAACTGTCTGCCTTCTAAAGGTTTACCACCCTTTCTGTTAAAATGTCATGCCCAGTCATCCGTTGCTAGAGGTTCCCTGTGCTCCCTGAGCTCTCCGTGTTCCTTATGTCAGAGTGTTGACATGGCCTCTCCAGGTCACGCAATGAAAGGATGCGGCCAGGACTGGCTAAGGAAATCTCTGCCTTTTTTTCTCCTTTAACAGAGCATCTCAGTGCAATATTAAATACACAGCAAATACTAAAGGTTATTTCTGTGGAAGGGATGGATAGAGTGATACAGCTGAGGAGTAATATTTTGCTGTTTGACACGATGTAGCAGCAGAGTACAAAGATCAGATGACCTGTCAGGAATACACCTGAAGACAACCTGAAACTAAAGAGACCAAACAAATCACAAAACTATTTTCCCAAAAATATACATATTTATAGTCGTGATGGTAAGAAAGGAGCACATTGTTAACAACTGAGTAAATACAGTTATTAAATACATGAAAATGGTGCTCTTGCAGGATTTCATATAATCATAGCCTGCCTATCGCTCAGTGTGTTCTCTGTATTTACTCTGTCTTTCAATTTGCAATCTTCTCTGGCTGCTAAGACTCAAAAACGGGTGTAAATGGTCATTAAGTGTGGGGTGTCCAGTCTTTTGTATTTCTCAGCTTTTTGTTTTACTTATTTTTTTATTTGTAAGGGACCATGAACAATATTAAATGTATCAATTTGATTGATTGTACTAATTTTCATCTTCAGTTCTTTGGCAGGTCACGATTAAAACACGCAGTGACAGAGTGGCACAAAACAAGCAGGACAGAACATAGAATACACAAAAAATTAAAAATTACATTTTTTTTTTGAATTATGGATTTATATAACATTATTCATCTTCAGGGTTTGTGTAAAGACTTTACCTTTATATTATTATGCACTGCTGCTAGTCCATTTGTCAGTTTAGGTAGCAGAGTTAAGTGTACTCTCATTCATAGTTACACTGTACCACAAATTTTCCTTGAGCAAAAATATGTTACTGTATTGTGACCAGCTCTTTGGGTAGACCATGTAGAGTTTTTTTTTCCTTTGGTTAAAACTAATGTACTGCGGACAAGCAAATGGAAAAAGCAGGTTACATTTTTTGTCTTACCTCCTCAGTTTTTCAAAAATTGAATTAGAGGATGAGGTACAGCATGTAGATGCAATTTTTCAAAACTTTTTCATATCCAGCGCTTGCAAATGATGTTTATATGCTTGTAAATTATTCTCATATGCCTGTAGTTTGTGTAAAATGATTACTGTTTTTGCTAAGTACCTCTGTAAGAAGCAGTATTACATACATGGAGCTGATGGTTATTGCAAAATAAGCCTCCTCGGGGTGACCTCTCCTACATGTCAGGGTCTTTATTCATCCTGTAGGGATAATGACTAGCCTGCAGTACAGTATATCTTTCATATTGCTCCCTTCGGTCATGTTTTTTCCTTACCTGCTCCAGGTAGGTGTAACTCCATATCTTTCCATCAGCAAACACCCTGGAAACCAGACGGCCTTGGCCATCATACTCGAGTCTCTCAGTGGTGGGACCTCTCTGCAGGGCACTGATTTGCCCACTGCTAGTGCGGCTCACATTAACCGGCAGTAGCTTACTGCTGGGCACCCAGAGCACTGGGTGACCTGCTGTGTCGTATATAATCTTTAAGAGGAACTTCCTGTGGTCATCATAAATCTTCTCTGTCCTCAGGGTGCGATCATAATCGACGGAAAGAATGTTCCGTCCATTCACCTGCGAAAAAAGATTGGATGTAAGAAGATGTTGTTAAAATGACTACTCCTACTGCTGCACTAGTAGTAATAGTGTATAACAAAGTACAAATATACACAATAGCACAATATCAAAAAATTCATGGTTTTGATATCACTTTTCTTTGTCTGGATGGTTCTTTAAAATTGTATTCAAATCATTTTCGCTACATTTGTCACAGAGATTAACACCCCCTCGACGAGGCTCATTAAACTGAGAGACACTCTGGCCAATGTTCAGGTACACTTAAATCACAACCTACTAAATTTAGTGGAGACAAAAATTACTCAGAGGCAAAGTAACCACCCAAGTTCAGTTCATGAAGTACCGTAAATCGCAAACCGTAAATCTAAGTGTCCGATTCTAAGAAGGAGGAATAAGGTGAGCTGGGCTTCTGTACAGTACTAGAATATTGATAACCCTCTATATCAGAAACTAAATGTTGATGTGACTCCTAAATTTCAAGGCAAAGAAAGAATTGCAGAAATATTTTTTGGAAGGTTATAAAAAGGACAATGACAAAGCTACAGACATAAAATAACAGCTGTCATTTTTTGAACAGTTCTGTTAAATTTTTGCATGTAACCTTGCAGTGGATCCCTGTGCCCAATACTGTCTCTGTCCAATACTGTTTCTGCCATAGTTGCCTCAGAGGTAAGCAAGGCCTCAGGAAATATCCACTCTTGTGGGCATGGGACACTGATGATTTGCATGTGCCACAGGGAAGAAAAAGAGAAATCAAACATACCCTAAGCTTCCGTCCAAAGACGATAACTTTCCCTCTGGCTTGTTCTTTGCGGAAGCGCCACTCAACCAAGTTTTGCCCACTCTCCCCTGGCAAGCTCATGTTGCGTCTGGCTACAGTTGGATTGGCAGCGCCTGCCAGGATGTGGGGCTCTGTTTGGTAGTGGGTGTCCATCCCGTTGGCATAGGTAATCCTCAGCGAGTTGTCAAAGCCCACTTGATAGCTACTTCTACATTGGTCTGTTGATAGAGAAAAACAGTGAACAAAAAGTGCAACTTAGAACAGAGGATTAAGTAATTACACACTGGAATTAATTTTATTGACAGTGTTCTAAGGGTCCGTGTCCACATAGTATTTTTCTGGCAGGAGAGTGCTGGCAGGGATGGGGGAGGGCTAGGATGAAGCGCTTTGTGCAGTTTAAGAAAAAAAAGTGCTGCATGTGGGTTTTGATTGACATTAGCTGGGTCACTAAGCTGGCACCAGGTTAAAAAGGGTTGACTACAGAGCTCACAACAAGCTTAAAATGTGCAGGGTGATAAAAGCACAACACTCACCAGGTAACTTCATGTTGCTGTGTATGCTCTCTCTTAATTGGAAACAATTTTAAAAAATTGCTGAAAAAAATACGCTATATGGACACGGCTCTAGGTAAGTATTGGTTAAACTGAACTGTGCTCTTAGTTCTTGTATTTCAAATTTGACAATTTTTTAAACCAAAAGAATAAACATGAATGATGTGCTAAAATTACTGGACCATCAGGCTCTAGCAGAGCGTAGAAACCACTTAGATACAAGGTTGATATGTCTCCCTGACACACCAAACCCTGCACACAGGGAGAGTAATCATTTTCACTGTCATCTGTCACACCCTCTAAGCTGCAATGACACACGACTTAAACTTACTCAACACTGCCCCGGTGACCCCTGGAACAATGACAAATACTGGCTCACAAAATAGCTGCCTGATTAGAGAAGAGGAGTGTCCTGGACTCACCCTGAGACAGAGTGTAGAAGGCACGAATGGTCGAGGTATTCGTGGTGATGCTGATTTCTTCCTCTGTCATGGAGCTCTCGATGTCCACGGTCAAAGCGCTGTATATGTCTGTGTACAAGTTATTCACCATTCCAGTGGGGAACGTCACATTCATTAGCCGTCCTTCACTGTCGTAGCTGTTTGACAAAAGGAACATCAAACGACAAAGCACTGATATGTTTGAGAGCTCTCAATGCAACAGTGCATTCAATTATAAGCTCTTGTTGAGTAAGACCATCGACCATCGACTTTGGTGTAATTAAATTGTCAGTTTTTTGGGTTCAATTTCCAGAGCGGCTTGTCTTTATCCACCCAAGGTGCAATCCAAATATTTGAAATGAGAGAATGACACATCTCATCAGCTCTCCTACTTTTTCATGAACTTCATATGAATGGATTCAATTATTTTGGATGATTGATGTGTCATTATAATCTCAACCAAATGCTTTGCTTTTTTAGTTCTAGTGAGGTTATCATTCATGGTATTCATGGTGTAATATGACGTGACAGCAAATTACACAAGGGAGAAAAATTCTATCACTGAAAGGCCATGCCACCTAAAGTAAGGGCTGTTATGGGGGATTTTTATTACAAAGTACAATCATGAGTTTGAAATTTTGTACAACTTTATGTTTTAAAATGTCTGTCAAAACAACATCCTATTGTAACCAACAGTTCTGCTGCTCCTTTCAGCTAGCATTACTAAACACATGGGATTCAAGTTAAAATTAAGAAGACAAGGTAGCATACTGTATGCATATTGAGTTATTATAGTCTAACTAGGCTATTTTACAGATCTGAGGCAAATTTTATAATTAGGTTTCAATTAAATGTGCACCCTAAAGCATTTTGCAGGTAAGTCTGGTTACCAATTATAGAGTAAACTTGTACTGAGCTGTGAGACAAGGAAGAACACACACAAGGTTACACACATTCAAATGCACACACAGCAATCATTCTTGTCCTTGTACCTCATAACTTAAGGATTTAGTATAAAAAATTTAAAAAAGAACAGAACAGTTAGTGTTTTACTTCAACTGCAAGGCTTTTAATTTGGCCTCCTGACCTTCCTTCCAAACATAAAAATTATCAGACATAATGCAAAGTGCTTTGTTTACATTACTTGAATCGGTGTACACTGCCCACTTTGCCCTTGATATCCTAAAAAGATTATATTTAGAAATAAATATGGATCAATGACATAGCCTGAGTTTATATATTTTGTGCAATAACAGAAACTGAGCTGGTCTAAATAATAAATTTAGTAAATAGCTACATTCTACCAAGTGCATTCGGGTTGGTGTAGTTGCGTCATTGTTTCACCTGCTTATTACTGTGTGTGCTGTGCGGTGTTCCAGAAGGCAACTGACAACGTAGTCTGCCTTCACTGTATCACAGCACAATTAAGTGTTAACACATTCGAGCCTCACTCTCATTTTAATTGTTGTCTGTGAGCCTTTGTAAAGCCTGCTGGTTCTCATTATAAAACTCTCAGTGTTGTAACAGTAATTAACCTTGATCCATGTCTCAAACAATACCATGTGGGGTCCTTGAATTTGAAGGAATCGGGTCTGGAAAATGCCTGAATTTGATGTTTAAGATGGCGTGGGAACCCTGAGTTGGCGTGTTTTAATTTAATATTAAAAATGGTTATGTTCCAGATGCAGACAACCTAAATGTATTGCAGCCTAAATCAGTCTGACTTTGACAAGTTAAGTAAGTTATGATTTCTACAGAATTAATTTGCCAATCTTCATTTTACTTACTCATAGAAAGTTGTCCAGCCAATCTCAGATGTCTTTGTAGCCAGCAGACCGTTGTTGCCATGGTAAGTGAAAAGAACCAGCTCCTGGCCCTGTGCTGTGAGTGTTTTCAGTCCACCGTTGGTGCTCATGGTCAGCCAGATCACCTGGTTGTCAGGGGCAACTATACGCACCGGCGTGCGGTTAGGATCTCTACGGATTCTCAGAGTGTTGCCACTGCTGTCAGTAACAGCTGTGATGTCATTCTCCGTGCTGTAGCTGAAAGTATATTTCAAGTCGCCAGTTAGCAGGCTGGCAGTGTGTTGGTGAGTGCCATTGCTGTCAAACATATACAGCTCCTGGGCATCAGGGGAAGCCACCTCATATGTACCAGCACTGGAAGTCAGAGTTGGCCCGTTTTTAGAGATGGCCCGGATGCGAATGTTGCCCAGGTCTGCCACATAGAGTGTTCCATCTGGAGCCGCCACTAAAGAAGATGGAGCATTGAGCCTTGCATCTTTAGCATAGCCGTCCCCTGTCTGGTAACAGTCACAGTTGGCATCATTCTTGCAGTCGCAGTCGGAGGGAGCCCCCGCCAAGTGAGTTATCTCACCATCCACAGAAACCTTTCGGATCCTGCTCATCTTTCTCTCATCTGTTTCCGCTATGTAGATTGCCCCATGATAAGATACAGCAATGGAAACAGCAGATTCTAGTGGAGTTAACTGTGCCCTCTGACCGCCGGCGACACCGTGCTCCAACCCAGCCAATGGGCAGTGGATAGGTCGGCCTGCTGCAATGCTCACTTGACCGTTCTCAGTGATGCGCAAAACAATATTGTTGTCCAGGACATACAGCGAGTTGTCCATGGGGCTAACTGCTAAGTCTGTGGGCCACTCCAGAATTACCTGAAACATAGAGCATCACTGGTTACTTTTCGGTATTTTTTCACCACAAGATGAATGCGATTTTACATTTTAGATAAAAGGTAAAAAACTGATCTCTTAAAGTAATAAATCACCATTTTGCTGGTCCTTTTCTGATTTATGAAAGCAGCAGTGGGTCAAGCATGAACCCAGTTCATGGATTATGAACATGAAAACAGCTTCCAATTTCATGTGGGGATTGTTAAACCAGCAAGAATAGAAAAGACCAAAATAAAACAATCCAGTGAGGCTGTAACTTTGACTACACAGCTATGATAATATCTTCAGTACAGCGTGTCTGATATCCAGAATAACTTCAGCTGTGAGCTATAAACAAGTCCTGCTCTTTCCAGCTAACCTCTGTCCATTAGCCTCCCAAGGACAATTTATTCACTCATACAAGAGTACTTCTATCCATCTCTCTGTTAAGATATTTTTCCATTATGTACTCTCCGTTCTAACCCACTGAGATTTCAAACTAAGTGAAGTGTCAGGTGTGTGGCTGAAGTACAACTGCCAAAATAACTGCACACCTCAGACCTTCCTAAAATCACTTGTGCTGCACTAACTTGTGCTGCTCTAACCCGAGTGAGGAGCAAAGGGTCACCAATTAAATATTTCAGATTGAGTGAAAAATCTTTCAAACGTCAGAAGAAACGATAGCAGTGCTAACCACATCCTTTAAAATTAAATAACAAGTGGATATTACAATCCGAAGCTTTAACCCTGGCCAACCATTACAGTCTGCTTGTCAGAAAAGTGTCAGTGAAAAAAAGCTCCTTGTCACAGCACAAATGACTGGCTCGGCCTTCAAATACATAACTGTGTCATTAAAACTGTCAAAATGCTTCTGAATTGTGCTTTTCCACAGGGTGATTAATAATAAAACACACTGCCTTCAAGGCTGCCACTAGTTAAAAACTGCACTGAGCCAATTCTCTAGCTGGGATGAGTGAGGACGACAGTGTCTAGCCAAAATCATGTCTTTATTGGCTCAAACCAAACGACTTGTTAATTCGTAAAAAGTGACAAGCTTAATCCTTTGTCTTTCTGCTCTCTTATATTCTTCCCCCTACATGTTTACCACCCCTACACACGTTAGGGTTTGTTCTTATGCTGCCAGGAGGACATTTTATTTTTCTCCCTGTTCTGTTACTTTTGCAATTTTATTATTATCTACCCTCTCAGTGGGACACAAGAATATTTCGATATGTCAGGGTCATTTGGTTATGACTGGTGCAGTCCGTCCTATCTACTTTTGAAGTGTTTTGTTTGTAGTCCAGCACTCTCTCTCTCTGTAAGCTGATCTGCAATAGAACATCAGAAATCTAATTAAAATGTAAATTGGTTAGCTAAAAAACAAAATAAAAAAACCCACAGTTATGTCTGGTACACATATGTAAAGGGTGGGGGGAACCTGACCCTGCAGCAGTTTCCGTCTTCCACAGCCAATACACTAAAGAATTCACTGTCTGCAGAACAGGGAAAAATACTGTGAATGCATCCAATTTTATGTGATAAAAGTGCTTCCTTGATTTCATTTTTCTTTATTATTCATTTTAAGTCAGATATCAAACTCCGAAGGAAAATAATAAGATGGAATATTAATGTTTAAGCACAGGCAGCTGCACCTCCGCATAGAGGAAGTGTCATTGAATCATAATGCTGTAACCTGTTGTGTGGGGTTGGGGGCCTGCTGTCATGTCACCTCACTCGCAGATAAATGCTAAATCTTGTTGAGCAAAGTTGATGCAGAAGAAAAGGCTTTACGTGCCGCAAACCAAGAACTGCGTCATTAACATGCATGATGTAAATGTCCTCCATCCTGAGCATTTCTAGTTGAACACTAAACACTATTTTGGCTGCAGCCACATCAAAACAAGCCTCCCAAACTGAGTAATTATTCTTCCCCTCTCCGTATCATCTACCATGACCTGAAAACTCATCTCTTCAATAAACACTTCATGTCTCCACTTCCTGCCTAAATCACGTCTTCCTCCTAGCACACATTTTCCTCCTGTACTTGCAGAGAAAATGTGCTGCTCTTGTAGAGCTGAGAGCAAAACTAAAAAAAAGACAACAAGCTTCATTTCACTTGTTTTTTTTCACCCAACACCTTAAAATGTTGAAGTTCTTGGAATTAGAGTTTGTTCCATTGATATCATTGTATATTTTTCTGAATAAGACTTGCCAGTAAAATGCCTATTTGTACTTGAAGTTTATTCAACCAGATATCCATATTGAAATTAAAATTTTCCTTTTTTTCTTTAAGAGTGTCCTGGTCATGAAAGGCAGCAATGATGATGGTGGTAACACAGCAGATAATAGAAAATATCTTGCCGGATCAGAATTAAACAACAACAGGATTGTAAACCCATGAATGAAATGATAAGAATAATTCAACTGATTAGATATTTGAAACAAACATGAGCTACTTTAAGAGCAACCTCAGGGCAATCTTAACTGCCAAAATAAATAAGTAGAAATGATCTCATGCTATCAAACAATAAATGAATTACTCCAAAACGTCCCAATGCTAATATTTTCCCACATACTAGCTAAAAGGGAGAGCATATAGTGTCTGCAGAACTGATTTAAATTCCCAGAAAGAGACCAGTTTCAATTTTAAATTTAATTGCACAAAGTTCCAGACAGAGGGAGCAGCATGCAAAAGAGCTCTTTTGCCCAGTCCACTGAAAGGCTTGGATACTGTTAATAATAACATAGACGGTGAGGTAAATTAAAAAAATGCCCCTGCGTGTCTTGCTCCTACTCAGAAACCAGTTACCCCCCCCCCCCAAAAAAAGCATCATTCATGGAAAAAGAGATGAGTTGTACTGCATATGCAATATATATTTATATGCAGTTATATAACACTGCATATCAATGATGAGTCATGAGTGAGCAAACTGAAAGAGGGCTAGAAGGGCGGGGGCACAGGGTGGCGCTGTGACATGCTCTCTATGAGCATACAGAGTGAACAACTGGCACTTGTGTGTATAAGTCACCTGATTAATGTCCATGCTGTTGTCACATGTCAGAGGGCGAGCCGATGTCAGGTCGTTGGAACCAAGGAAAGTGGAGATGATGCCGTTCTGGTCCACCTTTCTGATTGTGGTGCCATCAACAAAATAAATCAGGCCATTCTTGTCTACAGCGATGCCTGTTGACATCAGGTAAAAGGTGGAAAAGGGAGAAAAGAGGAGAAAGGGGGAAAACTTGTGATAACAGGAAAACATGGTAGATATGCAGCGTCTCTGCTTGCATGACTCAGTGGACAGAACACGATGGATACATGTGTCAAGCTTGCCTTCCCATTATTCAGGTCACTGCAAAAAGCACAGCTGTCAATAATTCATGGGCTGCTTTTCTGGTTTTAAATAATTTGTTAGGCAGGAGTGGGAAAGGCTGTATTCATACGGTATATGTGCACTTGCCGCATCTTGTAACCCTCCTCTCTAAAAAAGGACCTCAGGAGGTGGGGGTGTCAATGAGTGGTGAGTTTGGGGGAATTTTTGACATTGGCAATCATCAACAATCTGCACACCATTTGAGAAATGAATGAGCGAGGGAGCGGAAATGACAGCTTCGGCCAATTTTAGATGAAAGGGGTGAGAGACGGGCAGTTGCCATGGTGACAACCGGGGACTAAATTGTCTCAATGATTGAGTGTCAGCTACAGAGTTGTAAGTTGCAGCCGAGCCAGTGTGGAGTTGCAATAACCATTTGTCCCAAACTGGGAAAATACATTAACGGACTACGCCAGCCTCCACATCGCTCTCAACGTGTCAACGTGCTGCTTAATAGAGACCCGCACCTATAGGAATTCAATCATACCTCACATGCAAGGAGAGTATTTCTCCTTCTCCACATCAGTTTTGACAATGCTATGGTTTTGGTTTGATTAAAAACACTTAGACCTGCTGATCTCAGGAACATGTACTGAATGCGTAGTGGTAGAAAGTTTTTATTTTTGCTTTAAAATGTTTTGAATAAGCCTTTACTTCAGTTGTTCCTCCAGAGTACAATTTCTTTTTCAATGAAGTCTTTAAAAGCTTCTATGGAAGGTGAGTGATTTGGTTTGACCTGTGGCTAGGTCTGCGCAAGATTGCTTTCTGCTAAAACATTGACGAGCCGAGGGAGCCCGTGGTGAATCCTCGGGAGCTGGCTATTTGACAGTCTGAGATTCTCAGACAGATGAAAAGTGTCACATTTGAGCAGAGTTCACCAAATGTCTGAGGGGAGGGAAAAAAAATGGAGCCATCTGCTGTTTCTTCTCTGGTCTCGGCTTCCACCCACTCCATCATTAGAGTCGCTCCCTCAGATTGCCTTCACTCAAGCCTTCATCACCTAGCTGAAGCTGTGCTATTGCAGTTGGCATTCAGAGTGGGCAACAACTAGCCCAAAACAATTCATCTTAGCCTTTTCATCCAAAACCATTTATGAAAAAGTCAGCAATCCAAGCACAAATGAACATGTGCTATTTGAATGTGGGCAACTGGTTGTGCAAAGCAGGTTCTGACTTGTGGATAGCTGTTTTACTTCCATAAGAACTGTGAGAAAAACTTGTGAAGTTACAGTTCTTAAACTATGAATTTTAAAGTATATATTCAGGAATATCCAATTGTGCAATATAAATTATGCATTATATCTCCGGCGGTTAAAACGACGACTTTATGTTAGGAAGCAGCAGTGCACAGCCTTTATAAACAAAGGGTCTGTTTCTCTTTTTGTTGACAGTCACTGCTTACTTTACTTCAACACATAAACCGCAACTAAAATTCTCCCATTAATATCAGTCCGGCTGGAGTTGGCGCAGACCCCAGTGGCACACATAAATTATCATTTAGCAGTTGCCACTCCTGACTGAGAAAACCCATCACTGTGTCCCGCCCCTCCATTTCAGCACAAGATCTTCATTAGTTTAAAACCATACCTTTGGGTCCAGTGAGAGAGGCCTCTGGAGCTTTGCCTCCGTCGCCACATTGGTTCTCATCAAAGGGCAGACAGTGCTCCCCAGTTCCTGCCACCACCTCCGCGTTTGACTGCAGATCCTTGGTTCCGGTCAAGGTTTTTGGTCGGTAGATCCTTCGGGAGTTTGTGTCAGACACGTACAGCTGGCCAGTCACTGGATCAGTTGCCAGGTAATAGCGGTGGGCTGGGTTGTTACTGAATTCAAGACAGAAACTCAGTTATTTATATATACAATCCCTTCAGTTTGCACACCTTAAGGATTTTTCTTAGAAAGAACTTACAGTGCAGCAAAATTGTCCTTAAAAGTGCTAATTTACTTGAATACGTGATCTAATTCAGTAATCTCTGTGAAATACAGTGCCTAAGGTTTGTAAACTCTAACTAACCCAGGATGATATGAGCCTGATTTTTTTCTTTTAAAAGGAGTTGGGAGGGTATGTTCTTAGGATTATCATAGAACGGTCATTACATTATAATTTTCTAGAGGAGACATTTCAGTACACAGTAGGATTGTAGTTGTGTATATAGAAATGACATAGAAAGTGTGTCTCAAACACTGAAAGGAAAGTAGAAAGTAGTACACTGACAATATCAATGAATCTTGCATCCTTAATATACTGTTTAAAGAGTACCTGAATAAAGTAACCTTCTCAGACTATTTTTTCAAATGCATTTAAAGAAAAGACAGAAGTTTAAATTAAATTAAATTTAATTAATTGCAACTTTTTTTAGTCTAGCAGCAGCATAAAAAAAACCAAACTCCTTCATATCAATTTCATGGCAACATCGTCATTTATGTGAGGAAGGGAATAATGTTGTGGAAAAACTGTGAATTTACACAGCAGGAAAAAAAAGATGGAGAGTTTGTGAATGGAAAATAAAAGACAGAAAGTGAGACAGAGGGTTTGAACGATGCATGTCAAACAGAATTGAGCAGGATACCACAGCAGAGAGCTTCCAGTGCATGGAGCAATGATAGCAGCTTGTGGGCCACATCATTTCATTTGTTATTGCTCTCTTGCAGGTAAAAATGCCTTTGGATGTGACAGGGAGAACTAGCTTGCTTATGTCAAGAAAGTGTAAAAAGAAATGGCATCTGGTTCAACTAACTTGCACGCTGTCTCATAATAGATCTGAGCCTTTTTTTAATCAGGGCAAATGTGTCAAACATCAGGAATCGGGGGACTTTACAACAGCACTGACAATATTTAGATTGGAAGAAATTAAATGATAATTTTCTTTGTCTGCCCCATTTAAACAAATTCAAAACACTGAAAAACTATTAAATTAACCTTTTTATTAAGGCAGAGTTGATGCACAGCAGGTGCTTAAGTGTCATTAAAGAGCTAAAAACAGAGGCAGTTAAGATGAAAAATAGCTTGCTTTACGGTGCAGTCGTAAATATGGTTTCTCTGGTTGTACTCCAGCTTAATGGTACCTCAGTCAATACTGGTTGGCTTTCGAAGTGGGATAATGTGACGGCAAAATAAATGTGGCAATGAAACATCTTTGTAAAATGATGAAGATGGACTCATAAAACCTGACAGCATTTATGATTCAAAGTAAATGCTGAAAATAGACGGCCGCTATCAAGTTCCTATAAAGAATTCAGCAAGACGTACATTAGTAACCCTTTCTTTTACAGTCAACCTCCAGGGGGTGGACACAATAAATGAAACACCTGTATGACATTATGCAGTCCAATATAACAGCCCTCCATAAAAACACATTTGATATTAAGACGGATGTACACTTAGTTTTTAGGCTTTACCATGAGGTCTTATATCTTATTTTGTTTACACCAGACCAGATCTGATCGGTCCATCAGTTCAGGTGTTGACTGGTGCTTTCTCAATTCTCATGCATCCTTCACTGCATCTCCAAAGTTGTGGCCCAGGTGCTAACGCAGGTGCCAGCCATCTCCGGACTATCACAGAGTCCTGGTTGATTCTCAGGCAATCAGAAGCCTCAAACTGATCCTGAATTCAGCAGCCGTCATGGAAACAACCAGCACAACTATCATATGTCTCTCATGCACTTTAGATCCCTTCACTGGTTTCCTGTACTAACTTACTTTAACTTTGACACCTTTTTTGAAGCCTGTCCAAGAGCAGAATATAACCCGATGACAGTTACAGGGGCCAGCTGCGGCGAGTGGATCTACTACTGATCAAAGGGTTGTTGGTTTGACCTCAAACTCCTTCAGTCCACACGTCAAAGTGTTTTTGGCAAGAACCTGAACCCCACTTTCTTCTCCAGCCAAAAGCTGATGCATTAATGGAGAAAAGGGGAAATCTTACACCCAAATACTTACACGATATAAGCATTAATCAAATCAGTATGGCATCTAATCTGAGCAGCCAGAACTAAAAGAAGTGGAGCACAAGTGTCCTGTAGTTAAAACAGTGAAGGAAACTGCTGCCACGTTTCAGCAGATGTCATAAGCAAAACAGTTAAGATTTTAAACTCGAACACAAGTCACATTTCTTCATCATGTAATCCCAGTGCCACATCAGGGACAACACCACTTTGACAGCCAGATTAGCAGAATTACTCCAGTTTCTTTGTGCAGCACCTCTGGCGCTTATGGTCCAGTTAATCAGTGGGACAACATAATTGCCACCAGTGAGTATTCTCAGTTGTTCTGATGCTGTTGTCTTAATCATGAATACAAAGCAGTTGTGTAAGCCCCTGGGGATAAGAGCATCTGCCAAACAACATCACTTCAAATGTAATTATAAGTTTCTCAATGGCACTGTTAATTGCAGTGCCACTGGAATGGACTGCATCATACTGCGTACATACTGTAGGTGTTAGCTGTATATGTATTTACATTACATATTTTCCATGGTTATACTTAAAAGTATTTAAAGTGTCGCAGCTTATGTTGCATCCATTTGTTCAGTCATCACAGTGAACAAATTCCAACAGACTGTGCAATCTTCATCTTGTTTAGATGTAATCAAGGCATAATTGGTTTGTCATAATTACACATGGTAATCACTGGTGCTAAAGGCGACTGTAAAAGAAAGAGTTATTCATATACTTATGAGAGGGATGATACACCTACCTGTGTCTAAAGTCTTTATTTCTATGACAGGGTAAAGAGGCAGCAGGAAAAGAGAGAAAAAGGATCAAGACAATGAAACTGTAAATTCTAAAAGGATGCTTTTGCTTTTAAATTTCAAGGTCGGTATTAGACAGTTTTCTTGTCATAGGAATTGCTTAGAGGCTTGACTTGATTTATGCTAAAAGTCTTCTTATTCCTAAGTGAAACCATGAGAAATAAGTGCTCAAAAGAAGTCAAAATTTAGCAAATAGAGATAGTTTCAGACACTAATGATGCATTTGGCACAAAATAGAGAAGCAGGACTGTAGCTGAGAGTTATAACCCACAGAGAGAAAAAGATCTATTCCTATTTTCATAAATGTCCTTTCCTGGGCTACTGCTGTTTTGTTTTTTTTCCATGTGACCATTTATATTGAAGTATTGATTTTGCCACTGGTTCCACAGGCCACTGAGGCCAGAATCTAAATACAGACTTTAAGCTAACAGCAGTGGAGAGAGTTTAAAGGCTCGTACATGGAACATTTAGACTTTTAAACAACAGGAATACATCATTCACACACAAAACTGAAACCACTTTGGCCTTTTTAAAAGTTTGAAAGAAAATGAAATGCAAAAAGCTTGCACTCCTTCTTCTGAATTGGTTTAAATTTGCAGTACAACTGCTCTCTAATGTGAACTTAAGTTTTCCTAAGTGTATTTTTTATGTCACACTAAATTTAACTTGGCTAGCACAATTCCTCATGGTGGTGTTTTATTTTTCTCTCCTTGTAAACAGTAAAATAGCTGCTCGAAGACATGAACAATTTCCTGAATCATTATTTATCTACGAAATAGCTGCTGATAATGCAAACTCTTTTAAAGCAGCACTCTGCTTCTCATTCACACTGTTACACACTTGCCAGCTGTCTTGTAGTGACTGATCACTGCACAGGTGTATCGGCAGGTTCCTTAAGTAGCAGAGTGGATGATTTCATCATTTCCTCTCTTGGATTTCTGGTCAACATCCATCATTTTAAAATTGACACTAATCTTCAAATCACTTTATGTACAACAAGTGCGGTGACCTATGTCCCTTCAAGGCAATTTTCATATGTTTGTCATGTATGTGTCTCATGGAGTATGATGGCCCAATGTACATTTAATCAACATCTGCCACTTTGAAATAAGCCAACTGGCCGAATCAGAATCATTGCTGAGAGGAGCCAACTTGGCATCAGGGCGTAAATCATCCCAATTACACGCTGAAGACAGGATGTCTTTCCCAATTATGGAGATGGATAGGAGAAAGATTTCAAATTTCTATGGGTATGGGAACGACATGTGTGACTGAAAGTCTGTCTGCCATGTCATTTAAGCGTCCTGCTCCACATGGACGACTACATGTAGAAATGTAAAGTTTGATCCAAAACTATTAACTCTCCATATTTTCTGTTTTAACATTTTTCAAGGTCAACCACAATATCTTGCCTGTTTTTTTTTTTTGCTTGCTTGTTTGTTTTTTTGTTCTTGTTAAACTTTAGTTGTTGGAAAAAAGATCAATCAATCAATAAATATAAAATGAAATTTAAAAAATTGTTATATAGTACCATTTTTTGTCCTTTTATCTTGGCCACATACAAATTCCCTCATATAAGATTCAAATGGTTAACACTTAAACCTTAAAATCTCAACCATTTGATTAAAGCAAAGAGATAATCAACAGGTCGCTCAACAAGTGTACTGGTTTTAAAAAAGAAAAATAACAATCAACATATAACAAGCTCTCTCTCTCAAAAAAAATCCAAACAATGAGTTCTCAATCTAACCTGAGCTCCATGATACTTGTGACATTGCCAGACGGGTAGATTCGTCGGATATAGTTGAAATCTCCGACGTACAGACTCCCATCGATGCCCCATGCCAGAGCCACCGGTGCCAACAGTTTGTTTCCCTGCGCCTGCCCGTTACAGCTGGGACACGAGATGCTTCTGCGTCGCCCGTTCCCCATGACGGTGGAGATCACAGGGGGCTGAAGAGAAATGAACTGGTTCTCTCCACTGCCTTTGTAGAGAATGCCTGAGAAACAGAGCAGCAGTTATTTAAAGGTGTGAAGGCACAAGTAGTAACAAATATTAAATTCATAATTTAAGCAGGAAATTCATTAAGACCAAGCCAAATTAAATACACAGCAAAGAAATCAAAAATCAGTAAACATTACCAATATTTATGATGTTGAATAACTCATCCTTTGGGGAAATATATGTACATTTTAAGTCAATTTTAGTCAAGTCCCTTCTCATTTATATATTTTATAGGGCGCATACGACTAGTGCATGTTAGTAACCATCAATTATTTTAAAAAAAAGATAGTTTTTAAGCACATGGCAAGAAGCTGATTAAACAAATATCCTCTCCTTAAAAAATAACTGCTACTTTCAAATGATGGCAGTTATCTAAAAATCTGGGTTGAATTCATTTTTGTTACTTGTTAGTGTTCCTCTATACAATGTAACTTCATAATAGTTAAAGTAAATATGTTTGTCTCTTGCAGCTTAATATGTAGGAATATATCCAGACGTTTATTTCACTTTGCTTCCTAATATTAATAAAGTGTGCTGTATATGACTTGAGTTCTAAAAGTCATTTCAGAAATAGAAGTAAAAATAAAAACAACATTCCTTTCACATCTACCAGCAACTAAACGCTATTTTATCACAACTACAAAAAAATAAATGGGTTGTTCCATCATTACACAGTTGTGGGGTGTTTTATTATGCTTTCATAATAACTTTCATTCAACCAGAACCCCACATTCACTATATAAATAATACAATACACCTTTGACAGCTTCAAAGTATTGTAAATCCTTTTTCCATCAGCCAGTCAGTAATATTTCAGAGGTCTAAAAGGCCTTTTATGGTTCCCCTTAAGACACATTGCTAATATTTTTTTCATAAAAGTTTGACTTTGTTTTGTTTACATTATTGTTAGAAAGACCAGACAATAATCTGATTTAAATAGAGTAGTGCAGCAAGTGAAGTCAGCACATTGGCAACCAATTGGCCATCAGTCCAACTGATATACCCAAATAGTCGAGTCCTTTATATTACCACGGCCCTGCTTCAGTGGGTTCCTAAAAACCCTTCACAAAGTGGAAGTAAATTTCATGTAAAATAATGTTCTTTTAACTTGTCAGGGAGCTGCTTTTCCCCAAGTCACAGAGAGGTGGTAAACATAAATACAGTGCAGTGTTCCTCCCCCTAATAACACTGCATACACTTTCACTGAGGACTCACCAATTTTGGTGAGTCACTACAGATTAATAATTTAACTAGGAGCAGATATTACTGGATTTTTAGGGAGGGGGCACTGATATAGTGGGACTCTCTTCAAAGGGGGGAAAAAAACACATCAAAGGGAAGAAGTGCATGCTGGAATCCCTTAATTATTCACATCCAGCAACTTGTTTGAATTCAAATTGCCTCTGTCCTAATTAGTGGATCTATGGCACCACTGAATGGCCACATAATGTTCTTCTCCTGCAGCGTTACCCGGTAAGCCATCGTCACCCTGGACGTATGTGAAATCGAGCGTGCGGCCATGCTGCTTGTCCCTTCTCTGATTAGTTCCTTTCATTGATTTAATTGATTGAAGGGCAAATTCAAATGAAGGCACGGTCTGGCGAGACTCTTGACAGGACGATCTGACCAATCCGTCTTTTGTATCCGAGAGCATTATACATGAGCCTCTAACAAAGACAAATAGGTCCGGGGGACGGCTTTATGCGTGATGCCATCAAACGCACGACCTTGGGACTTTAATTGCACTGTGATCCATGCATCTGCTCACCGAATGAAACACACAGTGTGATGAAAAGTCTCACTGAGCTGCACGGTTGACGCTGCACCCAGAAACATAGCTACAAATGACAAATAAGCTACGTAATCTGACTAGAATTTTAATGTCTGTTTGTGTAATAGCTCCTTAACATTCTCGGGAAAGACAAAGACGTTTGTAATATCCAGGAGCCTAATGCAGTTTGTAGGACATGGATCAGTTACAGCACTACAGCAGTTTGGCCGACGTTCATCCTTAAAAAAAAAAGAAGAAAGGCACATTTAATGCTGAGGTCATTTTGGCATTCTGCCGTGGACCTTTCTATTTACACTTCCATCATAGTTTACTGTACACAAGTCTTACCATAAGCTATTAGACTGTGTAATGGAACGGATTAAACACAATAATTAATCATGAACTACCCCCTACAATCAAGCCACACTTAATACGGACACTGTGCTTTTTCATTTTCATTTCCTCACACTCACACACAAGACTTTTACTGCTCTTATGTGATTCAACTTAAGAGTGAGTGAGCAGATTAAGGTTCAGTTTCCTTCCCTCAAGGACACTTGGACGTGACACATTACCGCCGATGATTCTTGCAAGGATCAAGCTTGTGACGTCTCAGCTGGAGAGCTGCACTGATGGGAGTTTGGCTTCTGACTGACTACCCATTGCCCCAGGCTGAACAGTGGGACTCCAACAGCGTGTGCATTAAAATGACTTTGGAGTCACTCAATATAGAATATTTTTTCTTTGACCCTGTTCTGATTTTTGAAGTGGAGTTCGGGAGAAATCTATAAAACTGTAAACATTGCTATCTCAAAATAAGATAAAGCTTGTGTTATGTGAGACAAGCAGAAACACAATTTATACAATTTGGCAAGTTTTGTTCTCTGCACAGCATGAAACGAGTAATGCTCCCTCGACAGATTTTGCAGAGGAGATTTTAAGTCAAAGTATAAATATGGCAGCTAAATGGATCTGCCATCAGGAATGTGTCTGCTCATTGATTAGCAAAGGAATGTGTGGAGGCGTATTGGAGTTTTGGGTAAAAGTTTGTAAGAGAAAAATATCACTGTCATAGGGAGAAAAAGCTTTTTAAGAGACTCTGAGAAATCTGTTGTCTCTTTTGCTTCCAGATCACTTCAATGCTGCTCCATCTGGTAAGCCCATAATGTAATGTAACCATAGCTGAAGAGCTGCTGGAGCGCACTGGAACGACACTCTGCCACTTTTTTCCACCAAGTGAGGAAATAGATGGTTCATAGTATGCATTTTCTAGTTGAATTATAGGTACATTTTTTGGATGCTTAAAGATCCAATCATTACTAGAGAATATGTCGTGCAAGACAGCCGATAGGAACTAAAGAAATGGTCAGTGTTGTCATATTGACATCTAAGGTGTGTTAATTGATTCACTTGTGCACTGAGATGCAAGAGAACAGTCCATCTGAAAAGTTGCCAGTTGTCTTTAAGCAGTGAATTAAATTAGTGTTCCAGGCTAAAGCTTGCTAACATTAACTAGTAAAAAGACATCTAAACATCCTTTCATTCCTCTTTTACTCTTCTACTGGATTCTTTATATATAGTGCATTTTAACGTTACAAAGCCAGCCTTTTACTTTGGCCAGCTTGTGTTGCATTCACAATGCCTGCAGGAAATAAAAAACTTGCTTAGCCACATTTCCATAGGCCCTTTAGATGAGCTTAGCCTCTGTCTGCACTGCAGAGTCTTACTTAGAAAGGCTGCTAAATAACCTTCAAAACAAGCCACAACTTAACCCAGCACATGCACACATATGTGCATCATATGTGCACTCTGGTACTTAAACAACTCTCTAGTGCAGCTCTGAATGTACTGCACATCATGTAGCTTTAAGCACGATAGGTGACACTCAAACACCGTTATATAGAATTTTCCAAATGATGATAAAAAGGTCTAAAAAATACGAAAAAAAAAAAGATGTGAATGTGGGTGTAGAGACAGATCAAACATGAAGGCCACTTTCTATCATAGAAAATAAAACAGAAATACAAAAGGGAGTCATAACAGAAATATTTGAGCAAGGAGAGGAAATTGCTGTTCTGCTCTATTCACATGCTTTGCCTACCTCCTGTGTATAGAACCGATTTCCTATTTACACTGTCCAAAACTACAAGGCCACCTTTCCACCTCCGCTTAATACACATATTCACTCTCTGATGACCAATTTTTCAATTGATTCCTTTCTTAGAATTATTTAAGAAGGCAATCATTCATTTGATAATGGCTAATTTGCGACATGCAGTCAGGAAAAAAAAAAGAACGTTGTAAAGCCAACATCACAGCTCCCAAGATGATTAATGGTACAAACGCAAGGCCGAGCTTCCGTACCTGATAAAAACTGGAGCGCCCTGAGCAATGTCACCTTGGTGACACAGAGAGAGTACAGAGATTGGTAGGGGAGGAGCGGCAGTGTGTCTTAATTGCACCCTGTCCTTCTTTGTTCTCCTCTGCACTGTGTCATTCTCTAAGATACCACCCAGGCTCCCACTGATCCACCATGATAGAGGCTAAAAGATGGCAGGAAACCTCTCAGTGCTTCAAATGCAGCATGTGCGTAAGCTGTACAGTAAGTACGCTCGGAGATACTGAGTTGCTGAACTCTGGCTGTGTCCAATAAGAATCAGCTATGTTACCCTAGATAGAGACAAGCCTCAGACTGAGGGGAAGGCATATCCACTTGTAATGAAGAAAGGAGGGGCAGGAGGACACGACTAAAGCACAGACACCGGCAATTTGCCTTATCTAGCTTGACAGGCTCTAGAGTGGAGGCAGAGGGGGAGATACTGCTTTTGCTCAGGTCTCTTGCCACAGAAGATGAGAGAAAAAGTCCTCAGATGCTCGTAGTGGTGGGAAAATGAAGCTGGAGTCACAATGCAGAGCGATAGCAAATGTCTGGAGCTAGACCGCTGTGCCACTGCAGAGGACCACCGCTCGCAAACATGTTTGGTGAAGACATTAGTCAAGGTTTACAACATTAAGGAATCAATACTGGAGCAGCAATGAAGGCAAACAGTGATATTTGGATTCATCTTCATGTCGACTCAGGATATCGAACTGCATTCCTTGCCCAAAAACCCACGTGGGCCATAAATCTCAGATGTCAAAAACAGGCTGAATGCAAGACTGAATAATTCAGTTTGGATTGAGAAAATGCAAGGGGATAAAACCAGGTGCCGACTTACAACCTGGTGATAAAAATGCATGCATGTGAGAGCAAAGTCAAGTAGAAATACAGATAGGGTTATGATACTTTGATGTGAGCACAGTTGTAAAGTCGCTAACAAAAACATTTCACAGTCTTTAGGAGCTCACTGTCTTTGGGAAGAGCTAACAGGATTGTGGCATGAATCCCTTTTGGCAAATTGATTAAGCTCCTGTCAGACAGGGGTAAATTAGACTGAACAACACAAGTTTATTTTTGAATCTTTTAAATTTCATCAGACTTTGCAATTTATTTTTGGGGCGGTGCTGTAATAAGACAAGTGAAAAGTGTGAAAAAGCCTCGGGGAGGCTGCAGCATTAACTGCATAAGAAAAACTCGGCACCATCTGGCTGTTGTTTTATTTCTGTCATCACTGTTTCCATGTACAAGTAAAACTGTGCACCATGGTGATTTTGCATGCGCAGTAACATCCAATTTTCTGATAAATCAAAACATGTAGCAGAGCTCAGTCTAATAAAGGCTGCAGCATACATTAGCATATCACACGTGCAGCACATATCTATTGATCACAACCAGATCTCACGAAAACTACAACTCCAACTGTGATGCTGCCACAGTGAAGGCTTTGGAGATGGGTGAGCTATACTTTGAGACAGGTGGGATGAAATGCAACGCAGCAGCAGCAGTCAAGCTAAAGGCATATTTCAGTGTTCTCCTGCACACTTCACAAACTTCACGTTGTGGATGGCTTGACAGATTGGGTACGGCAATGGGCCCCTGTGTCTGCTCTTTTAATGTTCAACAAAGAAGCAGGACAAACTAGCATCAAGGTTTGAACAAAGTAAAGGAAGGCTCAGTTTCACAAACTAGTTCTATGACATGTTTTTCACAACCGTGTCCGACAAAAGACAGCTTGTGCAATCTCTAAGATGAGAGAAGACTCATATATATGCAGAATACATGTATGGCATGGATGATATTAGTGTGCAAACCCACTGAGCGTCGTGGGACGAATAGTGTTGCCTCTGCCAGTTGTAGGTGAGCATGCAAGATGCTGTAAAAGACTAAATTTAAGAAGTTGGCAGAATATAGTTTTAGTTACACAAGCTTTTCCCCTTAAAAAAAGACCTCCTTTGTTCGCCAAAATATCAGGCAGAGGAAATGACCTCTGTGGTTTACCTAAAGTTTGACAGACCAGCCCAAAGAGACAGTTGCTAAAGTCAGATTTATACTTTTGTGTAGGGCGGTCACAGAGGACATGTAAGGAGGCTCTCCAGCTCCACCAGAGCGAATGTAAACCTCCTCATAAATGTAACCACACATCCGGGCTGTGGAGATACCACATAGAGACCACAAGAATTGTGATTGGTCAGCTTTGGGCAGCTTGAGTTTCCCCTCATGTGTTTTTGATGCCAGTGGAGATTTACAAAAAAAACATGTAGCAATTCAAATTCAATATCAGCACTGTGAATAAATATAAAAGCAGTAGTCTGTTTTCATGCATAATGAGCCACACAAACACTTTAACGGTGTGCTATTTAACCAGTGAACCTCACTGACCTCCTCAACCCCACAGGACCGGCCTTTATGAGCTGCTACTATTAATCCACACACTGAGGTGATAAATACATACCATTTTATTAAAATAGCTTGTGTCATTTAGGAACTTTGAGCAATAGACATTTGACTTGAAAGAAAATAACTGCAGTTTCATTTCAAAGTAATTTATCCATCTAGTGCACAGAATCCAAATGCATTAGTGACACTGCCATTACTGGCAACTAAATAGTGATGTTCACTCAAGTGATGATAGCTGCTGATGGCCAAGCAGCTGCCTGAGAAAACACTCACTTAAAGCTAAATTTGAACATTTTTGCTCCCTTTTGAGGAATTGACTTTATGTCAGATTTATTTCTGCACAGCAACTGGGAGCAAATCAAAAAAGAGTGATACTCCTACCTGTTGGGTGAACAGTGCGACCTCTGAGTGAGTGAGTGTGGGCGGAAGATACAACTGTGAAGAGTGGAATGTAGTGCAAAGGCGTTTCAGGAAATGCTAGATGTTTTGTAGAGATGTTAATACCCAGTCATATTGCCCACTCCTGATGGAATATAAAGTAACATTTCATCTTATAAAATGGGATTCTGCACCACTTGCCTGCTCTATCTCCATATTTAAATGAAAAGTTACATTTTATCTTCCTCAGAGAGATGAAATTTGGTTTATCTTTTCTCCTACAAAATGACCTCTGAAAACTAATTTCTGACCTGCTGATGGCTTAAAAGAGGACAGTTCAGTCAGCATGCGAACACACCATGCTGTACTTCCCAGTGCCAAACTGACCTACAACATACCTGAACCAGTTATGTGCCTGTCAAGAAAAAAAAACTGAGAAAGGACAGCTTTAAAACAAACTTGTCCACATCAATACATAATATTACCTGTAACATTTGTACTGCTTTATGCCTTCTCTCCCTGAAGAATGGAAATAAACTTAAATCAGAAGAAAAATCAATCATAAGCAAGGCAGGCTCCTCAGCAGTGATGCTATCGCTGTAGGGAACATCAAACAGAGTCCCCAGACTGCGGCTCAAAAGACACTCGAGTCTGACTAGAACAAGGAAAACCATTACCACAGGTATAATGACCAGTTTCTCAGCATTTGTTGTTCACACAGGCTCTAATAATAATATTGTTCGCTCGCAGTGAAACAAATCACATCTATCTACCTATCTATCCATCCATCTACCTGGAACTTGCATCAAAATGAGCACAGAAACATGTTCAATTTCTGCAAAAGCAAAAAAAAAAAAAAAAAAGTGCAAAAAAAACCTCCAACTCTGTCTCAGAACAACAAATACCTATATATCCAGTCTCAGACTCCAATCTGACAGTGTGAGACGAAGGACTCTGCTACTCTGCTGAAGGCCACGACTGTAACCTTGACTATTTTCAAGATGAAAGGGCCACAAATTGCGTTGGACAACTGGAACAACAATCATGAGCTGGAGTGGGTTTAATGTCAAAACAGGAGCCTTGCAAACTGACAATGCGCACTGCCCTGCGGCCTTCCTCTGATGATTGCAGTCATATTACTGCCTGCACAGATGTAACACTCTCCAGATTACATGAGTGTGATCATCCAGGTCCCGTAACCCACCAGTGACTCAGTCCCGTATGTATATATGATAGTTACATTATGTGCGCACGTTTCGCTTTCTCATGTCTCCGCAGCGGCATGACAAAGACAAACTCACGTCCATTTATTGTACTTGGCGATTAAAGCAATCCTGATTAATGACAGAGCAAGAAATTAATTTAGTTTATTGAATTAATGCAAGAATTAAACATGACTCCTGTTCATCAAAAGCATGCAAAAGGCCGTCTTCTTCCTAAAATAGCTGAGTAGCATGGAAACGTAGCGAGCCCTGCACCCTGGTGACTTAGTCACTGATTTATTCTGTCATTACTGTGAATGATCGGCCCTTCAAAACTCTCCTCTATTATCTGCAGCTGGGATGATGAACCATATTTCATTTTGATTCAAGTATTTATTGCAGTGATTCAGGGTAAAGACCACCTGCCTGCAACCCTAAGAGGCCAACTATCTCTGCCCAACATGCACTCATACACACAAACGAGCATTTCTTACCCCTCTGAATGTCCAATATGTGGTGCTTGTCCAACATCCACCCTCCCATGTTGGAGGCATCCAGCTCATAGCCTTGCAACACGGCCGTCCTCTTCTCCCAGAGCACCACATCAAGGCAGGACTCGTATTCATATCCCACCGACACTGAAAGTAATGATGGCAGATGCCTATGGTGAGCAAGGTTGCAACCTCCTTACCTGACACTTATGACAGCAATGAGGCTTATAGCCTATAAGACATTCAGCACACGTTTGGCAGTATTCTGTATTTGCTGGTTCTGCCTTCTCTTTGAGTATGTGATTTTCTCCAGCTGGGATGATTTTAGAAGACTCGTGGGGTTCCTCAGTCTCACCTGCGCTGCTGGTATTTTATGCTCTCTCCTCTCGTTTGCCTGTTTTATCTTGTGTAAATGCAAATAAACCACAACACAAAATAGCCTGCAAAGTGCCATGAATTACTTAAACAATAAAGGTTCAGATGGAGTACATTATTGTAAATATGTGTCATAAACGCTGTGATATGGTCCCTGTCGGAAGCCATGCATGAATCTTGTTGATTGTCGGAGCTGAGAGCTTTTTTTTTTTTTCTTCTCTGTAATATAGAAGCTGGAGTGCTAACACATTAATGCCTCTAAACAAAATCATTCAGCTTTTTTCAGACTTCCGAAAGTTTTCTGCAGAAACATTGAGATGCAAGTGTTACTGCATGTAGTTCTGTACAAACAATACAGTATGAATCAGGGGTGGAACATTTGGAAACCAAGAGGGATGTCACAATGCAAACATCTGTGCTCTCAGGCTGCGGGTCTGGAACACCAAACCCCACCCGTTCCCACCACCGCTGCTTCATAACTTCATCTATTTTTACTTTCACTTTCAACCCGGTTCACACACACACACACTGACATGTCAGAGATGCTGTGTATTGGCAGTCCTGACCCTGAAAGGCAAAAAACTTGTGAAAAATCATTTTTAGTCAAACTGGACTCCCTCCTCCTCTCTCAAACTTGAGCTTTGTAAAAACTGTTGAACTATGCTTCGAGCAGCTTGAAGTAAACAGCTTTTTTAACACTTTTTGATTTGAGTTTGTCAATATGTAGACTGGTCTTAAGAGAAAGGTTATTTATTCATTTATTTTATTTTGTTTATTAGTTATTATCTAGACCTGCTTTCAGCAATTTAATAAATAAATTTGAATGAAGTTCTTTTTTAAAAGTTATTCTTTTTTCATTGTTTTTTGTGTTTAGTCAATTTAATTAAACAGACACATTTTTTCTCTTTTCCAAAAAGAATATTAAATACAAAGAAAAAAGAAAGAAAGAAAAAGAGATAAACCCAACCATGACTCAAAAATCAGGGTGTGAACTGAACCTTGCAGATAAAGAATCATTACACCCGAGTGTGAACATAAAGTAAGAGCATCCTAATGCAGAATAATATTCAAGATAAAACTAGAATTAATATTTTTCAACTATAATTAAGATTTTCTGCTATCTCTGATCCAATCAAAGGATTTTGTCATTATTTCTAATTAGTTTTGACTATTGACTGCTTGCTGGAATCGCTGCCAGCCTCCGCCTCGCCGGCAATATTTCAGTCACTGCACTGCTGCTGAAATATCATACATGCAAAATAAAGAAGTCAGCAAAAGAGCAGTGGCCTTCAAAAATGCAGCACTGGGGGATTTCAGGATTTCACACCACCTGCTAAACCTTTATTGAACAACAAAAGCACTCCCTGGCTAAATAATCCTCAATTTTAAAAAGAATAAAATCAATCTTCAAAAGTTCAACCAAGGTTCATTGCCTGGAGGTAGCGTGAGTATCTGACAGTGAACCAGCGCTCACACAACATCTTCAGTCGGCAGCTTCACAGCGGGTACTCACCCACAGCCTCTGCAAGGCCATAGACCTTCTGATTGTAGGCGTCTGTTTTATCCCAGATGAAGGTGTATGAGAGGTCGGGGAAGGCAGGGAAAGACTTCTGGAACTGACGGCCCATGACGGCCACCATCAGGTGCACCTTCATCAGGCCAAAAGGGAGACGGTCCTGGGTCAGGAGCACCTTGAGGATGGGCTTGTAGCCAGCTGCCCTGGAGCTCAGGTAGACCAGGTTGAGGTCACTGCCTGGTATGGCTACTTGCTCATGAAGAACCTATGATTTTAATTAGCAGTCAGACTTGGTGCCAAAGCAAAGAGTGGAGCTCAGACTTAAGAAACAGGAGCAACAGGAGCTGGCTGGTATTTAATATGGAAGAAGACTTTGTTTTAAGCATAAAAAAACAATATTTATTGAATAGCATATAATATCATTCAGTTCAGAGCAATTCCACCACATGAGAGAAATTATATTAGTTTCCAGGTTAATATAGACATACAGACAGACTGTGTTTTATTGTGTGCAGTAAAATTAAAGATAAATTTGTGCTGTGCCACAATATTAAAAAATTCTTAATATACAGTATACCAAAATACATAGTACATGGTCTTATTTGGGCAAACTTCATGAGAAATGAATGATTTGAGTCCATGCAAAAAAACAAACATGCAAACAAACAAAAAAAGAATCTATTTATTTTCACCATGACATTTAAAAGTTTTGCTCTGTTTTTATTGTCAAGTCACGGTTTTAGTCCAGGTCTCACCTCAGACTGCCACTATATTCATGAAGCATGTCAGAATTGTCGAAAAACAGATCTTTTTTTCTTTTTTTTTTCTTTTAATCCGTTTTAAACAGCAAAAGCCGCAGAGTCAAATTTTGCATTTAGGGATTTTGAACTCTGATTTGAGCCAAATGGATACAAACCAAATCCTGAGGCATGTAACCTCCATGTGATGTGCCCTCTGAATTTATCAGTATTACTGCGAGGCTATTTATGGCTTAGTATTTGGGGAGACGCCTCAATTCAATCAAAGCTCAAAGGCAAAATGAAAGGCAAATCTGACTGTTTAAAATAAGCAAGAGAAGGCATGGTAAAGGGGAGATAACAGCATTATATTTACACTGTGTTTGTGTATTTTCACGCTGCAGCTTGTAATGTTAAGATCAAACATGGGTCAAATTATTAAAAGTCACTCAAAATAATCAGATATGGACATAAATTTTAGGATTGACCATAAAAGCCCAGTAATGTGTTCTGGCTAGGTGACCTCTGTGGCTGCGGTCTCACCTGGGTCTCCGGGATGATGGGACTGTCCTCCGGGGAGCTCTTGTAGAGCGTGGAGAGGGGCGTAGCAAGGATGAGGGGGTTGGGCCTGATCAAGCCGGTAAGGTAGCAGCTGGGGATGTCGTTCTCTTCCCTCTTCATCACCACCGTGTCCATCACATGGAAAACGTTCCAGGGAAGCCACACGGTGCGGTGCAGCGTCGGGAACGGAGCTCGCTCATAACTCAGTGTCAGGGAAGCACCGCCGTTAGCCAAGAGGTCAAACCTTATCACAGTATCACAGGCCGAAAAAAATCACTGAGTAGATGAAGCATATAATTAGCAATAAATAGACTGTATTTAGTTTTATCGGTACAAAGTGCATAAACAAAACAGTTAATTGCAACTTGGGGTTTATTTTCAGTGTTTTGGCCATCTGTTTACTTATTTATGATATCATTGTGCTCACTGAAGCGAAAGCTGAGCTCTATATGCAGATCTACGTATATACAATCAATTATTTAGAAGAAACTCATCAGAAATGAAGGTCATAACCTCAGGTAATGATTTCACTGCATCCCCTCTTCTGACTGCAAGTTTTACTTTGTATCTTTTGTTTGTATCTTTTCCTTTGCGTGTGACAAGCAAAGGCTCTTGAATAATAGAATTTAATGTGCAATAAAACATGGAATGGAGTTCAGTTTCAGTCTTAAATCACACCACAAACAGTCTTTTCTCTTCAGGGAGGACGCAAACCTTCGGCTTTAAAAACTAACTGTAATGCAACTAACATAACTGTGCGCACAGAGATCTTTGACTTTTAGTTGAATTTTGCCTCGCATAAAGATCTGCACTTCACTTTCTTCATCAGGCAGCATGTCCATAATTTAGATGAGCCGAGTCGGCTAAATTAAATGTAGGCATTGCACGTTTCCGCAAACCAGGGATGTTTCATATTAATCATATTAACTACATTAACATTTCCTTATAATCTATTTAAAAAAATCAAAACAAAATCAGTCAGATGAGAGGAAAGGTGTAAATCTGTTCAGGTACATGCACAACTCTGTTCCTAAGCTGAATCTTTTCTCTCACATTTATTTCTGACATTAAGGTAAAAAAATCTCTCTTTGTACACACAGGAAAACTGTGTATGTGTGAATTTGTAAAGCATGGTGGGAGGACTTTGTATGAGCTCCTTGGCTTCCTTCCTCCGCTGCACAGACCCATTCAGCCCGATAATTGTTTGTCCTTAACCATGATGTTTAAATTTTGCAAACAAACAAGGACTAAAAATAAAAACTAGGCTGAAGTGATGCAGGTTCCTTTGCATTCGGTCTCATTTTCTCGCCCACTCAGCCACTACTCGTGTTTCCTGCTATATGTGGTTTTTGTTTAGCAACGTTTCAATGTTATTGCTGATAAGAGTGATGGCCAGAGTGTGTAAAGAAGCCTCAAGATGAAAAAAAACAACAAAAAAACCCTGGAATTTCTCTTTGAGTGCAAAGCAGCAAAGTAAATATTTATTTCAGGACTAAGCCTGATGATGCTTCTTCAATGGAAGAGAGAGCTCCTCCTTATTGAGTGTATTCCCTCTGTACGCCCTCCATATATATCATTATCATTCACTGAATCTAATTTATGACTTTTGTTTAACCAGGCATGGTCTAAGAAGACACTTTATGGTTGACTTTGGTTTTAGAGTCCAGGGAGTTTCCTCTGGTGAACTGGTTTAATTAGTACGACATTACTCAGGGAAAAGTTACTGGTTTGGAAATGAAGGGCGAGTCTTTGAAGTGCTGCTCTATATATTCTGCGAGCTCCACTACCCAGGGGGTAAAGCATCTGTGTGGTGACATTGCATGGATTCACATGCACAAAGACACACACACTCACAGATTCAGATGCTTATGCACGTCTCTCATGCACGCACCCACAACCCCAATGACACACACACACACATACACTCACACTCACACACACACATGCCAATAGTCAAGCTGTGCAGCTGACCTAAAACAGCTTCCTTCTCAAGCTCTCTCCACTTTGGGCAGTGGGGAGCTCACAGCTGCAAGAGGCCAGGCTTTGATGCTGCCCACCCCCCCCCTCCCTCCACCCCTCCCCTCT
>JAPZDV010000026.1:20935343-20960631 GCA_029814665.1 Acanthurus lineatus
CCCCCTCCCTCCACCCCTCCCCTCGTACCACACTGAGCGGATCTGTTGGCTAACCAAGTGTGATTATCCCCGACCATTTATCACGCTCCTTGTCAGAAGAGTTACAGGGCGGAATATCTGAAGAAATCAGCTAATCCTCAGCTATCTGGGGACCCAAGGTTTGTGCTTCATAACAACTGCTGTACAACTCTCTGCCACTCATAAGCCTGTTACTGCACGCTGACAACACGTAAACACAGCCTCTGCTGAATTTGAATGAAGGCCTGGTTCACCATCTCTGACGGCCGCCGTCAAAATGAAGCTTCTACCTGAGGTGAACCCTCGGTGTAAAATATGTGACATACTTATGTCTTGTATGTATTTGCACTCCCATTATTAAGAACCCGTCCGCGGTAACAGCAGGAGAAGGTCAGACAATAATCCCATGTTTTACTACACCGCAGGCAGATTGATTCTACCCTTGCTGATTCAATGCATTTTAAACAGCCTGGTTCAAAATGGCCTCCACCACTGTGACATTTGCATGAAGAATTGTTCTAGGGCACAATGTGCTGCTATTTCAATTTGTTTTGAGCGCTTTTTGGGAAACTGCCAGGACAACTCTCCCACTGTTGGGAAGCTTGCTCTGCATTTTTCCATACTGGTCTCGGGGACAGAAGTCCATGCCACGAATAAATCTGCAAAGGCAAAGGTTGATTTTAGGGGCCGAGCTAACTACCAGAGAATGCTGGTGTTTACTCGAACATGTAAATCACTGCTGATAAATGCAGATGGATCGCTGTGTGTCTCTGCTCGCTGAACCTCCAGATGTGTGTGTGTCAGTGTGTGTGCACAGAGTCCCCCTTACATGCCATCTTGTCTTGTGATGGTGTAGCCGTACTCCGGGTAGTGCAGAAAAGACACGTTGACTCCAATCAGCGGCGTCCCGTCTCCCGTGAGGACCTGACCCCGGATTACTGATGCCAGGCTGTGTGGGCAAACAAACACACAAAGGGCTGAGTAAACAAACAATGCCAGCCGGCGTCAACACGATTCCACGACATCAGTGTTGCTAACAACTGTCATCCCTTTGCCAGCGGCAGCAGCAGGGAGTGATGATTTACTGACCGTTAAGAACAGACACGTCAGTGGTTGTTATTCATAAAAATGCCACCTAGCAGTGCACCTCTCTGTCTCAGTTTACTGCCTTTAAAAGCCTATAATTCAGTGGGATGTGGTTTACTAGACATCAAGGACTGAGATTTCGCAGCCGCTTGCACATGTGTTGCAGCATTTATATTCCACCATGACACAGAAATTAATGCATTTTTTTATTTCCTCACACCTCATGCTTTTATTTTAAACAAGGCTTGTGAGTGAGAGACAAGATGGAACAAACAACGGCATGTGCAGCTTGCAGGGCAATTTAATTTGTGCCGTCGACCCAGAAAAAAGTGGGAGTCAAAGCTGGTGAAAGGTTTTGTAAAACATAAATCAAAATGACAGAATGTGATCATGAGTTAATCATTTCTGAAACTTACACAACTGAAAAACAAAGACAATATAATTAATGTTTTACCTCAACAGCTTAACTGATTTTTTTTAAATATACATTTATTCTGCATTTGATTGCAGCAACAAGGACCAAAAGTTAGGACAGGGGCAACAAAAGACTGGGAAAGTTAGAAAATGCTCATCTGTTTGGAACATTTTGCAGGGAAACAGCTTCATAATACAATAGTCGGGCACGTCAGAGGCATCCTTGAAAGGCTGAGTCATTTACAAGTAGGGATGGAGGGAAGTTCACCACTTCTGCAAACACATATTTGCATAAAAACACTGACGGGCTGGGGAACACTTTGTTAAACAGTTGCTGGTAAACACAATTAGTCAGCAAATATTGCAATCTGTTTAATACAGCATCCCAACATTTCTGAAATCGAGGTTTTTCTAAAAGTGGAAAACACACAGCACATTATCCATGCGACAAGCTTCACATTTTAATTATCAATCTACTGGGTAACGTCAGCGTAGTAAATGACGTGTAGAAAACGCACGGCAGCGTATCGACTGAGATCCATAAGTGATATATTCACTGCATTATCACTCTGACCTCACTGAATTAAGAATCTCCCCTAAACTGTATTTTGAAGAGGATGTGATCCCACAGTGATTAATCTTGTGAGCGCTCTTGCTTCCAAAAAGAGAGAGAGTCTGCTGTCAGTGTCATACCCGACTCGTGCTCGCAAGTGTGATAAATGTCTGTGGTAATACTTCCGCTGAAAGATGATATATCAACAAGAATTGTGTTATAACAAGCTCTTAAAACTTGGTTACAGATTTCCTCTTGATGTGAAAAGTTACAAAGCTCGATAGTTGACGTGTCAAGTGGCACTTTATAGGAATTCAGAACAACAAAATCCAATGCTGCAGGCAAACTGTCACAAAGAGAAAAAAAAAGGAAAAGAGTTTGAAAAGGAAACCCAGTGCTACGATACAAAAGAAATCGCCACAGCAGGTTACAAGGGTGAAGTCATAAATAATGTAGATGTGAAAAGAAATCGAAATTTGAGGACAAAAAAATACAAATTGTTCCATGGTGAAAGGGCAAAATGTGAAAGTTTTTGGGTTTGAAGTCTATAGAGGAAAAAGCATGCTCCCCTCTTTAAAAAAATATGTTGGAGAGGTTTTTTTCTGAACAAAGCTCCTCTTATCCACCTGTATTTCTACCTACATTCACACCTGGTAACTGCCTTATATAACCCACCTCCTACCGCTGACCAAAGTGCTGTGCCACCAGAGCAGGTGGGGGGGTTAAATGCTTCACTTAAGGGTGCCTCTGTGGAAGGAAGTCCAGCCTGGGAGAGCATTACTCATTCACTTTGCCCACCCAGATTTTCCCTGCTGGCAAATGGATTTGCTTCTGGTCAAAAGGCTCTCCACCTCCAGCTTCCCCTCCCCTGCTTTCACCTAAAATACTGTATTTTCTTTGGCATTTTCACTCCATAAATCACAGACGGGGAAGGTTTATACATGATTAAAGCCTCAGATATCCTCTGCGATTATTCAACATGACTGCAGGGCCTTCAGGTAAAACTCGGCTGACATCGTTTCTTGTTCCTACGTACATTCTTAAGTGTGAGGTAATCTGTTAAGTCAGTGCTTTGTTTGAGGATAAAAAGGGGAGACAATGCGATATTTCTCCATCAACATTTAATTATTTTCTACTTTTGAACCATGGAGCAGAATTCTGAAAATGGTCCCTTTGCATTTATCACTGGTGGGTAAAAATTGTCTCATTTTGCCACTTTATCTCCGGGTCATTACGTATATGAGACAAGGATGATCAACAGCTTTAGCCGCTCTTATTTCCCTCCTGCTCCACGCCTGGCACAACCATCTCCCATCCTTTATTTACCGGCTCGGGGAACAAGGACACTTAAGAGCCCCGACGGAGGTTCACTCTTTCTTCTCCGTGTCTCTATTAATCTTTTGAAAGGCAGACGGCTGCAGCAAGAGCCGAACCCGCAAACAAACGCCAAGTCACACCACCTGCTGAAACCCCAGAAATGAATCATATAATTCATGCATTCTTATCTGTCATTGTCTCACACTGGCTGTCGAAAAACACCATCTGAAAACCCAATGGGAGACTTGTGTGGGGACATGTGATACAGCTGGGGGACTGGTGGGAGGAAAAAAAAACACTAAACCACAACACATGTTTTATTCTCTGTGCTGTACGGGGGACTAGTTTACTGCCGAGTTCTGAAACATGATCGCACACTGAAATCTGCTCCCTTTCCCTTGGCTCACACACCGGCTTCTCAAAACATGGGAGAGAAGTGACCTCTAACTGTTTCTCATATCTGTACCCTAAGACAACAGAGACTCCACGACGAGGCACAACAGTCACCGCTGCCGTTGGAAGTCTCGATGCTGTTCTGGCATTATTGCAGTGCTTCAGAGACCTTTTTATAATGTATACTCTGCAAGGGCTGTCAATAAATTATTAACCTCAAATGAATGTTTGAAAAATATGGGTCTCCAAACAAACCCTGCCACTACTAAATTCCACTCTGTTATCTGACTCTTTCCAAAAACAGAATTATTCCACGTATGCAGTGTTTGTGCTTCCAACAAACAGTTAAAAAAAAAAAGGTAATTAATTTTAGCGGTGTGAATGTTTGCAGAGCCTCTAAAATGCACCATGATGTCTCTGACTACATAACTAACTTCTACAAGAAGATAAAAAGGCAAATGAGTATTTTGAGCAAGAGAGCTAATGCCACTGCCAGACATGAAATCGACAGTAAGCTGAAGACAATGAGGATGAGGATTACTGAGAACTCTGCTAGGAGGGGGGTGGGGATTGCCTCATTCTATATTTTCAGTAAAGCATGGTATTTACATAAGGATTACTTTAAACTATTGGAGGAAATATTCCCAAAGCCTTCTGCACACAGTTGGCAATCATTTTCCTCTCCATCAGTCACAAAACAAACTCTCCTCATGATTCTGAACAGATGTGAAAGTGCACTGAGGTTTGGGTGAGAAACATAATTCCCTCTGTTGGTTTGCACATAGACGCAGCCCACTGGTCTATTCTCTGAGTCAGTTCTTCTTCTCTTCCTTTGTATCAAACTTTTCTCATCTCTTTACCACTTTTTTTATTGTTGTAAGAAGTTGAAAAAGATGTGAAGTCACATTGCAAATGTTTCATAATGGATAAAAGAGTCTTATACTTGAACACAAACTTCTTTCATTTCTGCTAACGTCAACATGTCATTGAAGGACATAAAAACTGTCTCAATGCTTTAGGAAGCTATTGTGGTTTGTGTATCTGGAGTCACATCCAAAGGAGACAAGAAAAAAAGACTCAATGTCTCTACAGCCATGTTGGCAGCACTGAGCAGTCGTACTTGGCCATAACAATGGTTTTAGGTTCCATTAGCATGATAATAAACTCACTGCTAATGATAATGCACCCATAATGATGTATGAGTTTATCATGTCCACAATCTCACTCTAACATGTGGGCATGCTGGCATGTTAGTGACAGTGAACACAAAAGCCAGTTGGCACATGATTGCAATGTCTGTTTTTTTGTCTTTAGAACGTGACGATGGAGAAGAAAAATGGAAAGTTGAGGGAAGAAAACTTTTAAAAATGACTCATAGAGGATCATGAAGGGCTGCATCAGATTTCATGGCAATCTGTGACATAGTTGTCAAGATATTTAAATAAATATTAAAATTATTAATCCGCTGGTGGCACTGAAAAACATAAGGATTCATCCTCTGGAGACCATAACTGCACAATTGCATGGCAACTAGTAACAACATCAGACACAATTTTCATGGCCTAAAACCTGGATGATAATAATGATACTGCAAAATGTAAAAGAAGGTTTGGGGAAAAAAAGATGCCATCAGTCAAGTTCATCTTAAACTTTAGATTTCTGTTACAGATCCAAAGGGCAAAAAAGTAAAACCAATAAAACACTTTAAAGTTCAACAAAACAGAAAATAAAGGAAGCACTTAAAAGTGCCACTGAAGGAAAAATGTGTATTATATAATACCAACAATGGATGTAATTTCTATAAACGCTGCAATCTGTAATTACATACTGGAGAAAAATACATTTACTCTTGTTGGACGTTAAAGTGCAGAATAGCATGAACTTGTTGGCTCTTTTCAGACCCTGTGATGGGGTTGATTTCATGTGGTTTTTCTGTTGAATAGCAATTCCTAGAAGAGAACTCGACCTAAGTGTGTCGCTTTTATATATTCAAACATACTGTGTGATGAGCAGCCCGCTGATGATCAGAAATATTAGGTTACTGATAAAAGATATACATTAATGTGCAGTGAGAACAGACTCTGGACTGAAATGTTTATTGTGCTTTCTGTTCCAATTTGTAAAAAAAAAATCCAACAAAGTCCTGTTATCTTGCAATATGAAACCTAATCCTATGTTTTCACATTCATAAGGGCTGTTTTTAGCAACGAACAAGCTCCCTCTTGAGCTGCTTAATCTTGACTGGTAAAAGAAATAATCGCTTGTGGCAGCGACGCCACTGTAAACACACTTGTCACTGTGACTGCAAAGACAAAGAGACGTGGGATTCTTTGACATGTTGGAGTGGCTGCACAAACACAGGTGTCTTTCCCAACTGGTAATGAGACAGCAAACAGCTAACGTGATCCAAATAATTAAAGAGCTGTCAGTAATTCATTAAGCCGCTTACCTGCTGTTGAACGTGTTCTCCCAGGGTATCACGTGGCTGCCGCCGGGACCAATCAAGAAACTGACCCGATCGTAAAAGCTCTTGGATGTGGGCTGGCCGGCTGAACTCTGGCCCTGGCCGACGATGGCAGAGGGGTCAGGCGAGCCGCGACAGTAGGTCTGACCCTGGCAGGCGATTTGAGTGCAGCAGTCTGGATCCATGCAGTCGACGAGCCCATCTGGAAAACAGGAGGGACAGTCGAGACAGGGAAGGAAGAGCTTTGTTGACCTGGATTGCATTAGGGAAACGTGCGAGCATCTCCATTATTGTGTTGAGCTCTGGTGCACACAGATGACTTTTAACGTCAACTTAAGTTCATTAAAGCGACAGCAGAGATCCTGAGCTGACATGAAAGCCTGAACTGTTTCAAAGTATGTCACCTAATATAAACCTCAAAAGTTCTGAGCTTGTTGATCAGGCTAAGAAGCAGTTTATTAGCTCCACTGTTAATATATGGTCTCAACTAGTATTTATAATTGATCTTCTGTATATTTTAAAGCGTGCTGCTTAACAATCTGCTCTGCTACAAAATTTGCATATTCTTTTCAGTGATGTTTTATGTATGATTGATTTGTTGTGTTTGTTTGCACTGTCACAGAGGAGCCACATCAAAGCCAATTTTTTCTGTCTTGCACAATAGGAGATACACACGCGAGCTGAAGCTAAAAGACTATTTGTACAAGGATTTTACTCCTTCCTACCTCCCTCGTTATCCTTGCCATCTGAGCAGAGCGTTTCGGTGGCTACATCGCATCCCAGCCCCCTCCATCCTGACTGGCAGATGCAGTGCCAGACATTCTGATCGAGGACGCACCTCCCGTTGTTGTTGCACAGCCCGGGGCAGCCGTCTGTCAACACATCATGTACGTGTCAAACAGCCGAGCAAGTCGGAACAAGGAAATCAGTGGGAGGAGGGGGAGAAGACAAGAGCGAAATGGGGGCATTTAGAGTGGACAGGGGCAGAGGAGGGACAAAAATGATAAAAGACAGTATTGAGTGAACATACAGTGCGATACACCTCTGACAGGACTGAGGATGTCGGGGAAGGGTGTGAGGAGCTACTGTCATTTCACATGAGTTTCAGGAGCAGGTAGAGCTGCATTGAAGAATGAGATGTATAGAATGAAAGAGGCGCCAACCTGCTGAGCTTTTTACTTACTGTTAAAAGGCCAGTGGGAGGCACTGTGAGCGCTCGGTGAGTCAAATCCTCTGGGCAATTTGGGTTGTTTTTTGTCTTCAAATGAAAAAATATTATTCTTTAAGAGTTCAAGGGGTGTGTTTTGGCTGCATGATTTTTCTCAGTGTCATTTTCAAATCAAGGGCTGCCTCTGAGCCAAATTCACTACTAATTTGGTTTTTTTTTTCTCCCCTCCTGGAATCAAGATTTAAAGGATTCTTTGTAAGTTCAAAGTTGCACAAATTTCCCATTTAAGAGGCTGAAAATTACTGTCTGTCTTGGAAGCTCATTGCCACTGCCTGAAAATAATGAAAGTAGGAACAGCCAGTTACGGTCCGCAGAAACACTCATGTGAAGTAACAGCAACATCAAAGGAAGAGGGAAGTATATATGAAAATAGGGGAAGAAGTGTGGGAAGAGGTGGGAGGATCTAGAGTCTCTAGATATACAGAAAACAGAGCATTTGCTGCCAGATTGCATTCCTTCTAGTGGAGGGTGAAGACAAGGAGCCGAAACATGACTAAACCACACCAGTTTTGGGCGTTTAATCTGGCATACACAGGGAATTAAGACAAGGAGGGGGGGAGAAAGGACCGTGGAGTCTGTGTGAGACTGGTTAAGACGGACAGGAGATGAGGGGACATATTGGGGGGAGCAGGATCACAGCAGAAACATTATGATCGACTCGGACATAGAACAGGTGTATATACGCCGTGCTAGGAAAGACAGTGAGCAGGGAGGGATTGTTCGTGACAATCTCCCTTGGGGGGTAGTGGTTCAATTTACCTTTATATCCTATCTTGACTGCTCCTATTACACAACCGAGGAAAGGGAAACATTTGGAAAAGAAAATTACTTATCTCTGTGGTGGCAGAGAGCTAAGACTGACAAAGACATTTACTTATTGTAACGTACAGGGAGCACAAGAAGTGGAAACGGTTGATGGCATAAAGCTGATGTACCTGCCAACTTGGTTTAAATATTTGGAAAAGAAGCTTTGCAGGTAGTTTTTTTTTCTTTTCCTCAAGATTCGGCACGTTTTTTTTTTTTTTACCTTCTGCTCTAATTTCAATCTCAGGACTGTGTGTTTAAATCACAGTCGCCGTGATTTGATTGAGCTGAATAGCTTAAATCAAGCATGAGTGACAGGATATGACTGGAAAGCTGCGAGCTCACCCAATTTTTTTTTTCTTTTAAAAACAGAGTTCACATTTTTTAAAGCAAAATGAAAGTGTTCAGCTGGATCATAAAAAAAAAAAACATCTTGCATGAAGACTATAATTCTCAAGCAAAGTGTAAAGTGTTTTTTACCTGATACTCTGGAATCCAGGGCTATACATGTAAGCCAAGAGGGAGTTGGAGAGAGACAGATAGGCAGGCAGACAGGCATGCAGACACAAAATAGAGAAGAGAACGGATATAAGTAGGAGTTAAGCAGAGAAATGCAAGTAGAAAAAACAAGTAGAAAATTGGTGAAAGGGAGAGACCAAAGAGAGACAAGCTGCAGATTTAAACGAGCAAATTCACAGTTTAGATACAGTAAGAGGAAGAAATCAAGTAGAATTCAGATGTTAATTAAAGTAGCAAGTGATTAATCAGAATTATAGATGCTTCCCTGATCAAAATCACAGCTCTTTCTGTTCGACAGTGATTATAATTCTATCCATAGGAGGCACCATGAATGAATTCAGCATCTTAAGCTCACTAAAATATTCACTGTTAACACATTCAATCTGCTCTGCTTTGCCAAAGCAAGACAAGCTAACACAAAGACGAACACACTGTTTCTCCTCATATGTGTGCGTTATTACACTTTTTTTGTTTCCAGACTAACTGAGCAGGTTTCATCTGCATCAAAACATTTTACTGTCTGCTTGTCAGGAGGTATGCGGTCTCACCCTCTGTCTAATATGAACGCATCATGAAGCAGCATACTAAAATTCTTTTTTTTTTTTCCTTTCAATTTTGCTGTCATCTCCACTCCAGTGATTTGAACAACTGCACGGCAATGAACCGGCAGTACACTAAGGCGAATGAAAAACACCTTAGTAGTAAACTGCATTGCTGAGAAAGCAGTGACAATGGGTTTAGCCTTGCATATAGAACAGGATCTAGATGCTTGTGACAAAAGAATGGCCCAGGAAGTCCTCTATTCAAGCTCTGGCCATGTAATGTGATTAAAAGGCGCTTTGTGCAAATGGCAGTTATTCAGGGTTTGAAAGACAAAATAAGCCCCCGGTCCTCCAAGAAAAGGTAACGCAATGCCTATTCATCCCCACTGCATCCAAAGCAAGGAGTTACTTTCCTGACGGGAGCCTTAAACAGGAGAAAAGAAAAGGGAAAATAGATGGTGCACAGTCTGCCTTGAGGAGGGAGAGATTAATAAGATCAGGAATGTGACCCCTCCATCAACTCCCTCACTGCAAAAAACCCCCCCGGAGATGAATCCGCGCTGTGGACCGGGGATTGCTGATGAGAGACTTGTAAATACATAATTAAGGTTCAATAGTTTGGAGTGCCGGATCTTTGTTTCACAGGGAATATGTCGTCATTGAGAGGTTGGAGATGACACTTGGGGGAATGCTGTTCGACGCGGCGTGTCAGGGTTTAACTACAGGACCTTTGACAGGGGGTAAGATGTCGAGGAAGTTTGAGTAAAAGGTCAATAGGAAGTGACATCTCAGAACTCATTATCCTCATTAATGCCAGATGAAGTTCTGCCATTTCAGAAAAATGATATTCCAAAGAGGCCTAGCCTTGGCTTTTCGGCTCCCTAAATACCTGCCCTTGACTCGCTAATACAGGAGCATCACTTGAGTGGTCTGAAAGGTGGAATATCTAAATGGGTGGCAGAAAAATTCACAAATTTGATGTCAGGTTGCTAAAGAAATAGATTTTGAAAAGAGAGAAGAAGGTGAAGGATAGTAAAAAACTAATCCCTGTTTTGTAAGGACATTTTCTTGTTAAGATTCCCTGCATTTTCACAATTAAATTCTGGTTCAACTCACAGCCAATTCATCCAAACCTCTACATTTGCCACAATGTCTGTTGTTAGGCAGCTTTGGCAAAAAAAAAAAAAAGGACACACTGCTGAACAGCACGTGATGCTGCATGATGGAAAGACTGAACATAAGCTTGGTAACAGTCACGATGGCCAGCACTTAAAAAGGCAGGTCCGTTTTTAAGAGGTTTTAATATCATTATGTAGCTTCCCAGCGTTGTTGCTTAAGTATTTAAATCAGAAAACAAATCTTAGAGAGAGAACGTGTGTTTTACTATCAAAAAGCTCCCCATCTTGACCTGATGTAGTGTTGTCTCTTTAAGGAGGGGTTATTATTATTTTCATTACTTCATTGTTATTAATTTACATATTTTTTTATGAGGCATCTGTTTTATTATTTGAATTTAAAAGCAGAGTTACAAGAAATTCTCATGGATTAAGAATTTTAGTTAAAGAAACACAATGCGCAAATATCACAAGCACCTCAAAATTATACTTGAGATTCCTCTTCAGACAAGTTTCATGGAGTATGCAATAATTTTAATTATTTTGTTGAACATGGTTTTCACACAAAAAAATGAAAAGTATCTCTGAAAAGAGGCTAAAGGCAATTTTATCTTGTCATTGAAAGATTCTAGCTCTCTAAATGACTTATCTTAGGCTCCGCCCACCACAGCTGCTGGCACTAGTTTGACTGGCGGAAGAGCAGCGTGCATCCAATAGCTAATGTTGACAGTAAAGGTAACATGGAGAAATCCAACCAGACATGTTTAAGCTTTGTCTGCATTTGGCTTTTGAATTTTAATATACCAACTAGAAGTACGTTTGATTCCAAGATTTTAGGAAAATGCATGGACAGCACCCCCCTCAGTAAAGAACTGGGTAAAAAATACCTCTCTTTACACAGATACAACTCAGTTTAGTCAAGGTCTGACATTTTAGGGAACATAAACATAAAAAAAAAAACTCGACACATTTTGGAGTGGAGGGGATTTCTAAGCACACAACTCGAGCAAACGCCCTCAGTGACTGCAGCTCAAAAAGAAAATCCTGTTCGTAATGTCTGATTCAGTGATCTTTGAAACTTAATCTTCAAGAAGAGTTGACATCTGAGCATTAAAAATACCACTAACAAGTACTTAAGGCTAGTGGTCATGCAAAAGCACTTGCTTGGAGTAGGTAGGCAGCAACAAAAGTGTGTCATGATCTGCTTGAAACCGCTCTGAAAAATACTGACATTCACACTCCAAGGATGCCCTTTTAAGCCTGCCCATAAACAAATTTTCTCTGTGGTTCCTGCCCTTCTGTCAAGTGTGTGTAGGTGTACAGTTCTGGATGTGTCACCGTGACTCACCGATGGTGCAGTGTTCACCCGTCCAGCCCTGGTGGCAGTCACACTTGCCCTCTCTGCAGACTCCGTGGTCGATGCAGCGTGGGTGACAGTCCCTCTGCTCACATTCTGGTCCTGTCCAGCCTTCCTCGCACTGACACACACCACTGATGCACGAGCCGTGGGGACCACAGTCCACCACGCACACCTCTGTCATAAAAGAGAAAACCATGGAGACATGTAGCTTCTGTTCTGTGAAAAGGCTCTTTTTTATTCTGTACTGGTTTATTTTTGTATTCTGTGTAGATGCATCTGCCACTGCTGAAAAATGCTCTGATGTTTGCTGAGGAGTCTTGGCTCCATCGGTTAAAGTGGGCCAAGAAGTTTAACGGTAAACAGAACACATTTTCAACACTGTTCCTAAAAAAGGATAGTGTAGAAAAATCCTAAAAATGTTACGGCAATATCTGATATGATTTTATTAGAAGACATTCAAAAATATCACCATTTATATACGGAAATTTCAAGAATATCAGCACTTTACTGATTTTTAAATGAGTAAAAAGCAGGAAACACGACATTGAAACAGAGTCCCCATTCAACCTTTATTCCACTGCTAACATGCACTGAAGGACAAAAAAAAGGAATAAATATGCTATTAAAAACTATAAATTAATCTTGATGTATAGTGTTATTTTTATGAGTTTCAGCAGTAATAGCTGCAGTGCTTGACACTTAAACTGTAAAGTACAATCTCCACAATACAGCACAGTAACACACAGTACTGTCAGTCTGCATTGAAATCAATTCAGATGTAATGACTGCATGTTGGGAGCCACATTGAGGAGATAAAACTTTAAAGGGAACATCAAAGAGAAACTCTGTGCATTGTAATACGTCCTTATGATGGCAGATGGATGATATCCGATTTAGTTTACATCTATTTTATGTAAAATTTACTCTGCAACGAAAATCTGGAGGACTTTAATTAGCTTATCAACAAACGGGTCCAATCAGTGTAACAACCACTTTTCTCCATCTGAAATGACATCAAAGCTTATCACACAATATAGAAGTATTTCTCTGAGTAATTACAGTAGAATAATAGAAAAGAGATTTTTTTCCACCCCCATGCAAAAAGCGACACAGGTTATTATTGTCATTTTTGTTTCTGCAGCCACTTTAACTCATTTTTATCAAAGACTCCAGTAATTTCACAGGCCACTTTATTTCTCCATGAGTGCAGGCGCCTTAATGTGAAACAAAACCTGTAATCACTCTAAAAGTCTGATGTCGACACACAAGAAGAGTGAAGCATAACAATTTCTCTGTGCATCTAAAAACCTCCAAAACAACAATTTTTCAGGTTTTACAGATACTGAAAGCTCATTTGCAAGGAGTCTTGGCAGACTGAGCAAAGGGTTATGGATTTAAGCAGGTTCTTCTGTCTGGATTCAGAGATGTTAGATAACTTGTTTTTTTTACAAGAGCGGAGGATTGGAAACAGCAGCGCAGTTTTTATGAATCTGTGTTAACTTCAAAAAGTAAATTTCAAAAACTTGACTCCATGGGTGGTAAGCAAGTCGGTCTGTACCAGGCTAAAGCTAACACTCAACAAGACGAGACGTGGCTGCTCTTGTGAGAGAATGAACAATGTTCATTTATTACAACCAAGAGCTCCCATCAAAGCTTTCCAACAGGAGAACCATACAGTAAAGCTTTCCGCTGTGACAACAGCCGTCAGTGTGCTAGAGGAAAGTAGCTGAAGTACGTCCTCAAATTTTAAGTGACTAGATGCTCCAGGAAATTTATATAGCCCCATAACTGAAAAGTTTGAGACTTTTAAAAAACTTTATACAGGCTGCAGGGAAAGCAAATTAGCCAAGAGACATCATCCTGCCACCCAAAATGTAATAAGTCATGGATTAAATATCTGCTCATTTAGTTCATGTATTTTTTTTAGGCCAATCTACCCCTACTGCTTTACCCAGACTCCCCTTTGCCGAAGCTCTTTTTAGCCGTCTGTTTCCAGCTCTCTGAACTGAGTTTTTCTTCGATTGAGAGACCTTGGATGGTTCTGATTAAGTCGAGCCGACACTGTAGAATATTAAGCATGCCTCTGGAGGGGAGTCATTCAATTCCAAAGGGATACCTCCTTCCCATAGAATCTATGCAATCAATTTTTCATTAGCGCAAAAGTGTTTATCTGCCTTTAACATGCCCCTGACTCGAGCTGGATAGGGGTTGTGGGCGGTCGATGCATGCTACTCGCTTGTTAATTAAAGTTTATTTAATTGAAGAAGAATTGCAGCATTAATTAAGAAGGGATCCTCCACCCACCCAGGTGGGTAAACTCCCCAACTTTTGGACGGTGCAAAGGCTAGTCCTGTCAGTATCGTTTTGAGACATTCCCGCGATGTCTTAAAGACTGAGAAGATTGTGTCTGGAATTTTCAAAAGTTCAACAGAATAACAAATAAACACTCTTTAACAAAGAAAATAAAGCCAGACACAAAAAGGGAAAAAAAACCTATTCACTACAACAATCATTCTTTCTTCTAGAGCACTGACCAAATCGACTGCGAAAGGTCTGCAGACTGCAACACCATCCAGCCACCAGTGTGATTTCATTTTCAGTTGAACTTTAGCCGAGAGAAGTACAACTGACAGCCTTTTACTCTGACAGCAACACACTGCAACTTCGCCTTTTAATTGTTCGACTCGGTACGGCCATTGTGTTTCCCTCTGGGTTCAGCACACAGAGAATGGGTCTATTCTGAGGGGGGGAAGCAGCGCATAAATCACCTGAAGCTCATGCGCAGATAACAGATGGGAGGGGCCAGCCTTTGAACTAACATGTCACCTACCTGTGTCGAAAGGCAAACCCTCTGAATACAAAGCTGGTGACAAATGAAGTTGCTCTGCTTGCAAGCAGATGGGAATACATGATTGTCTGCTCTCCTCTATCTTATAAGACCTGATGCTGTTATAAAATCCGCTTGCATTATTAATCAGCCTGTTTTATAAAAACACATATTTGTGTTCAATTTATAAAAAGAACATATGCTTGGTTGCACAAGAGTAACATGGAGAGCGAAAGCTTTGTTGTAAACATATGGTCTGTTTCAAACCAGCATGTGCAGCAAGTGTTGATGACTAAACTTCAGGGTGGTAATCACACCCACAGTCCAAAACATAATGAAGCATTATGCTTTTCTGTAATTATTTTGTTTCTTTAAGGTTTGCATTACCAAACGGCAAGCAAATCAAACCCTTAACGAATGTTGCACACATCGCTTAATAATCAGCATCAGCTCTTGTCACTTGATTAAATCAAAACGTCAGACTTTTTTTTTTTAAATTTGAATGCAAAGAATGCAAAAATATATGGTAGGGCTGGTTTATATAGACAAAATCAAATATCACCAAATATCTTGTTATCAGTAATGAGATATATATTACAGGGATCACCACTGGTGCCTTCACCAAATGTTAACACAATGAGATTTTAATAAATAATCCTCAGTAATGTGTCTGTATTGACAAAGTGCAAAAAGGCAAATATCAGAGCAGCTGCAGCGGTCTCTTAAGCTTAGAAAATGTTATAACTGTAATGCAGGAAAACCAAGAGAAATACACGCTCCGTGACACAACACAATATAACAATATCCAAAATCTAAGACAAAATCTAGTCTCATAACACAAGGCTGATATACTTTCCAGCCCTCATACATGGATTAAATAAGAGCAACAGTCCAGACTGAGGTCGGCCCTCGGTCTTGTCTTTTGTTATAAAACACTCTCCAAGCATGAGTGACTCCTGGCTATCAGATGTCAACATCTGTCTCCCCATACCCGTGAAAGCTTTTGTTTTGCTTTGTTACCCGTAGTCAGCTCAGGTTGCTTTCTTACTCCTACTTGGAGAAGAGCTGAGACTCCTTAAGGCATTGCAGTACGTGTCAATCAAAAGACATTTAATGGTGTTCCCACATGGATGGATAAATCAACACTGCAGAAAAAAAGTTTGTATTAGCAGGTTTCAATATTGTTGTTGTGAACGCATCTTCCTCACTATAACAATACTGTCTTCCTATTGTGGCTTTGAGTGTAAATAAATATTTATCTCCTGTAATTCTGCCCCATCACACCAAAGCAGAACTTAAGTGAAGATGATATAGGAGGGATGTAACGCAGAACTCATAAAACACAGCGCAGACAGTGCTGAATGCATCGCTCATGAGATGAAAAACTTCAGTCAGTCAGGCCCCAATGCATCATCTCTGGAGCCAATGCAAAAATTTCTATTAATAATTTTGGTCCCTTCATGTGCTGAAAGATACTGATCTGACTGTCCATGTATAATTCAGTGCTTCATTACAAAAATGTGACATATTTATTTAGGAAAACAAATTGCTTTCCGATGTTCACTAAATGTCAAAAACAGACCGAAAACACTGGATTTATAACTTTTAAACATTTAAGATTAAAGCATGCATCACAGCTGTACTCGCATTTTTTTTTTTTTTTTTTTTTAGTTTTTTCGGATTCAAAAGCTGAATGATCATTCTTTTAATTCCCTAGTAAGACGCCCACATGTACACATATAGTGTACTGTAAAAGATAGGTCTTTCATTTCGACATACAGCCTGTTAGTAACAGTATACTTCTGTTGCTGTGGCCACATGGTGTCTGCAGAGTCTGTGCACAGCAAGGGGGAGTTTATTTGAGATAAATAGAAACAGACTTTGGTGCCAGTTACTTGTTAGAGAAACTCAAACACTTCCCACAAAAAAAACAGTAAAGAAAAGCCATTTTAGACCGCACTGTTTGCAAGGATTTGTCGAGTGAAATTAATGAATGAAATGAAAGACCTTTGCAGATTACAACTCTAAGGAGATTAATATGTCCTTTGATTCTTTTAAAGTTAATATGTAGATTTTGAAAATTTCTAACTCTGGTGACCTCAGTGGGAGCATTAAAAAAAAGACAAAAACACAAAAAGACTGTCACATTTTTCCATAAACAAGGCTTTAAGCCAGAATACTCAAACTAAAGTTGAAACGATCAGTTGATTCATTGATTAGTCCAGAGAAAGAAAATTATTCTGAGTCTGTTTTGTCAACGGATTGATTGAATGAGTAATTATTTTAAATTAAAAAATAAAAATTACCCATTTCAGATTCTTAAATGTCAAATTGCTGTTTTTCTTTTCAGACTTGATTGTTAATTTAATATGTTTGTGTCTGGGATAAAACAAGCCATTTTAAAGATGTAAGTTCAGGCTTTAGGAAAGTGCACTGAGAAATTTTAACTATTTTATGACATTTCACAGACAAAAATACAAATCACAAAAAATACCTGCTGATTTATTCACGATAAAATAATCAAAAGCTGCCATGGCATAAAAAAAGGACAAACAATGTTGAAAAGAAAGTGAAGCGTGTCCTGACCTATAGAGCAGTCGGCTCCTGTCCAGTTGGCCTCGCAGACGCACGTTCCTGAGTCGGTGTTGAAGGTGCCGTGGCTGGAGCACTGCTCCGGACAAGTGCTCTTCAGGATCTCACAGCTGATCCCTCCCCAGCCCGGGTTACAGTGGCACTCACCGTGATGACAGGCTCCATGACCGGAGCACATGGGGTCCACACAGTCCACTGAGGACACACACAGCGAGGACAACAGCGATGTTAGTTTACCACTTGTGAGGAGGGGGTATCACTCCCACTTATTTACCCCCGTCCACTTTGCTACCAGCCAAAATCATTTTTTCTGAGAGTGAGTGGAAGCGCTTCAGTGCCAGATGATGGCTGGTGAGCCACAGCTGAACATTTTGCAGTGTTTAGTGGTGGCTGGTAGTAATTTTCTACCCTGTGTTCAACTAGCTCCTCTACGGTATATTATAGGGTACTTCCAATATACTGACAGCATAATTATGCTCCATTATAGGCACTAGGAAAAGGAGCACAATTAGTGTCTAGACAGATATAATCAATTACTATTAACAATTTGCAGATCAACTTGCTGATCTAAGTTAATAATTGGCAATTATGACCAACACAATTATCCCATTACTAACAAGGGATAATTTGGAACAACATTAATGTGCTTCCTCTGGAGCTGATTGCACCGTGCATTTCCATACATACATGGACAACATTATTGATCATCCACCTGAACCAATTCATCACACCCTGAGCCCTTTCATGCAAGCTTAGAACTACAAATGCAACCTTCTTCTATCTTTGTTTCCTTGCAATATCCTTTTACCTCAAAGAAAACCACGACATATTCATTTGGTTAACTCAATAGCCTTTCACATGTAAGGTCAACCGCACATGTAAATCTGAGCTGTTAATTGTCTTTTGTCTGCATGGGGATCGATAAAACAGTTAAATGCACTGAAGTGAAGGGGGGGAGGTGGAAAAGGTTGACGAGAGAGAAGAAAAAGCTTCTCAATAAACGGAGGAGCAGATGCCATTGACTGATCGATTTGAACAGGTGTCTTCAACTGTGGAGCGTTCCAATAGGTGACTGCACCATCTTGTGCCCTCACGTGGTCCAAACACTAAGAGAGACTTAATTTGTACACATGGTATCAATAACAGCATCCGAGGCATTATCCGCTCAGTGGAGTTGAAAACACCGATTGTTTCATCAATGAACTGTGTCGATTCCCGCGGAGCTCCACACAGAAATATGTTGCATCTAGCTGCTTCAAATCCGACAGGAAGAAGCTTTTTTTTTTTTTTCTCCATTTACCTTGTTCACAGCTGGGTCCTTTATGGCCGCTGTTGCACACACAATCCCCCGCCACGCACAGTCCGTGTCCACCGCATTGAGGATCGATACACTGGGAGGAAGGCACGTCACACTCCGTGCCCTTCCATCCGCTGTAGCACTGACAGCGCCCCCTGGTGTACTGGCCATTTCCGCTGCACAGGACCGGGCAGGCAGCTGAGGGAGAACAGCAGGTTTAAAAGTTTATCTCCAAACTGTAAAAAATTCAATTACAGTTGCAGTGTTACTTTTTTAAGGTCAAATGATCTTTTAATGATGTTGAGCATTTATAAAGGAACATTTTTTCATTTTTAAAAATGTGTTAATTGACCTCCTTTGCTGAGAATTAGACTTGAGGGTAAATACCATTTTCACATCAGGTAAAGTTACAAAATCTATTTCCCAGCTTTTCCAGATCTCACTGATTATCATGTTAGGGCTTGTTTGTTTAATTAGTAGAAAACTATTTTTAGACTTTTCCTGTGTGGTTCATGAGAGGTATCGACCTTCTCATTAACTCTCAGTAAGACAGCGAACAAACACATTTCTGGTGATGCCAAATGATTCTTTCCGACTCAGTGGCTCATTGTAGGTTTTTTAAGCGTACAGCAACAGCCATTGTACAACTACATCGTATAAATTGTTTTTAATGGCTCTGCTCTCACACATTTTGCAGGCAGCTTTGATTTTATGTGCCCAGATTCTGATGCGTCCATCTGTAGGAATATGGCCGTCAAACCAAAACAGTGAATTCTAAAGGAAATCTGTTTTCATGGTCAGTGCAGCAAAAATGATTCCAGTTATTTCAATGAAAATTGTTAAGCACACTGCGTGCATTCACGCCTGACTGCTGCCAGGTTTTTAATGTCAGTAAGTATAATATTTTGGCTGATATTGTTCTTTGTCTTCTTACATAAACATATATAACTAATGATGATCAAAGTGCTGCCTGGTTGACAAACTGTAAAGGGGACAGTCTTTCTAAATAATCTCCAACATTCAGCTTCTGTGACATTCATTCACTGACTTTTCTCTTTAGTTACTGGGTGACATATGCACCTTTATCAATATATGTGCAATAAAGCTAACACTGCCCTTCGTATTAACACTGACAATTTATCGATCTAGCTGTGTAACACGCTGTGATATCTTTTTTTTTTTTTTTTTAAAGGCTTTGAGCATAATACACAAAATTCCATTAACCTTCACTGTGCTGGGGTAACCAAGGCTCACATATCCCACATTAAATAAAAAATCTAATCATGTGCTGAATGGACAGAATAACAGTAATGTATAAGCTTAATAATTACCTCTGGAACAGTACGGCCCTATGAATCCTGGGAAGCAGTGACAGGATCCCGCCACACACTCTCCGTTCCCGTAACAGTTGTGTGTGCACTCGGTGACAGAATCTGTAGATACAGCAACGAGCAGGTACAACTATTAATAACTCATCAGATTGTCATATTAGAGCAAATCTAAAATTTCCCCTCAATATAATACTCGACAGCCGCACTGTTTAAGAAATACTGTGAGATTACCAAGACGGTGACTTATTTTTTTTTCTTCCAATAAGTGAATCTAGGCTTTCTAAGCGTCTCTTATCTGCAGTAGTCGTATCAGACACGGCATACATTTACAGCTATTTGTCCATGTTCCACTAAGGTCTAAGCCTCCATAACGTGTACACTGCAGCCTGACAGTTCCCATCTGAGCCATGTTAAGTAAAAGCCACGCAGGCATTTTAAATTAGAACAAATAATTCCATTTCCTTGACACATTTTCCTTTCCTCCTGTCCCTCTGCTGCCTCATCCTCCCCCCGCAGCCCCTTGAATGACTGATCATGCCAGCACAAGCCATGCAATCTCCTGAGTGTTTACAGCTCAAATCCTCTCTGAGTTGAAGTTAATCTGACATATCCTACAGACAGATCTTGTGTTCATTCAACAGACCATCGCTCATAAAGGGCACCCCCAAAAGACCAGGACCCTCATTTGATCGACGTTAAGAGGGCAAACTTTTTTGTTATTACTCCGGCTTGTATTGGATGTTCATTGAGTTAGCGTTGGGACTCAGGCAATTTTGACCCCACACATCAATACCATTGCGTTTGTAGGGGCCGGATCAATGGAACTCCCCAAAGGAAATAGAAAAAGAGAAAGCGTTAACTCAACCTTAGTGTTTTTCCTACCTCAAAACCCACAAGGAAATTTCACAGACTTCAGAACACTGAAGAGGTTGTTAGGAGGGATGGATCAATGCCTTGTAGGGTCCGCTGTTTTAGTGTTGTGCACAATAATCTACCAACGGCCAATAAAAACATAGATCTGCCTTCTAGTTGGCTTAAAGTTTGAAAGCTCGGCTTGTTTGTGTGGTAGCCAGAATTTAAAATAACCTGTTTGTTCATGCAGGCGCAGCTGTTTAAAGAAAATTAAAGTCTTCCAAACATGTCATTACACATCATTCCAATCACACTCATCAGCCATCGCAGCAGATGTGCGTCCTCTTACCCTGGATGATGGTGTTATAGGACACCGCCTCCACGTTTCGTCCGTCGTTATAAAACGCCAGGTGCCACACCCCTGAGTCCAGGTACTGGATGAATCCGGCCTGGTGGACGGTGACCGGATGATCCAGCCGGGCTCGTGTCTCTGGTTCACTTGGAGTCCGATGCTCTTTGGCTATAAGCCGGCTGCCGTCCAATAACTCCACAAAGTCATACTGCAAAAACAACAGCCAGAGTAAATGCAAATGCAGATGCTTGTTATTTTTGTGCCGGTCTAATTAAATCAGGCAGTAAAGAGGCAAGAAGGTTTAAAAAGTTTAAATTTTTTTTCCATTGGATGCTTTGTATGCAGCTCCTCAGTGATTTTCCCTAACTGTCTGAGAGGAACTCTTCAAAGTCGTAATTCAAGATACAACGAGAACAGGTCTGTGTACACAGCAAATATTCGAGTATAATAAATGTTGATTTTTCAGTGACAGTTATTTGGAGTTGATAGATGTTGTTGGGAGAGTTGTTTGTGTACTGATAGAGCCGATATGGCTCTAGGGCAAATGCTCAAAAAATATTCCAAAAATATATTGTTCACTCTGAAGGGAGTGCACTTAAAAAGACTCAGAAAATATTTATTTTAATCTAATTCATAATCTCAAATTAACTCTGATAATGTACTGTGCTGATTCGGATGCTTAAAATTCACAGGTGTTTACCGCCAGAGTACCTGCACAAAATACAAATAAAAATATCAGCCAAGTCAAAAACTTTCTTCAATGACATCTAATGAAAGTCAATACATCTCTGGTACACTTGATACAGAGACAGTAAAAACTCTTACTAATGTTTGCAGTGTTTTAATTGTTTTATTGCTTGTGTTTTCTCCTTGTGAGTGTGTCACTGCTGAGTGGATTATCAAACTGAATTAAATTTATCATGTCCGGACGAATTCAAATCAAATTCGACCTTGCTGGAAAGGTCAGAATTTTTTTTTTTTCTCACCAGAAGCTCACAGATGTACAGTACACGGTACAGTTCACACAGTATATTAAAAAAAGGGAACATTTATAAACCTCAGGCTTATATTTCCTTCCTATGAGTTGGGAATGCAGCATAACAGTTTCTCTATATATTTTTTTTCAAACAAACATTGATTTACAGTGTAAACAAGGAGTAACGAGCCATCTCTGCCAAGTGAAACAAATAAAGCGGTGCATCTGCTCTCACTGCACCTGCTCAACACCTGAACCTCATTTTGATTGAAGCTGTAGGATACAGAGCACTGCAGCAGAAAACAGTGTTACACATACAAGCAATCCCCAAACAGGCTATAGGCTGCAGAGAGGCGCAGCAGATGCAGACAGATCTCCTGGCTATAGCGGTTGTTAGCTACACAGATGTACTGAGCCTATAGTGGAGGCTCAGGGTGGAGAGGAGTCTGTGGGTTGCTCAGGAGTGTGATGCATACAAATTGGCAGTGTAGCTGTGTGTTTTTTTTTCTTTTTTTTTGTGGAGAGCTTGGATTTAAATCCAGTGATGAGGCTGTTTGCAGAGAGCTTTGATGGACCGTAAAGCCATTGATTTTTTGACTGAAATTTAAATAAAAAAAAAAAAACATCCCAACTGTGAGTCAGAGTCACAGGTTTTTTTTAAATACAGTGAAAACCTTGGATGTGATCAAGTCTGTCAGGGTAAAACTGATCACTTTAATGTGATGATTTTTTTAAAGGTGATTTTTTTTTTCTCTCTTCTCATCCAGATTACCATCTAATTGACATTTAATATTTTGTATTTTTAGCGGGGCTGTAAAATTATATAACAGACAGCTTGGCTATTTACTGAATTTTATTCCTTGTTTCAAAATACAGTTAAGCTTTCCTCTCACACAAAGTGTCAGCTCGGGGGGGCATTATCAATCTACTTGATGAGGGCGACTTCATCCAGCGGTGTTTTCACTGTGCTCATTTCTTTTTCTGTCGCCATCACAATCAGCCGTGACTGTTTCTTGTTGTTAAGACTACACCTGTTATCCTGAGGAAGTTTCTCAGCTGCATCTTGTTGCCTCCTTATTGGCAGTTTGTCATAAGCTTCAAGGAAAACTGTGTTTTTCATTGAAAGAAAATTAGTTTCATTTTACCGTCGTGATTTCAATGTGCACACAGCAGGAGCCTCAGGAAACCAGCTGGGAGAAGACAGGTTACCGTGAAAGAGTAAGGTAACACAAAAGAGAATAATTGTGTTTTATTTTCATTTTTTATCCTCAGTTTTTTTATGAAAAGATAGAAAAATCAAACATCGAATTGTGTAAATAATACAGTTCCTCTTACAACATTTCTGTTTCTTTCCAATCACACTTTGTTGTAGATGGTGGCAGTGATTCACCTTAATGCTGATTGCCTTCCGCCATAAAATAAAATAAAAATTCATTAAGTATAATTGTTCCCTTTTTAAAGCGTTTAGAGAGAGATGGTGACACACTCTCTCCACCTCCCCCTGTGTTATTGAAATACAAAAGAAAAAGAACAAAACACACTATAAACAGTGTTAAAAGGAGATTAACCCTTAGCATTATATTTTCTAAAAATATATAAATATTTCAATAACATTTTAATCATAAATTCTTTATGTCACAATAATTGTGTGGTGAAAATCAAATGTATCTAATTGCTACGAGCAGATTCTTTTGAACAGCATTTGCAGGTGATTGTGTCTCAAGTTTTTGATCTGGGTGATGGCTGATGACTGTGATCATGATCGATATGCATGGTTTTCACTGTAAGTTAAAAACATAATTCAAATTTAAAATATATTAATGTTTTTTTCTGAAAAGGTATGAGTTTATAGTATCTGTGTCCTGCAGCAGAAGGACCCTGCACACATCATGAAGCTCACATGATGAAAACAGCTTTTAAATGGAGTCCAGTAATAAAAAATGTAGAAAGAGAAATGCAAAAAAAAAAAAAAACTCATTTTGTTGCAGACCAGCAAGAGTCCTCTCTTAAAATCATAAAACATGAGAAAATCCCAGGCATCTTGGTGTTTTTAATATTTTTTCTCATAAAAAATTTAAATGGAAAATATAAATATGTCATTATACTACCAATAACAATTCTGCATTTGTTTTTTAAAGCTGCAATAATCAAGACTTTTTATTGGTAGCATTCCATCAAGTGGCTGTGTGTAATATGACAATATTTACCCCAAACCCAATTCCAACTTAAATCTGCAGCTCTATTGAGCTTTTTAGTCTCTTTCAGCTCATTGTATTGGTTTCGTGGCCTGCAATAAATCAAAATAACCCCTCAACAACCCCTCAACAACCCTATTTCCAGAAGCCGCAGGAAACTGTTTTCAGCGAAAAAAAAGGGATGATAAACCAGCTGTACAGTCCTACCCGGCACCTGATGATGAAGTAAGGAACCAGCTGGTAACTTCCAGCTGCTAACGAGACACATTTTTCTCAGGAGTTTCAGGAGACCAAATCAGAGCTAAAAGAAGATTAAATGTTGGAGTTGCATTCATTAGATGGCCAGAAACACGATTCCAAATGAACACTTGTGTTACCCCCGTTTCTATTTAATATGAAAGGCAGCAACCTTAGCCAAAACAGCTTGGCTATATCAGGTCATATGTCAGCGCCTCCCGTCTGTCGTCCCTTTATTGAGTTCTTCTCTATCTGGCGGCCAGAATTAATAAATGCACAACATCAAGACTCGAAGAAACACAATGGAAGAAGAAGAAGAAGAAGAAGAAGAAGAAGAAGAAGAAGAAGAAGAAGGGGACAAGAAAACATATTAAAAGCGGATTTGGCGCTCAAGATTGTAACAAACATGGACCCGAGCAACCTTTCAGCTGACTTGCCAACGACAGGAAAGAGAGCATTAAGGAAGGGGCAGGTGAAGTCAACACTGTGATTTAAACCCCTTTGAGCGGGGCAGGGGGGCAGGGGAGGGATATTAACCTGGCGGAAGTTGACTTCTTTGTGTTGTTGGCTTGAGGGGGGGAAGTAATAAAACAGTTCATCCCACGAGCCCCAAACCTCCTGGCCAAGTGCATACATCTCGATTAGTCGCTGTGAAAGCCCCCCCCACCTCAACCCCCACCCAACTCATCTCAATCCAACAATACGGGTGAATAGCAGGCAAGAGACCAAGCATGGAGAGAATGCTGGATGCCCTGAGGACGGGGAGGGGGGGGGGGGGGGGGGGGCAGCGAGCCGCACTAAAAAGGTTTAGATTTT
>JAPZDV010000026.1:20960641-20984391 GCA_029814665.1 Acanthurus lineatus
ACCCACCTCCACACAAACAACAACTCGGGTTCAATCCCCGCAATCCACCCACGCTTGTTTATTTTGTTGCGGGCCGTGGGGCGGGGGGGGGGGGGGGGTGGGGGGGGGACGCTCGCAGCCTGTAAACTGTTTAGCTTTTAGATTGAGTGAACTTAGTTTGGCACTTGTTAACAACTGAGTACAAATTCTTCTGAAAATAAAAAAAAGAACAAAACAAAACAGGAAAGTTTGTTTCTTCTAACTTGCTCAGTTTGTATCAGCACAGACAGACATTCAATAGCAGATGGAGGAAGTCTATATTTGAGAAGGGTGGAAAGGCTGTTGCACTTAAATGTTGTCTTTCAAGCGGTGAATAAGACGAACAGTCAATATCTCTCATTGGGGTCTTTCATGCTCAGTTAAGTAAATGCATTGATTTGTGCCCCTGGTCCCTGAACAGTACATAATTTAGAAGCGGCCACAATGGACACAGTGTCCAGCATTGACAAGCCTGAGTGTCTGTACAACAATAGCCGGAGACATAGAAGTAGTGTCTTGTTAATTAGTACCCTTTGGTCTTTGATTTTGTTGGGCTTCCTTTTTTCACCTTGAAAGTGCAATCCAGCTCACCTGTTGTCACTCGCATCTGCCTCTCCTCCATCAAAGAGTGGCCCTAACTGTCTACACTTGAGTGAAGCCCATCTTTACTGAGGGAGAATGTCAAGAAGGTGAAGCTAAGAGCTTTTGCAGTCAAGTGTGGTGGAAAATAGCCATTGTCTGAGTGCTTCCATCACCATCACCAGACATTGGACATTCGAATGCCCAGAAATGTCATTCAAGTGACACATCAGACATTTTGGAAACACTTCAATTTGCAAGTAGCAGACGTTTAGTGGCAGTGAAAGACGTGCATGCACATACACAGGAAACATTTGGGCTGAGAGGAGCAAACTGGAACTAAACTAGAGGCTTTTTCTAATTCACAATTGCATACATGTCTCGTATTTCAATAATGGATCTCATAAGGGCAAAAAGAGCTCTATTAAATGATATGTATTTACATTATTTAATAGCCCTCTGTACATTCTTGCAACTAATCACATGGCTGCATGTAATGTCCCTTTCAGTGATTCATCCTCAGAGAATTTTTATTATTATTAATAGCTATTCTGTTGCCTGAAGCTTAATGAAGCATTTTTCACTCTTTTATCTGAAAACTTGCTTTGTTTCAGTCAGTCTCACAGAATAATTTTTGAAGACACGATAAATACAAAAACTTAGCCAAGCACAGAATGGACTGAAGACTGAGTAAGTAACTGGGTGGAAACGTCAGTGGAGCTTTTAGCAGCCAGAGAGCCAGTCATTATCCTCAGGAGTTGGAGGAGACCAAAACTGAGCTGAGAAGAAACATATTACTGGAACTAGATGCAACACATTTACAATTACATCTAAATGAGTTAGTTAATATGTAAATGTGTGTCCTTGTGTCAACTGCCACCTATTGATCATATAGATTAAAAGATGATGTAGCTTTAAAGCAACAATTTTTACAACCCTTAATAATTTGTTGTGACTTCTGTTATAACCTGTTCCTGTGTCAGACAGGACATGAGGCAGATAAAGATCATTTAAAGATCAGAGAAAAGCTGTGTGATTTGATAGGAGGAGGGAAAAGTATACAAATACATCAGCAGGAAAGAGAGATAGAGGTGGCGATGGATTGATAGATAGTGTGCTAAGGGCAAACCAGAGCTTCTGAAGGAAAAGGGGTTAGGTCACTCCGGATTCTGCTCTGATCGGCAGCCTTTAACCGGCAAAAGGGGGAGCTCAGAGTTTCATTTTCTAAACTTTTGGGATTTAAAAAAAAGAGAGTTATCTTCACTTCAACCTGTCGCAGCAGCCAGCACGGAGGTACCGAGGTCTACTAATTAGTCTCTCTTCGTTGACTGCTTAACTTACTGGAGGGGAAATGTACTTTACTCCATGTACGTGAAGGAGAGGGAGGAAAAAATAAAAGAGAGTGGAAGGAAATAAGTGAAGGAACCTGGTGACTGCTGAGTTTTGAACTGAATACAGAGACACACAGACACACCCAAGCCCTCAGTGTCTGCTGTTGCTCGCTGGCTCACGGCTAATGCTCAGTATGTGGCTGTTTCAAGTGAATAAATCCAAATTATCCTGCAGTCAAACTCACGATAGTAATGCGAGGAGAAAATTCCCTTTATTTAGTGTGATGAAACCATAAAATATGATGACAAACACTCAAAGCATCATTAGAAGACCTCATATCGAAGCTACACAGGTAATCAACTCTGTCTTTTTGACTGATGACTTGAAACAACCGAGGAGGAAGCCCTTCATATGAACACAGCATATAAAATCCTACCCGCCAAAGTAAGAGTGATTGTGTTACACAATATCTCTGATTTCTACCTGCATTTGGCAGATTGGGGGGGGGCTCAAGCCTTGAATAAAACCATTGATACATCTGTGACACGCTACAATATATTATAACAGTAGCACATGTAGAAACCACAGTCTTACAGCCAGTGAACTGAGTCAACCTCAAACTTTGCTTATTTTAGCCTAATATTACCCAGCATAAGTGTCTATTCTTCCCAACCAGGTACAGCTGTCCCTGCAAAACCCTTGAGTGTATTTAGTTAAGAGGCATTTTATTGCTTGCATTTTCAAGAGAACCACGATTTTTTTTCCCTTTCAGAAGATACATTCTTGTCCTTTAGAAAGCAAAACGGTTACACAAGTTCTTAAATGTCAAAGAGATTAAACTGATCTCAAAGAGACTCTACCTGAGTGTGAGACGGCGCGAGGCCTTTTCGTCCATAAACTCCAATCAGCGCGTTCTTCTGTACCGAGATGTTGAACTTAAGGAAGCGTGGCTGCTCCATGCTCAGCTGAGAACGCCAGAACACGCCCGGTGGGACGCTCTGACCCACCCTCTTCCCGACATCCACCTGCCCGGTATCGATGGAGTTGTTCTCAGGATGAAGCACGCTGTTCCTTCCTAGAAGACATAAAAAACAACACATCCCCACCCAGATTATGTGAGGTGTTGCAGAATCAAAGCGGCACAGTTAAGGTGATATGGTATAAATCAGTCATCACAGAGCCTTTTGTGCCATCAACTAAAACCTTCACACTCACATCTAAATATACAATCTTGGTTTTTGTGCGAGGCTTTGATCTCGGGATAACAGTAAATTCTGCATTCTATCTTTTGCTTTTCAGCGCAATCTTATTCAAGCAGAGACTTAACAATAACATATTCATATCTTTTCCAAATGAGCGATGAAACAACCCAGACAGGATTAAAAGTAATGGTTCCCAGCGGCCCATGATGCACTGCTTACCGAAAAAAAAATGACCAGATATAATTGGCTTTTTATAAGTCTCTTAACAGGCCGGTACTCACATCTTTTCTCTGGTCCTGGTGACTCATAGAGTGAAGCTTCATCTCAGATAAGGTCTAAATGGAATCTGTCAGATACACTGAGCGCTACCTTGCCAGAGTAATAACAGCAAATCAAAACAATTTTGCGAATGATGTCCTTAAACTCTGTCCTTACGGCGCCGATGATGGAGGGATGGCCGGCTTTAATGACTCATACTTACATGAAAAACTGGAGACTGCAAGGTACCATATCGAGAGCAGATTTCATTGTATAGAAGAAAACTCTGTAATGTATTTTTCAAGTTCTGGCTTTAGCTCTATTGAGCAGCTCTATTGAAAAAAAACGCAGCTGCGTTCTTTGCAGTTTTTTTTTAACGTGGCAATGACTTTTAACTTGCTACTGTAGGTGGCTGATGCAGAGTCGTCTTGAACATAATAACAACTAAACCTTTGCTCCTGCGTCTTGTAACAAGTGTTTGAGTGTGTGGACCTGTGTACACTGAAGCTGTGAGTGAGTCTGTTTGTGCCTTTCCATCCCTCTGTGTTGTGTCTGTAATAAGGCCACCACCTGTCACTTTAGCTTCAGTCAAAGTGAAGTCTGAAAGCCAAGTTTACCTCCGGGGAGAATAATAGCCAGCTATTGATTGCCTTTAAACAGTCCAAAACCTGCCTCATGCTATCTTAATTAGCAGTACTTTAAGGAGGATTTAAATCTAGCCGAGTTTAAACAATTGAGCTTTTGCCTGGCCTACTCAACTCAATTAATGCTTTCGTGGCCGTGCATTCTAAACACCTGAGTGTGCTTAGAGATTAATTTGGTGGCTTTGCTGTAAAGGTGAGCTGATATCGCCTGCCTGCTTGTTGTTGAATACACAACGGTCCAAGATTATTATTAAGCCACGCAAAGCTGTCTGGAATAAGTCAATTAATATTCAAAAGGTGAAAGATCTCAGTAAACTGGAAAGGCTGACTGTGCATCGAGCACCCGACGTTTCACTCCATCATTCATGAGGCCAAAGGGTTTGTTGTTGCAATTTGTATTTCTTAACCTTTTAACATTTACAACTCTTTTGAGGGATTTTTCGCCCATTTGGAAAACCTAATGGGGAAGCTTGTAACAGAAGAACTGGCTTAAACGCGTGTATGAGGGTTAGCTAATAATCCAACAAACAAATGATGTATAAGAGCCAAAAAAGACAAAAGTAAGAGCTTTAAAATCTTTATTGGCAGTGTTCAGCTGCTTTGAAAAAGCTTATGTGCATTAACAGTGATCTAGTCAATGTGAACAGGTTAATCATCATAAGAACCTGTACTTATTTTAATTTCTATTTTGGTGCTTTACAGATTCATTGACCTTCATTTTTAAGTCAGCATTTCATTTCAAGGAGCATTAATTAAGGGCAGCCTTATTTTTGTTTCAAGTTGAGAGTATTTGCACATTTTACACCAGTAAATGGTTTATTATTTTCATATTTAAAAAGAAATACTTAACCCATTAACCTTCACCAAAAGAAAATCTTCTAAGACACAAGGACGCCAACAGAAAATAAACAGTATTAATCATGTGCAATAATGATCTAAATGTTAATTAGCAGTTTATTTAGATGTCAGTCTTTTATTTCCTCACCGTCAGCAGCCAGAGCCGTCACTATGCTCGACTGAGTAGGCCCCATCTTCCCAACTCCTCCGTTTTCAAATGCTGGCTGGTTGTCCAACTCTTGGAGCTGCCAGTTGAGGCCAAAAAGGTGCATTGCTGCGAAATACACAAAAAAGCTGCGTGGGCTTGTAGAAATGGATAAACAAATAAGCAAATAGCCGCACAAAAACAATCAAGCCACTTAAGCACAAAAGACCTGTGGGAGGGCGCCATGGATGGATCCATTGCAGGCGGAAAAAAACAGCTAAACTTCCAACATTTCACTCCACATTTCTGGGGGTTTTTTTGAGGCCGCTCTGCAATGTGTGTCTTTTGTGTAAACACAACACACATTGAGGCCAGACAAAGTCATTTCAATCGATACTTACTGTAGGAACCCTGTTGCACTAGCATGTTTCCTTGGGGAGAACTGTTCATTAACGTGCCAGAGTGTCTGCACACAAACAGCTACTGTGTCAAAGAGAGAAGAATTTCTATTCTGACACAAAGCTTTCACTTCAGAGGAGGAGACACGATGCACTGGAGAAGTCTTAAACTCTCCAAGTCTAATACAAAGGAGGAAGGACAGAGGGAAGCAGCTTCGTGTGTGAGAAAGAACAAGATGGAGAAAGAAACAGAAAGTGAGAGACTTTTAGGAAAGTGCAAGGCAGTTTATTGAGACAGACAGTCACAGCGGGAGGAGGAAGTGAGAGGGAAAGATGCTGCAACACTTCTCTAGTTCTCTTACATAACTAAACTGTGTCTGGCTTCCATTCAGCCAACCTGCTTTATTGTCACAGTATTGGATGCAATCAAACTGTGTTTTTGTTGTTTTGGGAAACTGAGGTGCTTCTGTGAGCGCAGCAAGGGGGCCAATCTCCTTCAAAGTCACCAGCCAGGGAACATGCTGAGGAAGCATCTTGATTTCCGACCATTTGATCTGGGAGAGGAACTTTTCTCCAACACCCGTTGCCTTGCTAGGAAGATGGATATCGACTACAGCAAATAACTTGAGAGGTGGATGTGGGGCCAGAGAGAATATCAAATGTGAAGGAGACCAAAAAGAGACATGGGAAACTGGTATGGACAGTGTATCAGTTGGTGCTTTGCTTAAATAAAAGAGCATGTGTTCTGTTTAAAGTCTGCTGGTAATTATACTTGGCTTCAGTTTAGGGAGAAGACATGCAGCCGTTGTCCTTGGTAGATAAAGTCATTTTGGTGGTCTTTAGCCTTGAATTCCAATCAAATAATGCAGATTTACTATGAGTGATAATGTTTGGCTGCCTAGTACATTCAGCCAGCATCACCCTCAGTGTCAGAATCCATTTCAGCTGGCTGTGAAACAAATGAATTTTGACTGGTGCATCAATATTTTTTGATAAGTCTGACTTTTCTGTACGCTGAATGGACTGGTCTGACCTCCCAGTGCGAAAGCCTGCAAGATCTGTGCAAGTTTGATGTGTTATGTTCCATGTTGTTTGCTAAAGCAAGGAGATTTCCTGTTGCTACAGATATCAAGGTTCAGACATGTTCTGAATCCTTCTCCATCTTCAACCTTATTCAGCTTGATCTCGGCACTCTTGCACAAATTTACTGGCAAGACAGACACAGACAAAACTGCAACAGAACATAGCAAATTCTCTAAAGGTTTTTCTCATTTGTTCCCAACACTGTATCCAAACAAACAGAACATTCTCCTTGGCCTGAATAAACTGTAAAACTCCTACATTAAATAGCAAACCCTTCAAACTGCTCCATGTGTAAATATTTTCTTTCCTTAGACTAACATGTTGGCGGCTTTAAACGGAGGAAAACCTCCAGAATCTCTGGAAAACACTGTGTGCTGAGCTGGGCCCTGAATTACAAAGATCAGACGAGGACGTGGAGCATTAACCTGCAGAGAAACACCCTCCGCCTGAGAGAAGAAGGTGACATCTACTCTTACAGAATGATTGGCATGAAATTAAAGCCGGTTAAGGTATTACTTAGAAAAATAAAAGGTTGCTTAATCATTTACTTAACAAAATATACATAATTTTTACATAATTAACATGATGTATTTAAGAAAATGAACCTTTTTAATGTTGATAGAACTGTCAGTATCTACAGTGACATGAAGGTCTATCAAAAGGAGACCTGGGACGACAGAAAATGCTCTCAAACAAAAAAGAGGTTTTTTTTGCTTTCTAGCTGAAGATGCAAAATGCTTTTTCAAATTTAATTTTTAATGTGCATGTGTCCTTGAACAAAACTAAGAGTTTCTGCAGACGTTCTGGAAGCTCTGAGACGCTCTGCTTGTCACAACGGTGCTTTTAGCTGATAACAAACATCAGCATTTCAGCAAAAATCAAAAAAATTCCTTTAACAACACTAGAACCTACATCACAAAAGTAGTGAGTAAAAGTTAGAGTCTAAAAATTTTCTCGAACAGCTCTGTTCCTGATAGCAGACTCTTAATTAATTTAACATAATAGGTCCAGACGTTCTGCCAAGCTAAACATGTGCCCTCCCTTCTCACACTATCACCAGCTTCCCACCAGAAAGGAGGGTGTGTGTGCGACGGTGGGCTCTTATGTATCACACACTGCAGAACCACCAGGAGCCTGCCCCTCTTCACTGCTCTTAGTGTACCAGGACCCGAATCCCCACTTACCTCATCAACAAATTGCTTTGAGGTGAATAGCCCTCAATTTATGAATTTGCATAAGTTATTCCTGCAGCCGAGGCTAGTTCAATTAATATTTATGGGCTATGAGCAGGGAAGCTGGAAAAGCTAGCCTCTAATCTCTGAAGTCAAAAATATGCCCTGTAGAACACCTCCACTTACAAAGAATGGGGAGGCTGAATTTGTAAGTTTACAACATGTTTGTTTGAGCTCCGACATCCACATGGTATTGAGTTTACAGAGGCACAAACACTCCTGGACGGGAAAATGTAACATGAGCCAGAGAAAAATCCTGCTGGCTGCACTCAAAGCAAATTCCTGTCTCGTTCACATCAACCACGGAGCGGTTGTTACCTGGAAAACACAAGACTAATGATGCTCCAGGAAAAGTTTTATCTCCTCTTTAGCAGAGGAAAAAAGTCATAGTAATAATATTAATAAAATATTATTCAGATAAGCGACCTAGGGCACTGAAAACATAAACGATTATAGATCTCCTTAAGTGTTTTCTTTTAAAATATGCATAGGATGGCATTCTGATGGCCTTCGTCACCAAGCATAATTAGTCCATTTACCAGAGAGACGAGGCCCAGCTGGACTCATCATGTGCCAATATCAACTTGGAGCTCAAGCCTCAAAATCATTGAGATAAGCATTGTTTTGTGCTGGAACCTGCCTGCGCATCTTCCGAGAAACATCCTCGGGGGACTCCTCGATATAAGCTGCACAGCTCAGAGCATGCTAAGATGTTCCTGTTTTTCTGGGATACAGTCTCCAGCAAACTCACACGGAACGGCAATGTTTTTAACAGGAGATCGACCAGGACAGGGTTTGTTTTTATTGGCCCTGTGGCAATTGAAGCAAGCTCAATGTCACCTTCTGTTGGTCTCTGAGGGATTTCTAGAATTTCTTATTGGTACAAGATTAGTATCAGTCTTTTTTTATTTTTTTCCCAGCCCAGTATTCACCACTGATGAGTGGAGCCACTTGTATCATCCACTCTCCTCTGGTAACTGGCACGGCCTTGTTAAAACCAAAAAATCTCCAGCCATGTCAATAGTTTCATGAGAGCTATCACTAATCAACCAGCCTTTACTGAAAAACACATGAATAACCCAAAATTGATTTTCTCCTTTTCGGATCAATTTAATTTTAGCTTCCAAGGAATTAGTTTCTTCCTAAATAAGAAATTTGCAAGATGGATTTTTTTCTTTTCGTGCCTCATTTAAAGACATTTTAAATAAACAAATTCTCCCTTTACATGTCTGACATTCAAAAGTACGTCATCTTCTCCTTATAAACATTTTGATCAAACGTGTTCAGTGAGGCCATTGTTCACATCTGGTTTTGTTTGTGCGGTTCAATCCACACAATCTTTCTGCATCCAATCAGAGCATCAAAGCTGGACTCGGTCCTGATTGGCCTCCTTCTATCTGAACAATTGCTGAAATCCTTCCAATCAGGCTAGTTTGCAGCGCTTGAACTGGAAAGCCTCACATCAGCAGGTTTGTGCCTTATTTGAATCACAGCAGCTCCTGCTGTCAGTCAGCCAGGATCCGCTTTAGTCACTATTTTGCTTATTATTCTTCAAATTCATTCCATAAAAACATTTTTATCTGAACTACGTGTTTCTACAGCATCATGAGGTGTGTAAGTCTTAACCCGAGCTACAGAAAAAAAACAGAAACTGAGCAGAATGATACATTACACACACATTCCCGTCTTCATATATAACAGATGCAGGTGTGTCTGTATTTGTATGTGAGTTTGTCTTCATACTAATGGGAGCGTGCGAGCTGACAGTAAAAAGTATTAAAGTATGAGTGCACATTGTAGCTATTTGAGTCATTGCACCTGGCAGGTGAATTGGCGGTGGATGAAAGAGAGGAAGCCATGGAAGCACTTTTAGACACCTGAGGCAAGTGGCAGAGGACTGCATCTGTTTAACACACTCATATATATATATACACACACACACGCAGACACACCCATATGCACGCACACACACCAAAAGAGATGAAGCAGCAAACACACACGCCCTGGAATCAGGCCAAAAATACAATTCCCAAACATCCGACAGGTCTACAATTAAACAAGTTGGTGATTGTTGGCATGAAAATGTTGTAAATGAATCCAATCTGCTAGAACTGTTAGCGACAACAGCTGAACAAATGACTGTTTCTGCTCGGTTTCACTGTGTAAACTGAGCAGATCTGTCATGAGCACAAGTACAAATAAAAATAGCGACTGATTCCTACACACAGAGGAGCAGCCGAGTTATAAAAAGTATGTATATATCCATTCTAATTTTATGATAAGAGATCATGAACGAAAACAAGTAACTAAACAGTTAAGTCAATAAAGGGATTGGATATTGATATTGATATAGCACATTTATGACCTCTCCTCCAAGAGAGCACTCCCCTCTCTATTCACCAATAAAACACTGGTTATAGGATCTTCCCAACAACCCCATATTTCTCCTTATACAACTGTATCACATTTCCCCTGCTCCGGGCTGGATGAATACTTATATATCCGCTCAGGGAGAGAGGCGCAGTGTAAAGATTAAGGGCTTGGATGACAAGGGAGGGCATGAGGGGAGATGAATCTGTAACAGGTTTATTGCTGTGGTCAAGATTCTAAAGGTTAGCAAGAAGTCAGCTTTGACACACGCTGTAAAAAAAATGCTCCAAAGCCTTCTCATAGGAAATAATGCCCAGAGGAGGAGGGGGAAAGGATGAGCATTAGTTTATCTTCCTGACCGAGATAAAAGCATTTCCTGTCTGACAGAATGAGCAAGTTTTTGGTTCTTGTACAACAAAGGCTTTTTGTGGACCAAGGTCCTCTTTAAAGTTCAAGTGTTTAGGACTGTTTCCTTTGTTATAAATGTTCAGCCCCTCAACTTGTGTTTCATTTTGACGTAGCCATCTGTGCTGGCCATTTGAACCGCTCTCCCCGTGTTTTAACAGGAACCCCCGAGGACATAAATTGGCTGCTGTTCTGTGAACTGGGGATCAGAAGTGTGGGGTTGATGCACAACCCCCCTCTCAAAGGGAAACGGGCAGGAATGTCTTGCTGGAAAACTGTACTGGGGCCATGTCTGCATATCTGACTGAGAGCTTAGTCAGTCAGACGCTACTGAATCATATCAGGACATCTGCAATTTCTGCAAAAAGGAAAAGGCAGTGAAATAGAAACACTCCTGGCAGAGATCAAACTTCATACAGATTAAGTGGCATGTCGGCTTCATTCACTCTGGGCACCTTGTCTATCATTGTTTCCGTTTGACCGAATGACAAGTCTAAAGTATCTGCAATGCCACTGCAGATAATGGAGTCATGTTTTTCTCCCTGGAAATGAAAGAAATACGTCGTTTTTGGCATGAAAACCACTGGTTTTTATGCACATGGGTGACAGCTTGTGCTGCACCTCCACATCACACAATAACAACAAGTGTTCATTGGCAGCAGCTAATTTTTTTGTGACTAGATGGTTCATTTGTTTTAAATGCATGGTATTAAGATGTAAGCACTCTATTGGCAACCTATAATGATAATTTGTACAAAATGGGCTCCACATAAATTGCCCTCCCTTGGAAAAAAGAGAACATGCATTTCAGGCTCCGATATTTAGACTGATTTTCCCTGAACTGACCCTGCAGCGTATCAAAGGGAAAGTTCCTGTCTAAGCCTTCAGTTGGTTAAAAAGTGTTCAGCCTTGAATATATGGCAAAGCGAGCAGCTTACAGATAAGATTTTCACCTCGTGAACCGCCTCCAGACATGATCAGGGACAGAACCTTCTTAGTGGGCCAGCGGGAGGGAAAAAGAGAGGACTTTTTTAATTGCTACCATGGAGCTGGTGTCGCCAGCAAGTTTGAAGGACAGCCGCAGATAAAAGGCTGGTAGGAGGATGGTCTCGAACTGATGAGGCTAACGGGTTGTCAACCGCTCAGATTAAGAGTTGGGGGAGACTGTGTGGTTAAAGGCGAGACGGTGAGAATGTGTCTGATTGAGACAGAAAGAGAGACATAAGAAGCCATAAAATCTTTTGGGGTTCAATCAAGCTTGAACTACTTGACAGCGAGTCTCTAAGTCATCAACTCGAGTCATCATAAACAAACTGCTGGTCAAGATGAGAAGACTTAAAGGTCTGAATGCTGACAATGGCATGGTCTATGGTTTCAAAAGCCGCCAATTAATGCCTGCACACTGTCAAACTATCAATTATACATTTATTTGTGACATTTCAGTAATAGACCTTAATGAGGCTAATAGGGAGGAGCTGTAAGGCTGCAACCAATCACAGTCACATTCCCTGTATTTAATATGAAGGTTTAAATACCAAACAAGACTGCATGACTACACAAATCATTGCCTTGAGAGCCTCTAATATCAAACATCAAACAACAGCTAGAAAGTATAACTGTTTAGTATACTACAATAATAAATCACTTTAAAATACTTATATTAAGGTGGGAGATTACTGGGCCTAAAAAAAGACACATTCCCAAATATCACAGGTTTCATTTGGAGATGATACGTTTACACAGCAAGGGAAAAACCAGTGTCACTAAATACACTGAACCCCCTCATAATTAATACAACAAGGCCTCTCAAAATTACATGGTACGCTAGTTTGTTAAGCAACAATAATCAAAATTGCCTCGACCCGATCAAGACTGCATCCATTAATTTAAGTAGGTCTTTAAAAAAAAAAAAAAGATCCTGAGGGCCTCAACAGGTAATTGCAGTCAAAAAAAATGCACATTTTTAACAGGTTACATTTGTGGGTGAATCTTTCGTAGTACACAGAAACTGTCAACACCAATTTAGTATTTACTCAGATCCTCCCACAATAGTAAACATGCTATATAAATAAAACAGACATTAAGGATCTTAAAACCCCAGCAGATTTACAGTCGACTCCTTATTTCAAATGCCAATTTGCCTGATGAAGGTCAGCATTGCAAATAAAAGTATTATTGCGTCCCACTCTTGTTCTCTCATGAAACAGAATTGCAAAGTGTTCTCCTGTTATGGTTTATTGTTTTGACATTTTCATTTTAAAGCTGTTTTAATTGTTTTTTTTTTCCGTTGCTGGGACCAAGGTCCTTCAACTCATAAAAATTTTTATATGTGAGGTTTGACAGCTGATGTCTTCTTTGTTTTTTTATTGTTTAAGAGTTTAGTCGAAATCTTAGATCAAACTTTTTGCGTTCGCGTCAGTTCAGAACAGAAAATTCTAATATTTGTTATTTAGTACATCATGAGATCGACTTCACAGATAAACCTTTCTGGTGTGAAGCTCTCATTAAATTTGTTAATCTTAAAGGGAAAATTTGCTGTTTTTCAACCAGCTTTGTACAATAATGTGGACAGTCATATGTAAATGAGCATCGTTTAACTTCCCTCCATGTTGCCTAGAGCAAAGTCTGACAGGCCTGTTGCATTACAAATTAACTACAAATTGCACCTTTTAACTTTTTTTTTCCTATGATGGCGACAAAATCATTCGATCAAAGTGAACATTTGAATGCATCTGAATTTTCATCACCAGCGTAGGAAAAAAAATTTGAGCGACGCAGGTCAAGACACTCAGATCAAACTGTCGAACGAGGAAGAGCTGCTCATAATTAAATTAAACATTCTGTTAGAGGATTGCCAATTTCTTGCCCTAAAATGCATTCAGAAATATGTTTTTGTGTTCTGTTTAGCAGTAATATGAACATTTGTGAACAGGTGGCGGCCAACATTTTGTCTCCTGCTTAAAAACAGATGAGCCAAAACCAAACACCACCCAACTCACATAACGGTACATCGCCCACCAGCAGGAACATTTATATAGCGGGTGCAGTGCAGTGCATTATGGTTGTTGTAGGTTTTATACCTCATAAACTGAAGCTGAAGCAAATACTGCAGCCTTTTTTTTTCTGTCCTGTTTCCTCTTTTCATGTAGCAGCGATTTCAAAAATATCTGCATACATTATGCGCATAATATTTTCTTCTTTCAACTGCACAGACAGCCCAGTGTACTAAAAAGACCATCCAGTGGTGAAATATCCCTTGTTCTGTAGTTGAACATGCACTGTTTTCTTCAAATGTTCTAATTTGGCTGTATTTGTGATTCAAGAAGAGATAATCTGTAAATATTCTCCTTACTTATGTGATGCATTTAGACAAAAACTGATAAACTTTTGCACTCATGCAGTCTGATCTCAGCCTTACCGATGCAGTAGCAGAGGATGATGGACAGAACCACAGCTATCCCCACAGCGATCAGGGCGGTGCACTTCCAGGAGCAATGTTTGGGTGACTTCTTGAACTTAAAAGCCCCTCTGGACAGGCTGTTTCTGGGCAAAGGGCGCGCCGGCGTGGAGTAAACCGTCCCCGTTGCCATGGTGTAACCAGGGGCAGCTGCGCCGAAGAAAGGTGTCGTTCCTGTGCCCGTTTTAAAAAGGAAGTGCCTGGGGAGAGGGAGAAAGAAGGGGTCATTAAAAAATAACTGTACGATGAGTGATGGCACAAAACAGAATCCCATAAGCCAAGGTCCAAATTAAACTCAAACACTCAAGTATATAAAAAAATGCCTAAATACAGCACACCATCCTATAGCAGTAAGTCCCATGTGTATGGCACTGCAAGAGGAACTGGGTTATATTCTAATATTCAGTATAATCCTGACATTGGAAGAGGTGAACAAAAAGTACCTCATAAAAACAATCATCTCCCACTTGCCCTTTTACAACTGGGCCTTTGCTAATAGCCCATTATACCTGGGGTAATTAAGAGGGTTTAATCAAATGCACTACGGAGTGATCGTCCTATTAACTTTTAAACCCCACGTGAAAAGCTCTTAAGTAAATGAATTAAGCCTTGTTGCCACACTTGCCCCTACTTAGAGATTAATACCCAAATGCCTCCAGGCTTATGGGGACAGCCAAGGAAATTGGACAGATTGACCATGCATTGCAAATGTACTTCCAGTCCACAAGTGTGAAAATTGTTCAGTTTCAATTGGAAAAAAAAAAAAAAATTGTCTCCTTACATCCAGATAAAAACAAACTCTGAATTCTTCAACAGGACTTCTTTGGGAACTTAGCTTATACCTGATTGTAAAAACCTGACTTGTGCTAATTAGTACCACTAATAAAAAGTTGAATAAAACACTTGCAAGGCAAAACTTTTATTATTTCGCTGAAGGTTGCTGTGCGTGAGTAAACACTCAGACACAGTTCAACACAAATCAAAACACTGAAAACAAAAGACTCGGTTTGATGACATCATGAGGTAGTGTAGGATCATGGGATTTGTTTTGTTTCATTCATTGATAAACAGCCTCCACCGCAAATGAAAATCTATCTGATTGACGCAGGCAGAGATGATCACTAAAGAACTTAACGACAGGCAACAAAATGAAAATGCACTGTAACCTTGGACAAAATGACAGATTTCACCGTTTGAACATTGCCGGACACGTTTTAGATAACGTTAGTACATGACTTAACAAAATATACAGCGAGGAAAATAGCTGCTCTTAGGTCCTTTAATTCAGAAGTATTGCATATTGCACATTTGGAGGAACTTTTGAAACTGTAAAACAGGTGCGGTCAAGGGCTTTAAAGAAACTAAGACATTATAATTACTCACAACAAAAAATCTAACTATTAAAAAAGACTGCCAATGCTGCAGTACACAAACTGTTGAATAAAAGTGGAAATTAAATTATAGATACCACTTTACATTTATGAGCAAGGGTCAGAGAAAGCACACTCCTCTTTCCCGTTCGTGCATCACCAATTTCCTGCAAAAAGTCTTACACAACATTTTTAAGCGTTTCATGTTTTCTATAGGAGTGAGTTGGCCATGGAAACCGCTAATTTAAATACATCGATAAACTGATAAAGCGGTGTTTGCTCATCAATTATTTGTGCTGCATCTGTGAAGTCTCTGTGTATGTTTTGTAAAGGCTTTTTTAATCCTTGACTGGGAATCTGTGTTAAAAGAGCTTGAGAACAGCTAATTGGGTGCATAATCTGAAGCTGAGCAGTTAAGAGCCAAAAGACTTCCTAATCAGAGTTTCCATGATCATTTGATAGAGGCGGTGGGTCAACATGCTTTAGGGGAGCTGCACCTAAACCTGCTCATTAACTAAATACTCTTTCAGTTGGACTAAATGTTTTTTTTTTCCAAGGACTTCGGTTAAGGGATGTTAATCAGAAAATGAGTATAATAATTTCATGACATTGTTTTATAGAGGACACGTCATAAACCTACATCATAATGCCTCGCTCATATTCAGCCCCGCTGCTGATATTTCAGCTACTTCCTATCTCCTGTGAGGATATCTCCGAGCTGAAACCTCTTCTGATCAATTCTTGACAAAAAGAACAAATGTCAGATTTGGATCGTCTGGCTCGATTGACACATGCGGTCACGGACAGACAGGGATTCCATTTAAAGGTTACCGTGTGTCACCGCTGGAATGACAATGCCGCGGTCGCCTACAACCTGGAGAAGTTCAGATTCTTCGATCTGGAACAATCTGTACTGTAGCTGCGGCAGGCTCTGTAATATGCAGTTGGGCATGAATTGAGGTCAAAACTTGCACGGCGTCGGAGGCGGTAGATGTGTAGTCAGACACGCAGGCAAATAGACACCGCTATCTGGGGAGTTAAGTGTAAGTGCATGCAGTCTGATGTGGCAGACAGAAAGGGACATGGACGTGATTTTATGTGTGTTTGTGGGGGGGGGGTTGGGTGTGGGGTGTATGTAGCCTGCTTGAGGAAGGTGACTACCAATTGCAAGTGATGTTAGAGAAACAGTTTTCTCTGTAAATAAAAGTCTAAAACATAGAAATGTGCCTGGGTTCTTATTTGTACAGAGAAACGGGTACATAATGTCATTATTGTCTCTAAGTAAAGAGACACCTGAGCTTAAAACACTTAGGCAACATCTGCCACCTGCACTAGAGAGTCTCCGATTAAACTGGAAACTATTGTATAGCTAATAAAAACATTATTAAAAAATCTCAAATAAATATAGGTGCAAACAAATCATAAAATATATGTGCAGACATTAGTTTTATGAACATTTTTAATGCATATATAATTATGAGAAGCATATGGCACACTGTGGGTGGCTTAAAATTAGAAAGTCAGCTATATTTCAGTCATTTACACCCCTTCTGCTTTGTACAACAGAGTGTTGAGGGAAACTGAGACTTGTCACAATCTGTGTATCAGCGTCACCGAGACAAATTCCAGCGCCGGACATTTATTTGCACTCAGCGTTTAAAGAAATTCTGCTGCTGATGTTTTTTCATGTCGGCTGCCTTTTTTTTTTTTTTTTCTAAAGAGCAGACTGAAGGGGTCTAAAGATGAAATGCTGTTGGACATGATTAACAAACAGCCGACCAGTGTAAATGTCTGCAGCTATACACACTGGATGACCGGCTGTAATTGATTACAGCCAGTGTGATGCAACAAGGCACATTACTATGCTAATCCAGCCAGCCCTTGTGATAGCAATGTGGTGTGCTGAGAGTGAGTAAGAGAGGGAGGGAGAGCGGGGAAGGAAAAGACACAATCAAGAGAGTGTGAGACCGAGAGAGAGAGAAAGCAAATGAATGGTTGTGTGTCAGTGTGTTTGCAGTGTGTTTGTGTGCACGCCTGTCTGTCCCATTGAGAAGCCTGTAACACAAAAGCAGCAGCCACCCTGGTCTCCTCTTCTCTCACAACATTGCTTGTCATCAGGATGACATTTGAAAACATCCTCATGGAGGACAAAAGACTAAACAGTGAGTGGGTGGATTTGTCTTCGGCAAAGCTCCAGCTGGAGGGGTGAGGGAAAGACAATGCGAATCGAAGCCCTCAGAATATGTAATCTGTCTATTAGCCGCTGTTCTGCCCAAGCATTAGCATTTCAAGGTGAGAGCTGGAATAATCAGGCTGCTTTAATCCAACGCTGAAATAAAAAAAGGGACTACAGATGTGGCAGGCGTCGCAATGGCTCGTTTTCACACTCGCCGTCGCCGCCGTCATCGCCGTCGCCGTCGCTCTCCCCCAGTTTCACCACCTGCCCTCTCGTCGGGGGGGCCCGCTAGCAGGTGCTATTCTGGTACAGCTAGCTCGGCGGCGGTGTGATGGTATTTCAGGCGAGTTTCTTTGTGCTGTCCTGCCCACAGAGATCAGCGTGGTGCCATCTTGAGTCGCTCCCTCAGTGTGAGTGCTCAGATTGTTTGCACATGGAATTTACTATATTTAACGAGTTTGATTAGGTTTGGCATAAGAGGAGCTCAGCTCTTCTGTACATATATTTGAGATTATAGGAGTCTAACTCCTAAGGCCTGATAGTTACTCTGTAGCTTAATCTTAAGGGGGGCAAATGTGGCGAGGTTTTATTCCACAACAAGCAAAATTCTGTTATGTTTTAGCTACTGCGGGCTACATTTGTAATGTTTCATTCCTCCTAATGTAAAAAACTATTTAGAATACTCTTCACTTTCCATCTTCTGTCCATAAAAGCTTTTACATTTGCTGCTAAAAAATCATCTGGAACAGATGCACTTTATGCTGCCAGCAGCGACAGCAGACTGTAACCTAAAATAAGAGGAAAATATTGCAGGAATTCTGGATCACCACAGAAAAGCGTGCTTGGCACTAAAGATGTTGGCAAAATAAATGAAAAGAAAAAAAAAACACACAAGAAAAAAAAAAAAGAGAAAAAAAAATACGTCTTGAGGATTACCACTTTGTCTACACCACCATCCACTTTGGCAGGTAACCAGCCAGCACTGCAAGCTCCTTTCTGTTCCAAAGGGCTAGTTGGCTGGTATCTTACACATGACTAATCAGTTCTGGTGCGATCCTGACACTGAGGCTGGTGCAGAAAAACAAAAAAGTTCAATTTTCCTCCTCTGATGTGAAGCATGACTGTCTGACTTGTGATTTACATGCGCATCCCACATAAACAGCTGCGCACGCACACGGACACAAAAAAGCACATCCCACTTGGATTACCTCCGCTATTCTTTTTTGCCCTCGAGAACAATTCCAACACGTTTTCCATCAGGAAAATGTACTGTCTGTGGGACACTGTACCGCATGATGATTTTGGAACCGAGACATAATTTCATTTCAGCAAAGGACTCCCCTGACACATGAATCCAATGAGGATTGACAGTACATTTATAACTGCAACGTGTGGCTGGGCAGGTCTTCAAAAGACTCATTCTGAAGTGTCATAACGACTGTTCTAGCTGAATCTCACTGAATCTAAGTGGGGAAAAAAAATGCTGAAGTGGGCTCCAAAGGACATACATATGGAACAGCAGGCACCTATCCGTATTTTATCCGGAGAAGCTCTTATAGAATATATAGCTTATACCATTTACGCATCAAATATACTGATCCAGACATACTGGTGTAATCTATTTAAAACTGATGATTAAGTACTGTTGGAGAATAATTACCGGATATGAGCATTGGTCTCTTAAGGGACATGGTATTTCATGTTATGATGAATTTCAATGGCATATTTCTGATTGAAAATATAATAAAAAAGTATTTCCACAAAGCCAAGTGGCTGTAAGGTAAACGCGCAGGGTTCATTAAGAGCATTCCACACACTTTAAAAGATGTCTGAATGTCTCTTCAACACTTGAGAGGAGCGGCGAACTTTATCGTCGTTGTGTTGCCGACTACTCGAGCCCGATGAAATGGAGCGGACTTGGTGAACATAAAGCAGAACAAAGGCTGAAGTAGAATAGTGTAGCAGAATTATCTGATGTGAGCAACCGACTTTCTCTCCAGGCTGTTCACTGAACAACTCTTAAAGTTTGCTGCTTTGTCTCGGGGTCAGTCCTCTCAAGTTTGTCTTCCAGTTCGTTAGAGATGACTGGAAAATGTTCTTCAGATTTTTCTCTACTTTAAGTTAATTCTAACTATTTAACAAACAAGTGTGGAGTTTCTGTTTCTGCTGTGTTTCTGTTTACCCCCCTCCCCCATGAGAAGTTCATATTGACTGATGTTTATTTAATTTTTTTTTAATCTTTTCTAAGCTGTAAAAGAAGGTTTAATTTGTCTGATGTACCTGTTTGATCTCGAGAAATGAGCCGAAATCAAACTTGATGCCTTAACACGGCTCTGACATTATGATCACAGTGAGATCAGTGACTCTATTCACTCACCATATAATAATGAGCAGTAGACACAGTAGTAGTTCCTGAGTGCTGTACTTCACACATTTAGAAGAACACTGAGAGCTATTTCAGTGAAAGCTAGTTGCTATTGAGTCAAATTAGCACACTCTTGCTTTGAAGACCAACACTTTTATGGGTGGTTACACAGACATAATTCATTACTGCTAATTGCAGGAAAAGTAGCTAATGTTGTCAAATGAGTGCTTTATTTTCAAGGAGAGCCTGTCACAGGAAATATATTAAACAAGATCACAACATTGTGATTTGTATTTGACACTTTTTTTAATCGATCGGCGTGTAGAGCATAATTTACTGTCTTCACAAGTGGCCCCTTCTACTCTGCTGCATAAAGAATAAAATCCAAATCAATGTCAAGGGGTTTATAAGGAATTCACATCCCTGCAGTACATTGAGCCACCTCATATGTGCTGAGCCCCCTGGAGGCAGCCTAATAAATACTTACTGGAGCTTCTGTTTACATTTCCCAACCTGGTGGTTTTCTTGACATCTGCAATTATGTGGTGAACCGGGTCTTCCCTTTTGGCCCCATTGGTTCGCAGCAGTCCTCTGTTCCCACCCACTGACAAGCACTTGATTTAGAGTCCGCTGTGGTGATAGTGATTTATGCCTCGTCTGATGATAGGTGTGCACATATTGTTTTGTCGATACGGCTAAGACAGCTCAAGGTCATGCCGCGGTTAGTATTCAATCACTGCATCTTCCCCAGAAAGTGAAACTGTCACCGCATATCCCAATTGATTCAGTCGGATCATAAGAGGTTGTTACTCCATGCTGCCACAGACAAAATTCAAAGTTTACGTTCATCTAAGCCTCGGAAAGGTTACGCTGTGCCAGGGAAATATCAGGCTAGAATGCAATCATCAACTCCAGGCCATTTCTGAGTCAGGGCACAATGTACCACACTTCATTAGCCAGGATATTTTCAGCCCACTGATTAAGAAAGATATAACTGATGCTTCGGGAGGAAAACTTGGCAGAGGACCTTATGACACAGTAGTATCTTGCACAGCAAAATTTTGATATAACACACAGTCCGTTTACCGGGTTCCTTGTTAAGTTATAGCCACATTGATTTAAACTGGCAAGCCGTCTGATATGCACAAAGTTGACTTTAATCATGCACTCTCCTTCTGCGTGGAGGTCTATCTCATTTAGCAATCAACCCTGAATTGGAGGTGCATACAAAGAGCAAAAACTTGACAACATTATACTCAACAGAGAAGAAACTATCAGCATATTTATCAAACTCAGCGGGAAACATATTATGCCATGCACAATTTGTGGCATGATAACTCATCCTGATGAGGTGCCGTTCCTAAAATAGGTCCTTAAAAAAATCAGCCGGCCCTGGTTATTGCCAGTTGTCTTGGGGAGAATGTGGACTACCTGCTCATAGTGCTTTTTTTTTTTTTGGCAGCCAGCAAGAAATGTCACTGCTGAAGTTTATTATATGCTGTGGTTCAGGCCAACTCATACTGAACTTCATCCCGCCTACGTGGATGACACTTATTGTGTACTTTTCCGAAACCTTTGCAGGTCATACAAATAAAGAAGGTGTGATGAAGCCACAAGAGAACGGGCATTAATATAAAGCTGATAATTTATGTTTGTCCACAAAAAACACACCGCTAGTTCAGCCACGACTGAGTGACTCACGGTTAACCTTGACTGTGAGTTTTATGAAAATGGGCCAATAACTGATGTCTCAAAAACACATCAAACAGGCCAGCGGAGTCATCAGACAGCAGATTTCAGCTAAGCAGAACGAGGCAGGAACAGGAATTAAAATAAACAGTTTAAAACAGCAGCTTGGCTCCTGTTGATTTTGTTTCGCATCATTTTGTTTTCTGAGTCAGTGGAAATGGCGTTATAATAACACCTGCACCTGAATTTTCCAGTTCTGGTTTAGGTCATTGTGGGTCACTCACCTGCTCTCCAGGGCCACATTGCTGCCCAGGACCCAGCTGTCCTGCAGCTGGACGCATTCCGCCGTACTCTGCAAGTCGGCCGCCAGGCCGGCTGTGGGCGGCGGGCTCGGGCTCCTCTGATTGGCCAGTGAGCTGCGGCTCAGGGACGTGATGGACGGATGCTGCTTGTGCGGGGGTGGGGCTGGTGGAAGAGGAGGTGGGCCTTGCTGACTGGATAGATGGTCACCTGAAGTGAAGCAGAGGGAAAGAGACATCCAAATATTAGTTTTCATGTTATAGTTGTAATAGTTGTAATATCATGAGCTGAAGTAGTTTGTTTTGCCGATTAAAATTCAGAGTAAGGAGACAGCAGATGGATAATATTATGCATCTGCCTTGTATGTAAGACATGACAGCCACCTAATAGACCCAGAAAAGCAAATACAACCAAGAGCAAGACATTAAAATGAGATGCAACCACTGCAAAAAGATGGAAAATAAGAGCTGCTTTTATGGCGACACACATAATAATTGTCGCAAAACGCCACACGGCTGACAGTTGGGTTCTCTTAAACAGAAGGTCACTTAGAGAGGCAGCTGTTCTTTTATGGGCGCTTAACGCAATGTTTCACGTTTGATTACAGCCAGAGAAGACTCTCAAATAACTAATGACCAGAACATCCATTAGAGCTCCGAGAGAACAGGTTTTCCAATTTCACACAAAGCTGTGTAATTGGCCCCCAGAATGGCATGTGGTGATTATCTATCCATCTTCCCCGTTTAAAAAGGTAAAAACCCACAGTGCTGACAATTCTGATTTGCTCCAATGAGCTCCAAATGGGGATCGTCTTTCTTGCCTTACAGAGGCTTGGAGAAGATTGAGAAAGCCGGGGGAGTTGCATCTTGTTGGAGCTGTTGTTTTTGCACTGACAGCATGAATTTTTATAAAGCCTAAAGGAGTTAAATTTGGAGCATTCACATGTTTGAGGACAGCTGTGGTTCATAATTTAACCTTTGCCTCCTCACCGATGCTTGAAGACCTTGTGGAGTTTAAACCATGGATGAAAATCCATTTTTGTGTTGCCAGCTAGACAGAACAACTTGATTTTTAAGGACACTAGTGATTGTTTTGCAAAGAGATTTCAATGACCATGCAATTTTTGTCCTTGTCCGTGTGCCTCTGCTTTTCACTATGCATAAAATGAGCTGTTCAATGCAGGGAAATGAGCCTTACACTTAGTTTCACAGTGCAAAGAGAAAACATGTCTGCCATTCAGAGCTGGGAAATCATTTCCATCGCTTTGAGGGAAAAACCTTCAGGGTCTCGCACATGCAGGCTGTTAGAACGAGTGATGATTATTTCTTGCATATTCAAAGAGGGAACACATCTGAAATCTACTGTAAGGAATATTATAATAGGAATGATTACCAGGAATAAACACCTCTCTACCAGTTAATTGCGGGGACAGTGGCAGCTGTAGAGCAGTTTAGCAGGGGAAGGTTGTACCAATTATTTTTGTGACTGATTACATGCCAGATTTATTGTTTTTATGACGGAGTACATTATTAGAGCAGCAGTATACAGACGGTCAGACAGAGAGACGGACAGACGTTGAATGATGAATTGTGGGAAGCAGAATCAGGAGTGACGAGTGCACAGTGCTGGTGCAGAGGGCCAATCTAAAATTAATTAATGCCCGATTACAGTTTGATCAAACCCAATCAAATATGATCCCCTCATGGCCTCAACACCACCTTGTTCAAAGTCAATTCTGAATCCCAACACATGAATTGCCTGTGATCAACTGCGTTATTGGCATTTGGAAAAAAAAAAAAAAAAAAAAAAAAAATTATGCTTCCACGACTTATTGGTAATTAATAAAATACATCCAACTCATCTCCTCGGTTATAAGATCGGAATAGCACA
>JAPZDV010000026.1:20984401-21023863 GCA_029814665.1 Acanthurus lineatus
ACTTTTAAAATGTAAATTCTTAATCACAACAAATTATTTGCCTGTTTTCAACTGCTTTATTGGAATTTTCAAAAAAAAAAAAAAAAAAAAAAACATTAGGCTGCCACGACTTAGTGGTAATGAATACAAGACATCCCACTCATCTCCTCGGTTAGACTGTGAGCCCTATTAGAAAAGTGCTAAGTAGGCTAATAGAAATGTGGATTATCTACCTACACTGGATGGTTTTTACTTCACCTCTGGGTCCAATTCCTCTGTGTGAGCCCACAGCAGCCACCAGCTCCACTTCACTTCCCAGCAGCAGCATTTTTCATATAATCAGCACACGCACTAATGCAACAGTTCGGTGTCAATGAGGGGGCTAAAGGGAAATGACGTGGGGAGGACAATCAGATGGGTCTGAAAAACAGAAAATGATCCAACATGGAGTGGAAGTGGAATGCTGATGGCTGAGGAAGGATTTTTTTTTTTTGGGTTAGGGTTAGGTTTTTTTTTTTTTTAGATGTAAATGTTGAGAGATAAAAACCAAAACACTGTCACGCATGAAAAAACTGAACAAGCTTAATGTCCGTTTCAAGCAATCAAATTAAATGAGATCTCAGTTGAAAAAGTACATAACACATAATGCTGAAATAATACAGAATACATAAAAACTGCTGTATTTGTTCTCCCGTTCAAACATCATTGTATTATCACACCCACATATGCCACAGTGAATCAGTAAACAGTCCGCCCTCCCATTATGCATTCCAAATAAAGATACATGACAGATATTGCACAAATCGGCATCCATTTATCTTCATGTCTACATATTGATCCATTGGCATACCGTGCAAGTCAACATCTTGATTGCCCTTGTTTAGTTTGCAGTTTGCTGTTCTGCTGCTGCACGGCTCGCACTCAGTTTGAAAAAGCAGCGTGCAGTACAGCAACTTGAAAAAGCTATAAAAAATATATGTGGTGAAGGTGCATTATGGTTGATGGGAATAGTGCCGGCACAGCAAGCGCGGAGATGAGTTTGAACAAGTCCAAACACTCTCGCCATCACCACTTTATGGTCAATCTTGAATCAATTTCTGATGAATCAACGTGTTAAAAGGCATGCCTGGACTGCGAAACGAAATTAACCGTGTTTTTAGGTGCAGGTACATGCTGAGCATAACGTTCTCAAAACACAAAATCCCACAAACCTTCAAAGGAGCAGGATTTGACATGCAGCAAATCAGACTGCATAATCCCACAATGAACTAAGGGAACATAAAACCCCATGAACTGAATTAAACCTACTGCATGCGTACTTTGCAAAATGCACTCAAAGCTTTTTGAGTGTAAACAAGATTTCCCTCTTGAAATGCTGCGATTGCGTTCGCCGTAAAGCAATGAAGTGAAACAGTCCATCAGCTTTAGTTTTGAGTGAAGCTTCAAAAGCAAAACAAAAATTGAAACTGTTGAGATTATTTTCTGAGAACACTATGTTGAACACAGAGAACGGACAGCTGTTTGGAAAGAAGGTGAGAAATAAAAATAAATCTATAGCTATTTTTTTGTAATCAGTGTATAAGGTTAATACTGAATTTTGCTTTATAATAAACTCTATATTGGCTTATTTATTTTAGGCCTTTATAAAATACTTGTTTATTGGGGGAACATAATTTCAATTTCATATTCACATCACATAATCTTAACTGCATTTTTCTCTGTGTATCTTTTGAACATGTAGTCTCAGTATATTAATTTGTGTATCCTTAAAATGTTACATTTCTTTCTTTGATAATTTATTTTATGCAACAGGTGTTGAAAGTCCTGCACTGCAAGATGCATTTGTGTATTTAGGATGATGAGTCATTCTATTCATCAGATGTCTAATGGACAGCCTGATGGCCCAAATGTCTCTGTTATTGAATCCTTCTAAAGGGATCCATACTTTGTGTCTGGATTTATCTGAAACCCAAACTTCGCTATAAATTTCTGTGATCCAGAATCCCATCATATTGGACCCTGGGATGCTCATGGCTTTTTTAATTATGTCTTAAAAAACATAAACAGACAAAAAAGAAATTCCCTCATCTTTGTCCTCAGAAGCTTCAGGTTGCAGTGATTTGCAGAAAGCAGCAAGGATGCTAAGCTACAATTTATTTATGTGTCAACCTGTTGACACAAACACAAAAAGCTGCTTTTTTAAGTTTTTAAATGACAAAGACTATTTATTTTTGTTTTACTCGGTGCAATAATCAGAATTTAAGAAATGTGACTTGATATATTGGCACATAATAGTAAACAGTGTAAGCTTAAATAAAAAATAAAGACATAAGCAAGTGCAGAGGCATGTGCAAAATATTATAAAAAAATAAAACGTACAAAACAAAGAGCTGTCATGATATCACATTTTCTTTACATGATAATCATGTTCTAAAGAATAAATAATATTTCATGATTAAAAAAAGCCATTCGCCAAATTTATCTTTAACTTTTTTTTATATTGAATGTAATCAACTACACTCAAAATCTGAGTATAAGAGATGGAGAGCAAGTCTAGAACCCCAACTGTATAAACATGTACAAAAAGAATAATTATTTTAATTTAATTTTAATTTTTTAGGGCAACAAGGTGAATTACCAACATATTATATGTCAAAGCCAAAACCAAAAGAAAACAAAAAGGTTTACATGTTCCTTTATTGTTTACGAATACTATCGTGTTCATTACTATCTTATTACTATTATTATTATTATTTTTTTTTTAAATATGAGGTTATTGTCACTGCAGGAATATCGTGAGATCTCTAATACAACAGATCATCATTTGGTGTTAGTGTCAGTGGAGGTGCAAGGCCTTTTTTTTGCTAAATTCTCTCCATCATGCTGGAGAGAGAAGCAACAGCTGTGTGAACTCGTCTAAAATGGCTTCCCCCTCATCTCACACTCACACACCTCTTACTTCATGAGCACATACAGTCTGTCTGAGGGGGAAACTGCACTGGCCGCTCGCACCTTTGAAATATTACTGAACACCAAGTTATGCCCTTTTAACTATTTAGATCTGAAACTCGACTCCGTGTGGATTTGGAGTGATTAATTATGCAAACATTTTTCCAAGTTAAAGGGCGTCCTCATCCCCTTAATCTTTATCTTTGTCAGGTCAAGATCAAACGATGCAATAGTTGCTTTTTTAAAAGAGACTTGTTTACTATTTCTCTGTGCTACAACCAATCAAGTCAGTGTTGACTTTCACATTTCTGAATTTTTATGTCAGGATTAACATTTTAATTGCCGTGTGTTTCCTTGTGAACTCAATTTCCGCGCACACAGTAGGAGTCAGCGTGTCAGAGGAACTGCATGTAAGGTGCCTTGCTTTCTAGTCTCCAATCTGAGGCCTGGGGTTTGAATTCAATTTCTGACGAGCAGTTTTTACACTTACAACACAGTCTCTATGATGAAAACCTATAACCTCGATGTGATCCGTTTAACTCCGCGAGCAAAACGTAGCACGAGCAGTGCAGTTGGTCCAGTGTGCATTCTCTTTGTACTTCATTGGCAGAGTTGGAGATTTGAAAGCCACTGGGGCAAACCGTGCTTAAAAAATGGAGTTTTGGCACTGTAGCACTTTGAATTATATTATCCAATGCCTCACATATGTTGGATTTTGTGTATTTTGAAAAAAAAAGCACACTAAACAATGAGCCTTTAAGAAAGCTTGGCATTGTCTTCCATCAAGACACACAGGGAATTAAGCTCGCCTTTAAAGTGCAGGCTCAGTGACTGGGAAGGCAGATGAAACAGCTGTGCGGTTTATGGGCTTTTGCTTTGAAATCAGATCAAGACGGATGCCTCCTTTGCATAATTCCTCAACGTCAGCTTGTCATCATCTCCATCACCAACATACTTTAAAAGACCTTTGTGATTAATACTGCATGCCAGCGTTGGAATGACAGTCTCATTCCCTCACTAACGATGCTTGCAATATCTAACAAATGAGGGTTTTTATTAAGTCTTCATATTTTTAAAGAAACACCTCTCGGAGAAGATCATTGTTTAGGTAATACTTTGTGTAAAGTGTCAGTGTTTGGACATCTAGACACAAAAGAGTCTGGCATCACACTGGGCTGACCATGAGAAAGAAAAATACCCTACAATACACTGTTTCCTCAGAAAGAATTTTTTTTCCCTGAAATATTCAGTGATATTCAAAATAGTTTGGGCTTGCCCATTCACAGAAATCAGTCCATTTTAAATAACAGTGTCGAAGGCTATCAATGTCTGTAAGCTGAGTTCACATTTCACCACAATTTTTCTTGAACTTCTTGATTCCACTTCTTGATACTCAGATGTTTGGGGCCTATTAGGATTCTATGATGTTCTCTACTTTGAAAATATCTTTTTTTGATGAAAGCATTGACAAGCCTTGAGTACTGAGCATAATGTTCCAACACTGAGTTGGGACACAATTAAAAGCCGTTTTGCACTCACTAAGCTTGGCAAGCCTCATGAAAGCCTTTTCATATTCATTGTGCAAGTACTGCAAAAGGTCTTGTACCATTTTACTCTCCATTAAGAGAGTGATTCAACTGCTAATGGAATTGAAAGGGCATTTGCTTTGACTGGCTTGCCCTTCACCAATAGGAAAATTGCAGTATGCGTGCATCACAAGAATTCCATCAAAATAGATCACAAAACTCAAAGGGGCCACAGCTTTTTTTTCCCCCTATTACAGCATCAGTTGGACTATTTGTTTTTACTTAAGAATATTTACGATTACATTACCAAAAAGCAGCACCTCTTCTCTCTCTTCTCTGCAAAGTTTTTTTTTTCAGAAAACACAGTAAAACAAAAGGAGGCACCTCTCACAAAGTCCCTTGTTTGATTTTTCTATAAAAATGAATTATGAATGAATTCCATGATAAAACATGCCGTTCAGAGCAGGTAGGATATTTATATATGTCAAACCAATAAATTCATTCTCATCGGTGCCTGATTGTTTTATTCACCTCAGCGCACCTCTGGCACTTGGTTCAAGGCAGCAGCAGTTTTCTTTGGTAGAAAAAGAGACGTCTGCTTCCTTACTGTGGGTGGTGCTTTGAGTGGGGGGGAGGGAACCCAGTGGAATTGGGGGCCATTTGAACAACCTTGCCCTAGGTGAGTTTTGGGGATTTACTGTGCAAAGAGACTTGGCAATTTTCAGGGGCTTGGGGTGTTGAGGAAAAAAAAAATAAATAAAAAAATAAAAAGGAGAAGCTGTGTGATTTCCATCATATTTCCTGCCAGAGTACCGTCACAGCCTTGCCCACTTCTCTGCTGACTTTCTATCTGATCAAAGACAGAAATTTCTTTTAAGCTTTTCCTCTGCAGGGGGAACCAGGATGTAACCAATATTTCAAGGATTACATAATCATTGCATTATAGAAAAAGACATCATTCCGTTTATCTATGCATAATGTGTTCCTACACAGTCATATAGCACATTCACAAACCCACATTTGATGCAAATTCGAGACTGTCATTCATTTAAAATGCATGATTTGTAAATATACTGCACTGTGAATATGAGCAGCTTTGCATCCATGTTTGTCCATCTCTCTCTCTCTCTCTCTCTCTCTCTCTCTCTCTCCCTCTCTGTCTCTCTCTCTCTCCCTCTCTTTCTCTCTCTCTCTCCCTCTCTCTCTCTCTCTCTCTCCCTCCCTCCCTCCCAGACATTGCTACAGATGGCAGATCATCATACAGATGATGACTGCTTAGCAGTTCTTTCTGACAGTTCTCCGATTACATAGCAATTACACTCCTTCTCAAAAGCTGCTTTGACAATTAGCCTGCTGACAAAACACTTGGTTGTATTTATTCATGTGTGGACAGCTTTGGCTTCCTTGTTTGTCCAGAGAGATTGTTTCACACCTTGGTAAAATGCTGTAGTTTCTAACTTTGGCGCAGGCAGTCGCGCTTTCTGCTGTTGACTACTGACAATTAATGTATCACTGTATTTTCCGAAACCTGCAGAGCTAAAAGCTGGCCCAGTCGACAGGGAAGTGAGCCAGTCCTCACTTTCCTGACACACATTTCTACTTGATTTGCGTTCACGAAGCTATTAACTTCATCATCCAGTCCCTGTGAGTTAATCTCAGTTCTCTAAAGCTCAGCAAGAAATGATTTCAAACATGTAATTAATGATTAGTGATTTTCTTTGTCAAAAAGTCTTTTTTGTGTGTGTGTCATATACTAAATATTCATAATGTTCTTGACTAAGACAATTTTTTTTAGCTGTTCATAACAGTGTTTTCACTTTATTGAAATCTTTCACATCTCACAAAAAATGTCAAGCACCATTAAGTGTAATTGATTAATTAGGGAGTCATTCAGCAAAGGCTGCAACGGACAAACAACAACAAACCATTTCAGAACGCTGCAGCAGAACTTTCAAAGATTTAACATTTGAGAGGTTATGACTCTTTTTAATTTTGCAATTATTATTTTTTATTTAAGTTTTAACTGTTGAATTTAATTTTAGTTTTTATATTAATTAAGCATTGCTTTCTATTATGTGTAGCTTGAAGGGGCTAAAACTTGCTCCTCTGTGTTTCAAAATGACAAACAATGACACAGATTCCTTATTGCTAAAAGACAAACTAAAATGAATGTTTCCTTTTTTTCATTTTTAATTTTGTTTTTGAGGTAGATTCATGACAAGAAAGCATCATTTTTATGTTGTTGTATGTAAATGAGATTTTTTTTTTTTACTGCTTATTTTTGTATCAGTGTCAGTTTTCTTTTATAATAACCCTGATTTGAAGTTGAAGACTCTTTGATGTTTTGGGGAACCACAAGGAGCTCTGAAGGAAACAGTTCCCTATGCACACATCCAACGAACACGAAGCATCATAAACATTCATTTTAAACCATGACATACATTTGCAATCCCAGCCTGCAGTCCCTCAACATCCATGTTGACTTCAAATTCTGCCACTTTGCTTTCACCTTTGATGTGCTGTTACAATTAGAATAGCAGGAGCGACCTGCCGCTTCCTGTCAGCGCATCGTCCTCTGTGATCCAGGTGAAAACACAGCGGGCCAAAATGTTGAAAAACTATACAACATAAACAAAACACCTAGGAGGAAGAAGGAAATGGAAACACTGGAGAGACATGCTCTCATCCAAAATATGTCTCAGCTCAACACTCATCTGTTCTGAAAGGTTGTTTTGGCATGCTATTGAAAAGAAACTGCCAGTTTCTATCTCTTTCCATGTGCCTGTTTGAACTGGACCGGCCTTGAGAGTAGTCGTGCACTTCATCTAAATTGCTGTGGCGGTTTGGATGGACTGTGCCTCCAGTAACAGCCGGTAGCTGTGATAGAGACTGGCTGATGGAGACAACATGAAACCTTGGTTAAGGTGGCCCTGGCTACCTCAGGGAAGCTTTCAAATATTCAGAAGCATGCTGAAGGATTTTCTAGCTATTTTTTCCAGCCTCAGTGTCAAGAACAACAACGCTATTATCTACCGCATTTTTCAGTTTTTGCTGAACTGTGAGTCACTTCTTGGACTAAAGAAATATAGAATTGAATTAGTAATCACACAAAAAATGTTGCCTACATCTTCTTGGGGGTCATAGAAATGTGACATGTGTACTCGGGAAGACTATTCATGTGCCTCCCCATTCATTACAGCTCGCTTCCCCAATCACTTGAGAAAATGGTTGCAGGAAAAAAACAAACCACTCATGGTTGTAGTGGCACGTCTTTTCCAATGGCTGCTATAATTGCATTTCCTGTGCAAATCGCTCAATTTGTGGGGGAACCAGACAAAGGAAACAGTATCCATCTAAAAATGGGAAAGCCCATCTTTTCCTGATTAATTGTTGGCATATTGTTCTCAACTGGATGCACTCCACTCGCACAGATGACTAATTTTCACCTCCATTGTGAGAAAACTTGAAGAGACTGAGATTTATACTGTGTATATTTTTTCACACCACATTGAATAAACAAATAGCACTATGAGACCTATATAATGTTCTATAGTGGCTGGTATGTTTCTGTACTCTGCTTTTCCCGAGGGAGAGAAAGTTTTAGCTGAGTTTCCTTTTTTTCAAACCACCATAAACCAACATGGTTCTATTAAGATTTAAACTCTGCAAACTTTCATAGGTCAACCAGACAAGATTACAGTATTGCTACATAAAACGCAATACAGAAACGTCTTAAAAATGAAACAAAATCCAATAAAATTTTTAAATAAGTTATTTAAAGATTAATGTGAAGAAAACTGACTGATGCTTAATCAATAAAAATCACACAGTAGGTGATCACAAGCCAGCAGTCTGCCTGCTGAGCACCAAAACTCTTGGCTATGTGATGTAATTTCTGTATATTACTGTAATCAATACTTAGTTGATTGTTGAGTAATTATTTTCTCAACTGGCCAACAGTCCAAAGCCTGAGAATATCAATTTTATACGACAAAGAACCCATTTATAGTTCAGAGTAAATAACACGTCATATTATAAAAACATGCAGAACACCCACCAGCTGACAAACACACGAGGCAACTTTTCACTGCATGCATTAGTTTCTGATTCATCATTTATCATTGCACCGTCTAACAAGACGCTTTCATCTGACAAACTACAATGAACAAACAATGCATGCTGGTGTCTTTTTATCTCCTCCTAACTGACTCCTCCGAAACATTCCCACACATAGCTCTCCAAGCCAAACATTTCTTGCAATTCCTGGCTCCAGGGTTGGAGCTACAGCACACAGGCTGAAAATCCCTCTGCTTTCCAAAGAGCTTTTCCTGAGGCCAAGGCTATGAATTGATAGCCCACTGTAGCATTACTCTTGGCTACAGAGCGCAGCACGGGACAAGAATAACAATAGGAGGAATTATTGGTAATTCTCATACAACTCACTGACTACTAGTGGCGAGGAAGGTCGTGCTAGAGATGTCAATATCCTCAATGGGAAAAAACAATAAATCTTATGTGTGCAAGCACAAAGAGAGTCCATACATGTGCACACACGCACGCACGCACACACATATTCAGGCGCACACTTTAAAGCTCACTGAGAAAAGCCTTCCAGCGCTACTGATGTTTTTGAATTTTCCGTCAGAACACCCTCTGCTTCCCCCTGCAAGAAGAACTAAGATGCAACCTGCGTACCCTCTGAGGCTTGGTGCATGCTCAATCAGCAACATGATATGGCCCACGGCTCTGTGCTGAGGTCACTGCTGGAGTCTTGCAGACTGATCATGCATGAGGTAGCAACACAGTAGCCATGCTGCTCCTACAGCTACTAGTGAGCTGCATAGACGGAGCTCCACCCTGAGGAAACTGGGCTCTACCTCAAACTCTCTGTCCTGTGCATTGAAATGGAAAGTGTGAAAGATTTTCAAGCATGGCCCTCAGAAATTATAAGCAGTTCAGCTGTCAAATACTGTGACTAATCAGTGAATGTTGGTCATGCTAATGCAGACATTGTTCTGATCTGAGGAACAATCCGCTCTAATCAAGATGACTTCACTTTTGTGCAACTCCGGTCGGAGACGAGGTCTCTTGAGCGGTCTGGCGTTTCAATTAATTAGCGAAACTGGCCTTTAAAGTTTAATCTGCCGTGCAGTCATCCTAAATTTTGAACCGCATCTCTCTTTCATTTTAGAGAGGCTCTCGCACATGTCTGCGGCATGGTAGTCAATAATAAAAGCAGTCAGAGAAGTCAGATGTACTGTCCTTCAAAATCACTCTAATGCCGCTTTGCTTGACAACAGCAGACAGGACTGCCTGCGTTCCAGTCTTCATTCACCTTAGAAAATACCACCTTAAGCCTCATCTGTCATGTATCGGCTGCAGCCTAACATTTCACTTTGTTTGGCAGACATTGATTTTTACCTCCAAGGTGTTGTCAAGGAGGCATCCAACTCATACATACCTCCTCTGCTGTCTCTCCAGAGGCTGCTTTAGAACGAATTGCAGGAACTCACACACACACACAAAGCAAAGAGAAATTACTACATTTGAAAGGTAGCCCAAAATATTGCCAGGTCTGTTGAATAAGGACACTGGTGGGGATGAAATGTGTGGGTGTTATTGTAAGATGGGGCTTATCAAAGCAGCCTTTTGCAGTTTTGTTGTGGATTTGAAGGTGTTTTGTTCATATAATAAGCTTGGCAGCATGAATCCAAATTCAAATGTACATATATATATATATAGATAGCAAATACACAAAGAGATGCAACCTGATAGGACAAGGACCGCTGTGTGTCAAAGCATATCAGATGCACAAGTAAGGAACTATTGTGATTTTTCGGGGGCTGTGCGTGCCAATTCTCTCAGCCAAAAAAAAAAAAAAACTCTCAGGACACCAAATGTTACAACATGTTGTCACTAAAATGCCTCGAGTCAGTTTCATCAGATTTATCCAATCCTCCATCCATATGTTACGGGTGTTTTCCCCAACAGCGAGTCGGATAACAACAATTTATCAAACACTGTCTTGCCACAACGTCCACCCCGCCCTCACACACAAGCATACACATTTGCAACCCAGTTGAGCACCACTTTATATTCATTAAGTGTCAGAATGTTGTAACAAATAGCTGGCTTAAAAGAGCAACAGTATATCTTATTTAGGAATTATCTGGCACCAAAGAGAAATGATCAATGAGGAAGCCTTGAAGGTATATACTTCTTCAGTTTGATAATAATATAAGAAGCAACAGTAACTATTGTAAAGCAGATGCACATTGCACCTTTTTTCCTTTTAGTCAACAAAATGCAGAAATGAAAATCTAATGATGACTAATCAAAGCACCACTGTGACATAATGAGAGCTGGGAATCAGAATCAGCTTTAAGCTAGTGTCGTACTCGACTACAGGAGTCATCATAGTGGATCTGTGAGGCTTAACACAGCAGTGCTGCAAGCTGAATATTAACATCAGAAAGCTGATTTCACATGACAAAGCTTACACATATATGTTAAGCAGGTGTAATTTTTTTGTATGATCATCATACAGTTTACAAATTAGCATGCTAACATTCTGTAGTTAGCAGAAGACTGAAGTACAGCTGAGGCTGATGGGAATGCCTTTTGTGTTGAAAAAATTAGGTTTAAAGCAAGTTTTGAAAAATTAAATAAAAATGTTGTTAACAGAAAATCAAGAGATCATCCAGTTTTTTTTTAAATTCATCCCAAGGGGCATCTTTAATGCCTTCACAGAATTTCAAGGATATAAATGTACATTCAATATTTTGACATTTTTACTAAAAACAACTTGCTGGTGGCACAAGAGTAAAAGTCAGGGGATCACAAAGGTCATTAACATACATCACCCTGGCAACATTAATGCCTATAAAAAGATTTTATAGCAATCCATTAAAGAGTCGTTGAGAAATTTCAGTCGGTACCAGAGTTGTGGGACAACAGCCCAACACTGCAATCTGCAGAACCACAACATATATTGACCGTCACAAAAAAGGTCTGTGTGCATAAAAAAAGAGACAATCTGTAAAGTGAATTGTAATTACAGCTTCTTTTCTGTACAAGACTTTAAAAAAAGAGTGGTTGCCAACAGCAAATTAGACTTTCTTTGCTGCTCTTAGCAAGCCTTCACCTTTCTCTCTCCTGGTTCAATCTCTGCTTACTTATGTTTTTATAATTAATATTTTCTTTGAGTTAAGAAAAACAATTTCAACATCAATAGCTATTCGACTAATTCAAACTACATATGAAAAAATGTAAAATACAGCAAATGTAAAAAGAAAATATGTGAAACTGTGAAAGAAAGGGTTTCAAAAGAGAGAGAAACTTAATGAAGGTAAATATAAAATAAAAACAATGGATAGTAAATGAACTAAATATTGATATAATACAGTATAAGAATGCATACAGTACAGAGATGTACATAGGGAGGACTCATTAGCCACCTTACATAATAGACTTTAGTTCAATTAAGTTGTAATAGCCATATGACAATCCAACCTTATCAACCCCTTTATGTAAGCATGCCTTTGCTCCCACTTCTGGAGATAACGTTCCACCTTATTGAGTAACCTGAATGATAGATTTTCTAGCGCAGCTTGTCTGCTCGGCTGGATGTAACACAGTGATTCAGAAAGCACAGAGGAGGCTTTCCAATTCATAACAATATGCATCCCCTCTCCAAGTTTAATATGTGAACCTTGTGTGGGGTTTAAATTCTCTGCTGTATCACCATCTTAAGAAAAGGACAATGAGACAATTTATACTTGCATAAAAAGCCCTAATGATGGCCCGGTGTTGCATCTCTCCTTCCAAGTGGGCTCCATAGAAAGAGAAAAACACAGCCAAGGCTTGACTGTGCATCTCTCAGCCTGCTTACTTCTTGCTAAGAGCAAGCATCATAAACCTGCTGTGTTTTTAAAAGCGTGTGATAAATATCCTGAATATTTATGAAAATGAAAGAGACCGGGGAGAACAACTTCATCATGCAGATGCACAGCAGACTGATAGCTGTTTCCAGCAGATGACTAGCTTATACATTAGAATTTCCTCTCTAAAGAAGGTGAAAAGTTCAATGCCTGCAACGGCAAAATCTTTTTACTATGCAAGACACTGAACTGTCACATGTTTACTTGACTCACTCTGGAAGAACATCAGCTCAATGTTTTATATGCAAAATGTATTTTTTACAGCAGCTAATAGCATAAGTAGCAAAAAAATATCATTTAGGCTAATGGTTGCAAATGCAATCATCGCTATTTAATGGCTTTGATGAGTATATGTAGAGTATACTAATAAACCTGATGAGGAAACTTTTGTCTGCATAATGGAACTAAATCTGCACCAAGCTCTCCTTCAACTTTAGTAAATGATTTCACTTATAAATAATGATTTTTTTTTCCTAAACAACTCTGCAGATATATGTAGATACATTTGCACGGATAAATTAGCTTAGGTGAGTGCGTGTTTGTTCGTGTGACATTGTAAAGTGTGAGTGGGCAAACGATGTTGAGAGCAACAGAATAGCAGCGAACAGGTAGAGTCGTGTGTCAACAGCATCCATTATGCTTCTCAGTGCACATTCTCCATTTAGCCTCTTCATATGACTCCACACGGGGCTGTGCATGTATGCAGTTTGGTTGCTGTACTTGTAAACTATGCAATTTGCGTTTTGTGCCACAGCAGGCATCAATTAGCACCTCTCTCACGCCTCTACATCTGAACTGCATCAAATTTGGTTCTGTGCTGCTTGGAACATGATGTGAATCTGTCATGACTCCACTGAAAGGGAGGAAATGTTCAACACAGAGGAGCTCGCTCAGCGCTCACCTTGGGCTTTGAAATCAAAAATGATTATTAGACATTGTGTTTCATGATTACAGAGTGAAATGGTATTCATCACTCTGGCTCGATTATCTTAAAAAAAAGGTACAGTATGATTGAAAAGAAATAAAAGATGTTTTGTCTGGGATGCACCTGGACTATTTAATTACACTGCACCCATGCAAAGCAAAGCCTTACTTACTTGCATGGTTTTCACAGAATGAAAATGAATGAATTGTCCCTGAACTGTTCACACAGTTGCAAAACACATTCACAAAGGATAACGAAATCTTCTGAAATCACAGATGCCCCAGATAGAATTGAACAAAGGTCAAGATTTCACACTAGCAGGGAGAACCTAACAAATGCTGACAATTATTCACAAAAACTGGGAAATGTTATAGCTTTTCTCATCTAATTTCACTGCAGAGGCTTTGATTTTATCTCACATTCAAAGTCTATTTTCCAAAATAATGACACTGTGGGTGAAGTGCCCATCGCTTTTTATCTAAAGAGCAGATTTAGTCATGATAAAAACACAATCTCTGTACATACTGGGTCAAAGCAAGGAGATAAAGATGGATACTTAAGTGTAAAAAGGTGACAGACTCTGATGGTGGAGAGCAGGATTATGTTTTATCTCTGAGACAACAAATGGTTTGTTTTTGTTCCCCAACATGGAGAACTTTTCCTAATTTTAACCAGTACTTTCCATTACTTCTAGCATTATTTAGTATGCAATGCTTTTATCATAGCTCCATCATAGCAGCTAAACACCTGTGTTTTTTTTTGTTTGAATGCACCGACAAACAACTTACTTTTTTGCTTAGTTATAAGGATTTTTTTTTTTTTGAATTGGCCTCAATGGAAAAAAAACTGTTTAGCAGTCGCATCTTTTGTGGAAACAGCTTGATGCTGTCGTCAAACCATGCTGGTCTGCCTCTCAGCAGCTCAGGCAGCAGAACGTCTCTGCGGTGGGAGACGCTGATTGTCCTTCAGATTGGGCCTAATCATGTTTGCTTTGCCCCAATTAGATAAGGGAGGTGCGTCGTCAACACACAAGCTTTCTCATGTCTCCTCTGATGGTCCCTGTGCTTTTTTTTTTTTTTTCTCCTCCCTCTCACCAAATGGCAGCAGTAGGAGGCAAAGGATGGCCCACATTCACACCCGCCTAAGTCATTTCACACTGGAACACATCCATCAGAATTAGGATCATAAAAAGCCAAGATGAGACTGACAATGGAAACTGAGAAGTGAAATCTGAGAGAAAAGGCGGCAACCAGCAGCATATGGCTCAGTGGAACCATAAGTTGTCAGTTTATAAAAGGCAGCAGCTGGTTAAGTTTCCTTGACTAGGATTAATATTGTATGACCGCAGTGCATATTCTTTACTCCTGACCAGATTACATAGCACAAAGAATATTGATACAGCAGAAAACCCACAGTTGGCACCGACAGTCTGCAGTCACACTTGTTCCCAGTATCATATTTCAGTCATAACTCACAAGTGACTGTCACTATACGCATAAGCTTTTCTTGTGTGTCTGAAAACATCGGAGGGGGGGAGGGTTTTTTTTTTTGGGCCTGTGGAATTTTCATCCCAGTGGATAAAGCTTGACCATGACAGGATACAACACTCTGGAGCAATGTTGCAGTTTAGAACGACCCAGCAGCGGAGACGATAACAAATCTGAGCTAACATGCAGCACAGACAGGCAATAGATACACTTCACAGCCGATGTGTGATGCCGGACACAATCTGATAGCAGAGCTAATCACACAGGAGTTCCTTATCTCCCTGTCAGTGGCAACATTATGTCAGGATCTGGTGTTTAATGTTAAATTATGATAACTCTGTCACCAAAAAAGAGAAAAACTATTCAACAAGAGTGAGATAAGCTCTGCTTGCTTTCAAACTCCAACATGCACCGGATGCTGTGCAAATACCGAAAGACAATGAATTTTGACCTCATCCTGATGTTTATTCAGGGCACTGTCAATAATGTAATCCCTATGATTTAGTTAGAAATCACACCTGCCACATTCAGGTGAAGACCACTTTGTCTCCTACATATTCATGGGCGACAATATTGACAAAATGTCTTGTCTGGCTAAGTATACAATGGGAAGTGTGAAACCAGAGGATCAGGAAGGGTGAATATAAGCAGAGGAGAAATGCATACAGGAGATTCTGGGATTAGCACTGAAGGCTAGTATGCTAACGCAGTCTTCTCAGTCAGGTCTGGACACTGACTGACGGCGAGGACTTACTGTAGCCGACATATGGCAGACAGCTAACAGCAGTGTACAACTTCCTGAGGCGCGAGGAGTGAGGAGGACTTTGAAGTATCCCATATCGTTAGTGCCGACTGGTCAAAAAAAAACAACAGCCTCCGCTCTCAAGACTTCACGCTGTAAATCATAGCTGTGGCGAGGTAACCTGCGGCTACAGTAGCGCTCGGCAAGAGGTCAATAACTACGGCAAGACACGTTTACCGGGAGTCTTTGTGTTCCCAGAGTGGCAATAGAATCTCATTGTCAGGTGTTTAGTCAGATAAGGTCGCACACCCGTGGGGATTAGCGTCTGCTTTTCATCAATGTAATGCTTTAAAAACAGGTTTAACAAACGTGCGGTGGATCAACCAATTTAAATGCTAAACCTCTTTCTCTCTCAGAAGATTGGGGCCAGGGGCTAAACACATACAGATAAACAAACCTACCTAGCTGTAAGGACTCGGAGCGAGAAAAAACAAATGAATGACCCTCACACCTTTATTTGTACAGGGAGTACTGGGGAAATGGTGATATAGCTTGCAAAGTGTTAAGGTGAGAAGCTGATTCCCTTATTTAGCGTGATAATACTTCACGTGTTAAGTTTCTCAGTTGGAAAGAACCATCCCGCGGCTGTGTATTCAATGCTTAATATGCAAACAGGGCTTCAGGAGTTTGTGATAACAGCAGGGGGAGGTGATCCAGAAATGTCACTGGTTCTGGTTTAATATAACGCGGTTGTATGTACAGTAACAATAAGCGCCGCCACTGCTCATATGCCATCCACAGCAGTAGTTGAATTAGAAGCTGGCTGGATCATGCTGGGAAGTGACATTACTCTTTGAGAGCAGCATAATGATCACTATCAATCTCTTCATTGTCGAGTCACATTAGTGAAATATCAGGGAGGAGTACTGGAAAGGGGAAGGAGACCGCCGAGAGACATCCTCCACCATGGCGGCATGGCAGTGCATTAATCACAGTGGCGGGACCCTCTCTGTGTCCAGGCTGAGAACTGTCACGGTAAACACTTCAGCCGATAGAGATGCTACTGTTACGCCGGGAGGACATGCCTCGCTGGTGTCCCACCACGTTGGCAAACGGTGGCAGCTCTCTTTCTGCAACAAATAACTGTCACAGCTTCCTCATTTCAGATTCACATTTTTTTTTTTCCTCTCAGGCAATTTCAAAACGTTGCAGCTGATATCTTCAGTCATCATTTTCTCTTTTTTTTTTTTTCTGAAAAATACTGAGCCAGGCAAGGAGAGAGAAGGGTCATTATTTCATAATCAGCCAGGCTCGACAAAGATTTTTCAGCTTTGGATATTCAACTTGGTCGTCCTGAGTGTATTAACAAGCAGCAAAGATGCTATATTTAAAACTATAATACCACATCTGACATGCACCATGAAACAGCTGCATGAACGCTTCAAGACTTTCAGAGCCTATATAGGGAGCGATCCCGGGGAGCTTGCAATGATTTCATCCATTAACTCCATCAATCTGAGTTTGCTCCATCAGTTTCAGTTAGTGTTGACTGTCTCAGCAGTCTCTGGAAGAGAACAACTACAAGTGTCCCCGCTAGGGGAAAAAATTTTTAGGAGCGAAACTTTCTCTCTTTTTTTTCAAGTCTTTCTGTCTAGTGTAGCAGCACACATGTCATAGTCAAGTGGTTTATGAAACCACCCGTTCCCCGACTCCGCTACTGCCATCTAAATAATGAATACTCTGCCACTTGCAGTAATCCTCCAGCAGCCATCCCCAGAAATAGAACAAAGTCAGACAGAGCACTCGTTCTCTCCCCTTCACTTCTCAAAACAAATAATGCTGATTCCTGAAAAACCCATTCAAATTGCTGCCACATTCTGCACGTTCATAATGTGCACCACTCAACATTTGCAAACAAATATGTAGGAACTGTTGGTTTATCGCAGTGATTCGACATTCTTGGCCACATCTGGGTCGTGACTTCAAAGTTCTGCTTGGTATCTATTTGAAGGCAACATCAAAGCGCGGGTAAGCCGACGATTTCAAAAGGCATCAAGAGCTAACCAAAAAGGTACAGTAACTGCGAAGGGCACCTTTGGGCTTCCTATGATGGATGATAAGAAAGAGAGAAGACAGTAAGGGAGAGAGATGTAGGAGACGGAGAGGCGTGGGCAAAAAAAGAGAAATTACAGGGAGAGAGGTGAGATTATGTGAATGGTATCCTTAATAAGATGGAATGTTTGCCCTCTTCCAAAAATTCCTTCATGTGGTGCCAGAAAAAAAAAAAGACCAAAGCTGATGAGTCTTGGAAGAACTATCTGCCTAAGTGGCCTTTTATTGAGGGATAAAAAGCTCCTCTTTGCCTCTGTTCCCATCCAGTGCCCCTGATAATGGAAGATGTGAAGGCAGATGAAAGGAGGGGCCAAGGATTTCTGACGTGTCCTTTTGTATGCAGATGTGATGACAAGCCTGGCATTTGGCAGATGAAACCTATGAACTGCTTTCTGAGATCTCAGCCAATTATGACAGGAGAAAAAAAAAAAAAAGACAGATTCTTTAACAAATACTTTCATATTTTGCAGGAAACACTTTAGTGTATCTGTATAACACCATGAACATCAAGTCTAGCCTGAGGTTACTTACAAATCGATACTAAACAAAACACCGCCTCACCCCGTAGGAAGAAAATATGTCACACAGCATTAAACTTTTTTTTTTTTCGGTCAGTGAAAACGTCTTCCAATTCTCTCAAACTTTGTCTGCAGCCAAACTATCATTACACGGTCAGTGATGTCAACTGTGCAGCATGCTTATCCAAGTTCATATCAAAAGTCAATTAAATTAGACAACAACGATCATCTGAGCAGGTATAATGGTTATGTACTTTCATCTAAAAATGCATAAAACTTTGGCATTTGCAGTAGCGCTGATTGATCAAGTGCCGCGCTAATGAAAGCTGTGAGACTGAGGGAGATTAGATGGCTGCTGAGCATTGACCCTGGATGTAAAAACAGCGAGGGCAGGGGATTGCCATCATAAAGCAGCTAAATGGCTTATTTCACCTCCAGCTCTGGTAGCCACCCACTGGCATCACTGTTTGGATAATGATACCCGTAAATGTCCGCAGTAAACAGCTGAGGAACAGGGGCTCCGGCTCTTCCCCGTCATATTACATGAAGTAGAGATGATCATTACCTTGTGAATCCTGGTCAGTATAACAAGACACAATCACATACACAGTTTTGTGCAGGAGTGAAGCAGGCAGAAGACTGACAGGTATGCATTCAATATTCTCAGTTATAAAGAAAGTTTTTGTGATTTTATTCGATAATGTTGCTGTCCTGCTTTAAAATAGAGGCACTGAACACATGAAAATTTAAGCTATTAGGGAAATTATGAGGAAAATTAATATCACAAAAAGAAAAAAAACATGTCTTTTCCTCCTGTTGGTCAGGATACACAAATTTTAGCTAAAACATAACCACAGTTGGCTTTTTTAACAGATTTGCAAGACAGTAAAGACTTTGCACTTGTCTGCAAAATGTGACCCAGATGACCAGCGGTGGTCAACACTGATATTATCTCTCACATGCAGGGATTTATTAATTCATTCAGACGTCTTGCCTCTCTGACTGAGGATCAAACCATTTAGGGCCATCAAGATTGTGAGCAATATCTTTGATTATTACGACATGAATCTATTTAATGTGATGCTGCAGTTTGACACTATTTACAACGGAGAGCAGTTTAATGCAGCTGCACACAATTAAGATTTTAAAACTTAGATTTCAAACGCAAAATATTTGTAACATTAGATCAGCTTACAAGATATAGTGTGTCATTATGAATGACAATACCCAATGGTTTATATTATATTCAGTAATTGCACATTATTATGTTGATATATAGTATTGTAAAAATGCAACACAAGCAAATAATACAATGATATCAGTTACTGCATAAGACTCAGTGCAAATTGGAATCTACATTAAGTACATTTAGTTAATAATATTAGCATATCTTAACTTAATACCACACTCTAAACAGTCTTCAATTAGCTTGTGCTATTGCTGCTTTCTTAAGTAAGAAATAGAATACTTTCTCCATCACTGACAAAAGAAATGTGAAATAAAAGTGCTTTTATATGCCAAAAATCTTTAAAAAAAAACAAGTCATCTGATGTTTGATGTCAGTCTTTGCAAAGTCTGTTAACATATTTAAGGCTGAAAACATCTATTGTTGCATAGTGAACCTATAAACTCCTTATATTGGATGTAATTTCATTATATTTTGCTTTCACTTTTTGAGGTGTTTTTTTTTTTTTTAGTTTTTGAACAGCTGCATTTTGTTCATCTCAACCTTGGAGCTTTACACATAAAAGGTGACATTCAGCTTAAGTCTAGTTAGTGTCTGACAAAGAGAATAAAAAAACATCAAAAAGCAAAAATCCAGCTGTTGCTTAAATGATGCTGACAAAACAATTCTACTGACAAAACATCACTTAGTCAGTGTTATTCCTGAATCCCTGTTGACTATATTTATTTTCATTTTTATATATTTATATATTTTTCTTTTAGGTTTTCCATTGTAATTATAATTCACATTTTAATTAACTTCTCCCAATAGACACCGGTTGAAGCTTTCAGGTGTGCTGATTTCTCCTCCACGTTATTTGAATTTTAATTAAAAACAAGGGTTCAGTGTCTCCCAGATGACATCACTCTGTGGACAATTTCACACTCACATGCTTTTCAAAAACCTTATTAAGATTATTTCAGATGTGGATTAGATAATGTACGAAAAATAATGTCAGCTTTGTCTTTGGAGGAAGCAGACATAAGCACTTTTTCTGCCTTTCACTCAACCATCCAGCTGCACAAACAATGCATATCATGTACACAGGAAATGTACTGCATGTATATAAATTTATGTACATATTCTTGTACAGTATTTATGTATATACAATATGCATTCATGCATGTTTATATATATATGTATGCATGCTACTTTGTCTCTCTCCATCTATCTATCTATCTGTCTGTCTATCTTCCTATCTATTAGAGATGCACAATATGGATTTTTCCAGCCAACATTATTAAATAATAATTACCCTGTGGCCAATACTGATAAGATAATCAATAATTTTTACATTTCTGTATATTAAAAAGAAGTTTATGACCTCTAGTTTATGCACCTTGGAGGGAAGGAAGGAAAAGATGCAGTGGCCAAAGATGGATGTGTTTCAGTGTTCCTCTGACCTAACCAAATCTAAATCTAATCTACCCTACACTCTGCCTAAGTGCAGCAGTTTGACATCATGAGCATGACAGCATGCTGCACTCGTTCTCGTCTCCCCCTCTTCGTCCTTCAGTACATTGCAAACAAACTTTAAGAGGGGCACACTGTCGAATTCATAGATGCTGCACATGTAGTCAGTTAAAGTTACAGTTGGCCCTGTTTATTAGTTATAATTCATCAATCTCTCTCTCTTTGTCCTTTCATTTTTTAAAATAAAAATACATACATAAAAATCACTGGATCTTGTTTTTTGTGTCATCATCCTCAGCTTTAGGGCACTTAGTGTCAATATATTCTAAGGATTAAAAATAAACAAAAAAAAACCCTATTTTGAATCATTTTTGCTGATGTTTACTTTTGAGAGTTGAAGCTGCTGATGTGGTTCATTACCGGATATGAGATGAAGAGAGAACATAAACTCAGAGGTCCACATGGAGAGATGCAGCGCTGCCCAGTAAACACATCCAAATAGTCCTCATTCAGACATTACATAAATTAAACAACAGTTCATCCTTTCACTACATAAATTATGGAACAGTTCATCCAGAAACCACATCATAATGCACAAAAGCTTTTGTTGGCTAAGTCCTGACATGTGTTTGCCAGTAAGAATTAGAGGAGAATAAGACTGGCAGAGCTGCCTGGTGAAACATGAGATAAGAAAATTAAAACAAAAATTGCTCAGACCTCACTGTTAATGTGAATGCCGAGCAGCTTTAGTCCACTGAGAAAACCATGCAACAAAAGCAAACTGTGCAAAGCATTGATAGCCCATCAGCCCATTATGATTTATGATATTAAAGTCATTATTAACATTCTGATTGCAAATGTGCTGAATGTCATCGTTAAAACTCCCTCTCTTCTAGATTACACCACTCAGCATGTATGGAATGTACATTTGCATCTTTCTCCAGGGACATAAACATACTTTTTCAGTGTAATTACCACTGACACGTATAGATGGCTGGATCATAATATACCCACCTCTTCAGCAGCACGCCCACCCCCTCAATTACTCCTCCACATCACTGCACAGGCAAAAATGGCCAAAACCCAGCCATAGTACAACTAATACTAACATGAGGCTGCAACTCTACCATTATACAACTGATGGATGTTGAAATTAACAAACAAATGAACAATATAATTAATCATTTCCTGCTTATTCATGCAGCTCAAAATATACCTGCCTTGCTCCACAACTCACCTCATGGTCTGCAGAATAATTCATCGTGATGCCTCATAAGGTGCAACGCCTGCGGAGGAAAGGCTCATTGCATTTACCTGCTCATATTTACCTGTCACCTATAAATGTATGTGGGACTGCCACTGCGTGACCCTTTGCAGCACTCAGACTTATTCCTGTGTTGATGCATCTGCTCTGCTTACATTGGCGACCACTGGCTACACACCAATTACTCTTTGTCTTTGTAGCTATTGGTCTGCTAAGCACTTCAATCCATCTCTGTCTCCGAGGCCGTTACGTCAACGCAAAATGATTAATCAAAGGCAAGTCAGCGCCCAAAAGCGACACCTAGGGTACTCTGTTTGCATACATTACCCAGAATACTTCACGGATGTCATGTTAAATATTGCACATGTGAGAATTCTAAAAACAGCAGCGGTTTCTTGTGGAGCATGAGCCAAGAAAAATACAAATATAATGTGTTATCGCTCCATTGCAGTTTGAAAAGCTTGAGGCAATGGAGTCTAATATTGTATTTCATACAATATTAAAACCCTCTTTCTTCCATTTGTTCCACATAAACAAGCACTGTTTCTCCTGATGTGACAGAAACTGTAGTCACTGTATCTTGTTATTTTATGTAAAATAGCAATAAAAATCTAAAAAAATGAAAACTAAAAATGTGTCTGGGTGAAAGTGAAGCAACTCGACCCTGCTGAAGTCCAAAACAGGTTAATAAAAAGAAGTATTCCCAGGCAAGTGCAGGAGACTGTATTATCAATTTACACGTGTAAGGCTGCAGAACCATTTTAAACAAAACACACACCGCCCCCCTCATAAGGAGGAGAAGATCCACAAGGGGATTGAAAGGAATACAATAGACTCTAGCTTTCTGCAGTAAGAATAAGGCCTAGGCTAACAGAGGAGCTGCTGGTGCACAGCCCTTGTAATGCATTAAACATTATTTCACCACATCCAAGTTGTTGACAGATGCAATCCATGCTCAACTCCAGATCTGTCAGCACAGATGTCCAGCAAATTAAAAACGCACTTAAAAAATTACAGTAAAAAAAAAAATCACAGACTGGTAATGTAACCCAGATTTGAATTTGGGTTAATATTTTGCGCTCATTATAAAAGGATTAGAAAGAAGTTGGTGTGTTACCTGAAAGAATGCCTGTAGCAATTCTCCACTGAAGCTTTAATGTATCAGGGTCCACTTCTCAGGCTGCGATGCTGCTTTGTATTGGATTTACAAACGCTCCAGATCTCCTCCTCTCCCCACTGTTGCTACATGAGCCTCACACTGCACGAGAACACTATCGCGCTGACACATGGATGGCACTCAAGCGATGTCAAAAGGGTTAAAATCTAGTGGACCGGAAAGTCACACCAGCATCGTTCTAGTTGCCAGCCACCACTGCCGCACTCTCCAGCAGCTCTCCACCTCCTCTTTCTTCTTTCCTTTTCCTTTTTTTTTCTTCCTTCTTCTTTTTTTTTCTTTTTTTTTACCCAACCTATCTCACGGGCTTCTCTCCCCCTCCTTATGTGAGATGGTAGACGAAAGCGCTGGGCGATTTGCACCACTCTATCATGGATCGTGTTACGCTGTCTGGCTGTAGCGGCGGTCACAGATGATAGGCTGAGGAGCTTTGCGTGTGTGTTTACCCCTCAAAAGAAGTAGCGTGAGAAGAGAAGAGGGAGGGAGGGAGGGAGCGAGGGAGGAAGGGAGAGAGGTGGGCTGCCACCCTTTAAAACACACAAAATTTGGAATGGTATCCTAAATGACTATCGAGCTACATGACAGGCTCTGACTTCAAAACCTTGATGTGAATCCACAAGGGAGGGTGTCGCTGAGTTAATGTATGCAGACCTTAAAGTGACACCTTTAAATTGTTCTTCTTCAGTTTAACATTTGATTAATCACATGAAAACACCATCCATCATTTATCTTTGTTTTGCTCACACGCGAGATAAGTATCCGTTGTCTTCCTTATTTCAATATTTCATGACATATTAAGCTCATACAGTCGAGTGTATGCGATACATACTGCCAAGGTCGACAGCTGTATAGAAACAAAAGCTGCGAATACAATCAAAGATCTCGACTGTGCGTTCTCCGACGATCTGATCACAGATGACTTTGTAGATCAAAACAATGAGAGCAGCTAAAATAGTTCATTAACGCTTTATATGCTGTCTCTGTCAACACGAGGATGAGAACTGACGCTACTCGATCCCTGTTTTGATCTCCTCTCATTTTGCTAGATTGTCATTGTCATTTTGTTTAGTTTTGACAGCATATCTTAAATAAAGCAAAATATTTCACTTTTTAAAAGACATACTTCCACAAACTATGACTCCTAATCAAAAGGAGATATTTTTTTATGTAGTCCTTATTAGCTCAAGAGAAGTGCTGGACTATTCTTAATATAGCCCAAATAAAGGGGCATATAAATATTGGCACAAGTGTCACATCATAAATGTATACACTGTCGGTGACCTACTTACATGTCTGAATGAAAAAGGTTATTCTTTTGCTTCCAGTTGAAGGAAGTAATTTTAAGCACATTTTGTCAGATTCTGCCCTCTATTAGCAGTTCAGAAAAGCAAAGATAGATTTTTTTAATCTGAAGATCCTGAAATGAGCTCAGAGGAAGAGGGCTTTTTCTCAGTTTTATGCTTTCGACAGTCATAAATGGCACTTAAGCCAAAATGAAATTTCAACTTTAATTATAAATTAAACTCACAAGTCCTTGAAAATGTCAGGTTGACTTAGCTTAGCTTTTATCATGCTACCATTGCCTAGCTTAAATATGTAGCCCACTCCAACGATTGAGTATTGCATGTCATGTGAGACAAATTAAAAATAAAAAAACAAAATTGAAGTAAGAGGCCAAGATTTGCAGATTTTTAGTCCCTGAAGCTCCACTAGATCCTACATTTCCCATAATGCAATTAGATAGCATCAACTCTTTTACCCTTCCTGCCTCCTAAATGCTCACATCTTACAAACAACATCCCAAGCTCTGGTTTTCTGTTAAAATATTCAGTCTCAGTCTAAACCTCAAGTAACCCTGATGACATCACAAGGGTTACTAACCAGGTGTTTTTGCAAACTAGTCATTCTCGTGACCATTTCCTCGAGGTTTATGTCTGAGGAGCCTCTTTAAACACACAATATTCACTCTCAGCCACTAGATGTCTCTCCTCTAAAACAATGGAAGCAAAGACGTACATTGATGACGCGCTAAAGTAGCATGGAATTATGGGACTTATGACAGCCACCATTTCTGATAAAAACCTATCTGACTGGCTCAGACAGAAGTGTTTACAAACGGTTTGTTTGGTCACATATGTCGACTTAATTCAGCACTCTCTGACTGGTGTTAACCCTGAAGTTTGTGACAGGCAACAAAATGACAGATGCCGCTGCTATGAATAACATTACTAATTTTAAGGTGAACAATTAAACAGGATACATAGAATATACTGACTTTTACGGATATACTAATTTCTGGTTATTTTAATGTAGAAATATTACCTATCGTAAGTTCATCTACAGACAATCTGAAGTAATAAGTTATTGAATAAAAGCTATTAATGAACATCCTGTTCTCTCAGTGGAATTGCCAAATGTGCCCTCTAGCATATAATGCAAAATTAATATCCTATTCGCAAGTTTAAAATGTGCAGCTGATATGATTATCAATTAAGTTTGTAAAAAATTAAAGCCAATAGCAGCAATAATATAAGTAGCAATAGGACTTAAAAGAGCATGACTTCAGTCACATGACACAGCATCATATGACTGTGCATGAGTCTGCAGCTTAATTTGAAATAATCGTATCGTCTGTCTATAAATAAAAACAGCTTTGGTAATAATATCAGCTGGTGAATAGTTGGTATAAATCTCCTCATGTAAATTATATTTAAGTTGAGTCCATCCTCTCTCTTCAAGTGGTCTTGTATTTTTGAAGATTTTTCAGATCAAATTCAGTTATTTTAAACAGTATTTTTAAAAATACATAGGTGCAAGGCATCACACTGTGAAATACTTACATGCAACGCTGTGAAGTACATGAGAACATATCTCCACCCAGTAAACCACCTCTCATATTTAAGCCGAACACATCCCGCAGTGCTGCAGTGCATCATATCTCTGCAAAATCAACCGAACATTTCTCTTTTATAAATTATCATGTGGGCGCAGCAGTCTGTAATACTCTCGCTTTCATTAATGACCAACAACTAAAACAGCAAAGAACTGATAAGACTCCTTTGAAGGTGGACATCAAAAGTGATGCCTCTGGGGCTGAGAACAAGGGAGTGCTTCTTTGACATTTCCCCAGTGCAACCACACATTGACTCAAAGAGCTTGGTCACGCCTGTAGCCTCAAGTGGGGAAATATGTTACGAGTTTGGACCGCGGTCCTTGTAATCCAGGAGTGCCCCACTTCCAAACGGGCTTGAGTTAAATTCATATTGAGTGTCCCAAATTATTATATTCATCATCCATCCCGAAGAAAAGGTATTCTAGACCTGGTATAGGACAGGCTATTTTAAGATGGAAGCATTTCTGCATTAGTCATTTTAGTACATCTTGGAGATGATGTCGATTTCTGTTCTTATGGGAATAACAAACGGCCTCATTATAATCCCCACAGGGTGTGCCTCAGCGAGGTGGTGGAATTAAAACTAGACACAGTCACGTGGGAAGGTTCATGCCTTGTTCACAATATCCTATCGCAAGACAGATGTTCATGTGTCAGATTCTGACACTGTATTTTTTATGATAAACAACAACAAGGCTGAAACATGACACAATACGGTGTTTGTGCATGTATTACCATGTTGTTTGTAATGGACAACAGGGCACAATGGGAATTCGGTGTACAGCATTAATGTGTACAGGGGGCTTGGTTAGAAACACAGTAATTGGAGTTGGGGGGAAAAAGTAGCGGCAGCTGTGAGGGTAGTGGACTTTGGTTTGGTCTGTTCAGGGAATAAATATGAATCTGTTGAAATTCCTGCTTTTTTTGACAGTCACCTGTCTGCGTTTATCCATCCACTGTCAAAGCAGGATTACCCCAAAAGCCCCCCCTGGATACCGAATCACCTACAGCCAAGTAGCTCATTTTCACTACAGCACCATGTGCAAACAAAGCGGGCGGGTGGAGGAGTGAAAAAAAAAAAAAAAACGCTATCCGCACTGACAAAGATGCTGCAGTGAATTTTACCCGAGTAAACAATATGGGAAACGGGCCAGGGTCTTCTTCACATAATATGCTTAATTCTCCAGCTAAAGAGGGAAAATGGACTCTTATTTCCACTAAAGAGCTGTTGCAAAATGACGGCTATTCAGCCCAGTTTCAATTTTGACATACCAAAGCTGTCTGAGGTACTCAGTTACTGGGAAGTGGGATGTGGGCGGGGGTGTTAGGTCTCTTTGCTCTCCTTGTGCTCCGTGGTCCCAGTCCAGCTGGCCTTTAGAATATGGATTATGTGTTGCCGCAGCCAGGCTCTCACTCCATGGGGGGCTGGACTGGGTGCCCAGCTTCAGCGGACTCCCCACCGAGACCCCTGGGTGAGAGGACGCCGAGAGCCCCCTCGGTTCTCAAGCCTGAATCATTGAGTATGCAGCGGGTGCTTCCCACACCGGCACCATACGTCAGTGTGTGAAAGAAAACGTTCAAATTTTTAAAAAAGACAGTGAAAAGGGGGATGGTGGGTGGGTCGGCAGGGGGGATCGGGGTGTGGAACATTGAAGAAGAAGCAGAAGCAGCAACTGTGGTTGTGGCATAACTGCAACACTGCATCACTGACAATCACAAAGCCGGCTCTGTCGAGGAAAAAGAAAGGGCTAAAAAATACAGAAAGAACCTTGGGAGTGCAGCTGTGCTGCAGATTTACCTTTCAAAAAAGTCTGGGGTGATAATAAGTATCCAGATGACAGCTCTGTGCCGCTGCATCCACGACTAAAGTTAACCAGAGGTCCTAATGTCGAGTGCCAGCAGCAGACACAAAGGTCTGAACAGCGGGGCATCGAGGCAGCTAGCACAGCATGGCTAAGTGGGGCAGGTGATTTCCCATCTCCTCTACTGCCCTCAAGGCACAGCCAATCACTGCTGGGGAAAAGTGGCGCCCCAGCCTGCAAGCCAGGCAGCCAGTGAGTGGAAGGGCAAGAGAGGGAGCTGGAGTCTATCTGGGACCATGCATTATTCACATGCACCGCTACGGCACTAAGACCTCCACAAAGGAAAGGCCTCAGGTTCCATCAGTGCCGACTTGTTTCCAATCTATTATTGATGGCAACACTACACCCTATACTTTTCCCTGATTTACTGGATTCTATCATTGTTTCTATAATAAAGGCTATTTCCAGTAAAGTAAGAGCAAATGAGTGGAATATTTCCAAGCGCACTGCCAGTGGGTGATCCTTTTATTGGAATCTTTTAAAATTGGCTTTAATTACACCAATCATGCACATGGTAACACTGACACTAAAATGAACCGTTTGTAGCTTTTTAATGGCGTAAATGTGTTCATCCTAATATACACAGCAAAACCAGAAACCTTTGTGCTAATCATCAGTCATGTCAAAGGTAGGTTTCCATGCAAAATTAATTTTCAGCGTGGAGACCTCCAGCTAGACCTAAGTGAAATAAATGAGCTATCCAATTACCACATTATTATCACATGTAGCCACCATAAAAAATGCAGTGACCAAATATTCCCCATCAGCAGCTCCCCGGTCCCTAATAATCGCCGTATGCATATGTTTAAAAACAGGGCATTCTCAAAAATTGCATATTACTTCATATTAGTGACCGTCTGTGAAAACTTACAGCACATAATGTCATCCATTTTGTATTATGTGAAGAAAAAGAGACGCGGACTGAACTCTTACAACCCAACAAAAGAGCAGGAATTCAGGACTCAACAATAAAGAATAAAGAAAATGTCCTGCTGGGCAAGCAAATCCTGCAACTCACTTGCAAGTGGCTAAGAAAGTAAACTTTTTCTGAGTGGATGATGGAAGTAGCTAATGAGTGAGCCATTTCACCTCCTTCTTATCTCTGGTGAAAGTTGCACATGCAAAGAACTGACTATCACTATCAGTGCTTCCTGTCACTAGAAAATTGCAGGTAAGACATTTCTGAGCTGAAGTGAGAGCACATATTTAAACAATCCTGGAAGTAGTACTTCAGTTGGGGGCGCTAGAGGTTCTGGGTGAGATTCAAACTATTTATTGTGCAGGCTGAAGTTCATGAGAAAAGCAGATAAATGGGGTTGTTTTTTCAAAGCGAGGCATGTCAAGTTTCTGAAAAACATTGCTGAAGTTCCATAACAAGAGCAGACAGCATCTCTCCTGCTTACATGACAATTATATTTAGTCTCTGTTATTATTCAAATAGGGCTGATAAATAAAACTTTTTGTATGGAGGTAAGTAAACATGCACTTGGGCAAGAAGATTTCTGACTCGCTTGCCCAACCAGGCTAATGAAGAAAATAATATTAGCAATGAAAGCTGTTGTTATCATGAAAAATGTGCCCTTATCCTTCTAAGAACTCTAATGTAGAGATAGAGCAAGGCTACTGATCAGATATGAACTGATACACTATCAGAATGTTTATTCATAGTCTTGCATTGTATCACAGAGCTAAATTATCATTTATATTAAGATTTTTTCATCAGATTATGTTGTAAAGCTGCAGCTCTTGAATTCAGAGGCAGTTGCTTTGCTTTCATGGCAATGTCCACATTATTACCATGCACACATCAAAGATTTCCCCTAAATCTCTTCAGGAAACACAATCGATCTGCTCAGTATGCGTGGCTGGGACAGTGGGCCATCTCTCCCTTTGAGGATGTCGACGAATTTGACTGATGTGCAGTCGATCCCCCAGATTGTGGCTAATCATCATTACCGGCTGCTGAAACAATGACTTTCCTTCAGCCTGCTCAGCTTCGAGAAGGACACAAGGGATCTGCTGGTTTTTCTTATGGTGGCTTAACACTTGAGTCTGGATTTGAGGAATTAAGGCAGACTTGGACACGACAAAATGTGCACTCTGATCTTCCGACCAAGTCATCAACTCTAGCCTGGCTCGCACTGTAAAATCTGTCTCATGAATGACACATAATTCAGCGATAGGTAATGTGTTTTTTGGAAGCTGTGACAGAGTTACGGTTTCCGTTGAGGGAATTTCATTTTACACATTTGTAGCCTGAAAACAAATGATGACTGCTGCACAATCCTAAAAGGGAAAAAAATATCTGAAACAATAGCAGGGAAATGAGGACAGATGCATAGAAGGCAGTAGTTGGGGAATTCTCCAAAATGGACAGCGGATTATGAAAAATGACTTTTTCCTTACAGTGCTTAAAGGTTAGGTCTCTATTACACAGAGAGCAAAATGTCAGCAGTATCCCCTGAAAGAGTGGACTGTGATATTAATGGAGAGTCCAGGGAATGGGCTTCCCCTGACTGAGTTTCCCCTCGACCAGACACATTATTCATTTAGTTGTCAGCCTGCACCTGGCGCATGTAACACTAACATCTACAAACTAAATGATGGAGAGAATATGGCCCACCCTGGTAGGCAGCCAGTGGTGAAATGAATGTTGTTCATGAAGTATAATGGAGAGAAAAAGTAGTTCTACTAGATAATCTAAGCTTGCACAACTAAAGTTGTCGCCCAGGACGTATTACCATAATGTTCCATTTTCCAGCTAGTTTTATACTTTCATTTGGCTCTCGGCTACCTCTGAGACTATAAGGATGGCGGTAAGTAACTGAATGTGGCTCTGCTGCCATCAGGAACTGTAGAGAACCTCATTTAAAAAGCGAATACGGAAAAAAATCTTATCTTTCAACCAAAAAGAAAGGTCGTTACAACTCCAGTGGATCTTGCAAAAGTAAAGGAACCACCTCACATCCAAAAAATAAACTAGTGTTTAAAGAATTAAAGAGAAAAACAAGGTATCTCTTGTTTGAATCGATGTACGTATCATTTATATTTAGTCGCCACTCCAGACACCCTCATCGAATTCCTCAAAGCAATCATCGGCTCTTTTTCCATGTAATCTAACCGTGCGACATCACTTACAACATAAATGACAAAGAATGTTGTGTTCTATGGGAACGTGATGGACCAGGACAGAATGACAAGATGATTTAACGTATTACACAGCGACTCATCAGTCACGTAGCCGCCACTTTTATTTAAGATGCAAAATGGCTTCTGCGTGAGGGGGGAACTGTGGCGGTGGATTATTTGTGAGTAATATTCCTTTGCTGTGGTAAATATATTGTGTCATGCAGCAGAGGGTGGAAGAAAAATTCTCTCTCAAGCTATTTTAATGAAGTCCCAAATGTCATCCTCATGCTTCTTTCAAGCACCAACTCCAAGACAAGTCCTCCAGAAGCCTGACTGTCCCCACAGCGTATCTTAAAATGATGTGAAAACAAGCAGCTTCAGTAAGAGGGGGAGTAAAATAGAAGAAAAAACAACAAATATTCTCCATAGAAAGCGGGTCAAAGGTGGGCGGTAAACAGGTGGTTTGGAATTTTTAAGTCTTTATGATTGGGGACCTTTGATAAATTGTAGTGGTTTCTTTCGGGAAAACTACTTAAGTAAAATAATAGTTTTGCAAACCCAAAGCCAAAAGGTACTTTAATCATCGTCTTATAGTTTATTTGCAATTACCCCTCGCTGCTACATCTTTACAAAAAGGCTAATAGGAAAAGCAATTTCATTTTTAAACCATTATAGTGAAAAATGTCAGTGTATTTCAGTGTTTTTGCTAAGTGCAGTGAAGAGCGTCAGAGGCTGAGTATAAATTAGAGGCAACACATTTTTCTCTCAACAATGCTGAGGAGCACAGAGGGGGGAGGATGGGCATCCAATTACTGCAGAACTGTGTGTGTCATCTTGACACCAACGTTTGGGTTCCTTCCACGATGTATGAAGTATAGCAGACGTAAAGGCTGCTCTGCCGTAATGATTGAGGGACTGTGCCTTGCGTTTGTAGCTTTTATTGAGGTGAAATCGGTGTGCAGTTTCAATGCAGCGTCAATATGTCTATTTTGACAACTTGCGTCATTATGCATTTAATCATTGTGTTTACTGTGCTATAAATCGAGCAGAAAAACAGCCCATAAATGGGGAGCGATACTTCCTGTTCATTCTGATAATTGCCCATATTTTACGGTTCTTTTTTTTTTCCTTTGTAGCAACAAGTGACTCTGCCTTACCCTCACTATTTAACTTGTCTTCAGTCTGCACTGGGCAACTTTGCGCATTGGCAGCTCCACATGGCAGCAAATGTGAGATCCAACACCCAGAAATCGTGTAACATGACATAAGCAAACTGCAGGCGGGAAGCTCATGTTTGCCCAGCTGGCCTGTGTGATCACTTCATACCAAATGATACCGAAGGGAAGAGCGAGGCATTAGACGTCTGGATGGAGACTCACAAGATAGTCATTAAGATAATAAATGTTGTGCAGAAAGCAAATGCTACTATTGTCACAAATGTGAATATTTGCTGTTTTTAAGTCATTTATTAAAAATATGGGACTGTTGATAAACAAAATAAAACAAGGGAAGGTTTCACTTTGGGATTTCTGAAACTGTCCATGGTGTTTTCAACTAATTTTTACTAACTTACAAGCTATAATGAATTGATTAATTAATTTATAAAAAAAAATACTTGTCAGACTAATTAATAATAAATAAGATTGTTGGTTTCTACCTTGAAAGTTTAAAATAAACTGTAAAATAGTTAAGAGTAAGTTCAATATCTTTTCATTTTCTAGTAGTATGGTTGGATGATGATGTCAGGACTCACACCAGGTTTTATGCTACAGGATGCAAATGTACAGTTTTCTACAAGCTTATATAGGAGATGTTAGTATATGGTTGGTTTATTTTGTTTTTTGTTTTATATATTTATTGAGTTTTATGTTCAAGTCTGTTTTACTTTGACACAAATCTCCTCTTGGGAATGATAAAATCAAAGTTAAAAAATGAAAACCTAAGGTTAAAACAGCACAGCCAACCCTAAAAAACCATAACTGAGTGAAAAAGATGAGCTTGCTTTAAAACAGTTAACGCTCTCTCAGGTGATAAACATCTTCCAGATTTGAAACACAAAGGCATATTGTCAGAATGAATAAAGGTTACAAAATTGTTTTTCTATATTCACTTTGTAAATGCATTCCTCAAACAATCAACCAGCCTGTTCTCATCTAGCGTGAAAATCTCTTTCTGCACCCTCCAACCTTTAGAGCTGCCATGCAAAACCGTGCAGACAGCTCCATCAGGTAATGTAGAAAAAGACAATAGGTGGAAACTGCTCTAACCTATTTGCCAAATGGTCTGTCATCTAATGCCCGGGTGCTGCTCTATTGTCTAATCCTACTGCTGAGGCCTCTAAAAGGATACATCGGCCTAATAAGATGAATGGGCTTTGACCCTGGAGCTGCTAAAAGCCAACCTAGCCAATTTATCTGAGTGACCTCTACTCTTGGCAGAGATGGCCCTCACCTCTTTTGGACGCCTTAGGCAAGATCAATAACACGGAGGATAAATAATCCAAAACAAGAAGTGTCTAGAAGTTGAGATTCAACTATTTATTACCTTTTATGACCTTGAAGCATGAAGCTAGTTGCAAAGGTGTGTATTTTGTTCGCTTCTTTCTGTTTATTTTTTATTCACTGGTGTTGTGTCTTGATCCTTAAGAGGACAAAATTCCAACTACTGCAACTATGTATTCAATATCTTAAAGAGGAAACATGACTAAAATAACATGCACAGTGTCGTTTGTGAATAAAGTGAGTTTTATTTGACCTACGAATATTTATGTAACAGTTGCTAAATCACTTCTAATTCAATCATGTATTTTGAAATCGCAAGGGGCAAATGTAAAGCAAGATGAGCAGAGAAAAACATATGTAAACTCTATACTGACTCATGAGTAATTTTATTGTGGAAACCACAATCAAGGCTATTCCAGGGCCTGGATTGTAATGTTGAGAAGTGCATTTTGCAGGAAAACAAGATTTTGTCGGCTAAATTAAGGATTCTGTTTCATGTTGTGTTTGTTGGTGTTGGCTTGTGTTCATCTGAGATAAAAGGCCTGGCTCAGAAAGGTTGAGGCAGGATGTGAAGAAGGGACCCTTTTACAAGAGAACAGGTTTCCTTTCTTTGAGCATGAGTCAGTTTACATGGTATACAATATCAATCGTTGGCCTCAAATCCATATCTGCAAAGTGCTTGGGTTTGCAGTGGTGATTAGATGAATTGAACTGAGAACAGTCTGTTACTTGAGCATCCCCTCATAGGCTGGATACCTAATGCCTTTCCCCTGCCTCTGAAGTGACCACAGTTTCAGGATGCTGTGCTCAGGGCACTTGGCCAGAAAGCTTTATGTATTCTGATACCATTCATTTTTAATCAGGACCAGAATATCCTTCCAAACCTCTTGCAAGCTGCCTTTGGCTGCAAGACATCAATTTTGTTACATTTTAATTGATTTGGCAGTTCTCCTCCTTGTCGACTGTATATGTTGATTGTTAAATTTCTAATATTCCAAGCGAGAACCGTTGCACCACTCACTTAAAAAATGCTTTATTTTAGCCCGTATTTTCTGCTGCTTTTGTCTTGTTGCAGGATTATGCATTTTCCTTGCTATAAGCACATAGTCTGGCGACTGAAAATATTGTGTGTGTTCAGCATATTTCGCTTGGCTTTCCACTTCGACGTGCCCAGCTCATCTCCCCATGCAGCGAAAGGGTTTCTTCACATGACTGCTGGGGAGAAAGGACATGAGAGCAGGGGAGGGGAATCTTCGTCTGTGGTATAATGAGTTTGACAATGAAAGTGACACTGCGTCCTCCCTGGACCTTGCCGTGTGATCAATCATAACAATGGCTCACCATTTCCTCCTCTAGATACTGACCTTTCTTCCTTCAGGAAAGGAAGTGTGTGTAGGTGCCAGAGTGTGTGTATGTTCCTCTACATATTCTTGTAACATCACTCTATTTCCAATCAGCCCTTGAAGTCCCGTCACACACCCATACAAGTGTCCTTTAGCAGAGAGCCGTTTATCCCCCAGAAAGCAAAAATGGCCTGAAAAAATGTCCAACTAAGGGAATACTGATCTATTTTACTATGTCGTATAAACTATTTTAGGCTTAGATAACACACTTTGAATTTTTTTTTTTCAGGGGGTGGATGGCTCATACGTTTAAAATCCCATCACCTGAAGAGCTTACAAGGTGATTTGACGCTGTAACTCTAGCAAGGAAAACTGCCAAGATTTCATGCAAGTATCAATGAGTGAGATTATTTTAAGTTGCTTCCCTCATAGTTCAGCGCCTTAACTAAAGAGTGACAGAGACAGGGATGACGTGTGGAGGGAGCCATGAGCGTGAAGTGATCCTGCAGGGTTTTAGCCGGCCTCGCCTCCCTGCCCTTGTCTCCCAGATGAGCCAACAGGACGTCTCATCAGCAGCCTGCTTACTGTATTTTCTCCATGTTCTGTGCCCGTCCTGTGTGAAAGCTGACTACTTAAATAAAAAATTCAAAATAAATCTCATAATATTGGCACTATTAAAACTCACCAGTATGCTTCAAATTAAAGTGTCCCATGTTGGCAATAAGGCGTCTAGACACGGTTTTATGGCCAATTTTATGCCACTCTTAGGTGTTGTTTTATCTGTATGGCTATAATGTCCATAATTTCTTCAAAATAACATAAAAATCTGATCAATACGCAGCGTAACAGGGTGAAATGATGCATAATATTCTTAATGGGCATACTTACAAAAAATGTCAGTGAATTTTAGATTGTAAAATGTGAATTTGCATGTTTCTCACAGTGCTACTTCACCAGATACTTTACAGTGATAATGATCTTGTTATTAATATACCTGGTTAAATAAATCATTAAACATGCATTGATAAGTCAACAAAAAATGAAAAAATAAGGGAATAAAAAACAAATGAACAAAAAAGATCACATAACAACCCCAAATAAAACCCGTTTTATAATATTTAACATTACGTAAAGTTTTAAACCTTCATAGCCTTAAGATCAATCCACATAGAGCCTGAGAGGCCGGACTCAGGGCAAAAAAGGTTTAAAGAGCATTTACGGCTCCTTACTGAGCTTACCACTGTGAGTGCTTGCTAATACTTTAAGGCGACTCAGATCAGCATATCATTATTGATGACAACATGAGGGTTGCATACCTCCACATCCACAGCGAAAATTATGACCTTGATATTTTATTTTTTGAACTACTTTGTGCGTTGCGCGCAGCTCACTGCGGGCTATGTTCTGTGTACAAGTCTCCATCAACATCTGTTTGATACAGTCTGAATAAATTGAGATTGAAACCCTTTGATTTGGAGCATTGTTCGAGCAAGATGAAACGCTCACATGACGAAAACTCTCTGAAATACGAGAAAGTCGACGCCTTTAGTGAAACATTAATCCATGCGTATAAAAGACTTCAACACATTTCCACTGCCGATGAAAAGATCCAGTGGTATAATTTGCAGTTAAAATGTGCTTTTAATTGCATGTGTCAAAAGGGAAATTAGAGCAGCCAAACACAATGCTTGGTCACTTAATTGGACTATTTAAAAATGTTGAGTCTAGATTAGTGCAGTTTTTCTTTGGTTTTTAAATTAATACGCCGAGATTACTTATGAGAAGTGCTGCAGTTTATAGGATAAAAAACCTGCTCTATAATAGAGTGTTTGAAATGGTTTTATTGTTAAGGTGTATGTTAACTTGTCTGAAATTCACTTCATAGGCTTCCTTTAATGCTCAAGGACACGTCGAAACTTATGGACAAAAGACGGTTTTCAAATCCACAATTTAAAGGAAAGACAAGCAAACCTGACATGAGATGACCGCGCAGGTTCGACAACAAGCAAAACAGAAACGTTTTCTACATTCAGGGGAGACCACAGCAGAAGAATGACTTTAAACTTTTTGATTGCCAAGATCGAATACTAAGGAGTGCAAAGGTCAACGCCACCGCACCATGACAATAGATATAACAAATATTACTGTGTCCCAAGAAAGGGGAGAGAAAGGATATCGCAAAAGGAAGAAGACATGAATCTAAATAGATCGGTGGCTTGGTGATAGTCTGGGGACGACGTCTGAACACCCAGCGGCGCGACAGGAAAGGAGAGAAAATCTATTTTAACCGTTATGAGAAGAAAAAAAAAAGAAAACCTTGATACCACACTACACTGACTTCCGAACCTCCGTCTGTCCTTTCAGATGTTTTACTCCACATTTACACTTAACATTGTGGTTAAAATAAGCTTTAGTTCCTTGATTATCCACTTTATTTACAAGCAATCAGGGTAACATATGTCTTTCCTACATGTCTCATTTATTTTTCTTCACCTCAGGAGACTTAAAATGGGTCTCTTGGTTTGTAAAAAACATTGATAATTGCCGAGGAGATACCAGTCATACATGTAATTATGAACAACACGACTGGACCGACATGCTAATCCGTGTTTCTTCCATTGATATTCATAGAGTATAAAATGGTTTCCTGACTATTCCGTATTGCATGGTAATACAATCACTCAATTAGGCTATGTGATGAAATGAAATGAGCCATTTTCTCTTGAGGACGGTAAATAGTGGCCCTCGTAATTGACAACTGCAGAGTAATTCCTAATCGTAATAACATGTCCTGCAGTCTGGCACCCACGAGTGATTAGAGCGAGTCGAGTCAGACAGCGTCGTCAGTGACGCTCGACAAAACTGGGTGAAACTCAAGTCCGACAGGCGAATGTTGATACTCGCTGATAAGGTGACAGAAAATAGATTTTGGACAGAGTTAATCGCTTTCGACACAGCAGCTGTACTCTGCAGACTATGTAACACAAACCAGCACAGATTAACCCAAATACTCATTTACGCACAAGTGCTCCACTTGAAAGTTGAGCGTCAACCTTTGGACTTGAAACAATTAAGCTAAGATCACATCAAGTTTATTGTTTCAGAGCAACATAAAGTGAAATCCAGTCTCTACCCCTAAGTGTTAGGAGCAGAGGGCAGAAACTCAGTCATCCGGTGCCTTGGTCAGGGACACCAAACGAACAATTAACCTAACTTGCATGTTTAATGGTGGAGGAAACCGGAGAAAACACATGCAAGCACAGGAAGAACATGTTAAGTCCAAAGATAAAGGCTTATATTTTTTTCTTTCAACTGGAGCTCAGAAACATGTGGTTGATTCTTTTTGGTTCTCTCCTTTGACTTGATTAGCTGCACTGGAATTAATTCAAAGTTGACTTAATGAGAATGAGTCATTGGCATTAAAATTCATTTTAAAGTTGAGACAAAAGTCACCGAATTTGTGTTTTGAGTCCTAGAGTCCAACTCAAGTGACAGCAGTGCACACTAATGGTCAACTGGTTATCGGATGCACGGAAAATAAATCACTTACTATCTTAATCAATTCAATCATAATGCAGAAAGACCAATAGAGTAATTTCATTAGCATGTGTGAAAGAAAAAACCATCACCGTGATGACACTGAACAATATCCAAATTCTGCATTACAGAAAAAAATCTGAAAAATATATTTTACATCAAGCCATTATCATCATCACATAAGGAAAGGTTATAACTAATGCATTAATTAAGAATGATGTAGTTTATATTAGCATGAGCTCTAATGCATTAAAATGGATATAGTAGTTTCAAGAAAATCTGTTTTCTCTTTTTAATATGTAAATTTATACAGCTAGACACTCCAAAGTCTAATCAGATCATCCACTCTGCAGGGGGGGAGCTGTGGTGTGAGTAGAAAGCTCTTCACCATGTGTTGCTGTTGTGTCAGTGTGTTCACAAGAATGTGTCTGCATATACTCCACCAAAAATACCAAACAAAGGGACAGCTCACACACACAACACACACACACACACACACAAAATGCATCATGGGGAAGAGCCGTTAAAAAGGTTAAGTCGAAATTCCAATAGTGATGGTCAGTCTGTCAGTGGCTCTGCATCAGGTTCAAATGTCACCAACCTTTGATCTGCACAGAAAAAGAGATGTAACACCCCCCCCAACCACCAATCTTTCTAAACTAGTCCAAAATAGAAACCAGAGATCTTTTCACAACACTGATGAGCACAACACCTTCTGCGACACCTCGGCACATCACCGCTGTGTCCCACATCCCACCGTCACCCCGAGCACAAACAATATGAGCACTTAACTGGTGACAGCGCTGGCAAACAAGGAAGTGATGACAATAAATGATGGCAATCAGAGCGCGCCTCCTTTTTTTTGACAAAAAAACGCGGGATAAAGCTAAGACATCTTCCCGGCTCCTATTAACAAATGATGAAACTGTTTTCTGTGCCAGTG
>JAPZDV010000026.1:21023963-21039672 GCA_029814665.1 Acanthurus lineatus
GCCCTTTTGACCAAAAAAAAAAAAAAAAAAAAAAAAAAACTCTGTGTTGTTATTTATTCTTTTTGTGGTCTGCGTGTGCCATATTGAATTATGAAAGTGGCGAGGGAGGATTTCTGCCTGCTACGATCAATAAGCTGATTCCACTGTCACAATACAAGGCGCAGATCTGAGACAGGAGTTTGACAGATGGCGTGTCACCTTCGTCAGCGTGACGTCCCGCGTGCATGTGTACTTTGTGCGTGCGTGTCTGCACTTTTTGCATGATTTTTCTAATCCTGGAGAGATAAAGTGTGAGAAACAAAGTGAGATATGCCAGTGTGCATGTGTACGTACGTGTGTGTGTGTGTGTGTGTGTGTGTGTACAGGGAGAGACGCGGAGTGAGAGAACATGAATACATGCACACAGAGAAGCATGTCAGAGGGTGTCTGATACGCTTTCATACTCCCACCCAAAAAGCCTTTGGTGCTTGCTGTGCTACAGCACACTTTACTGTGACTCCTCTACTGATTTAATTAACCTTTTACTGGCACTGTTCACACAATGAATCTGTGAGCTATACTCAACTGTAAAATGTGTACGACTGCAATGTAGACCTGTGACTCGGACAAACTGAAAATTATTTTCTGACACATCCCCTCATAAACAGTCCCTGACACGAGCGTGGCAGTAAAGACATACAAGGGACTGCTTCATCCACACCGGCCATCCTCCATGAAAACATCAAAGGGACACAATTTTTCCTCAGAAATTACTTTGGACAGAAAGTGCAGGCCAGAGCAAGCGATGCTTCTTTAACAAAGGATGACAGGCATTGCAGTGGAAGCCCCTTTCTCCTAACCAGGGGTCAGCAGACGTCAAGCCCCTCCACCGAACGATAAACCCCCCGTGTGACGGCTTATACAGCCAGCACAGAGCTGTCACGAGGTACTGCAGTGCTGGAGCTGCAGTACCTAACAAGTCAGTGCGAGCTTTTTCACACTCTATTAGGAATACAACTCAACTGGGCCATGCTATGTTTCTGTTTCGTACAGTCATTCATGTTTTATGAGGGGTATAATATTGATTCTAAAGCCTGTGCAGTTAACATTCGTGAAGGAAAAAAAAAAAAAAACACCTTTCTCCATGGCTTTGTTCACTTTTGCACAGCAGCCATAGGATGACCTGACAACAACAACTGAGCCTAGAATATAATACTTTAATGTTAAAACATTAAAAATACATTACAGTGAAATGTTATATGGAGGCCTGGTTACTGCAGAATGGCGACCCCAATTGAAAGCTTCTGCACCGTAGTTGACTCTGTTTATAAAATGATTTCTTTAATTTTTTTAAACGAGGACATTTAGTCCATTTAAAACTGTTGAAACTAGAGGAATATATGTGAATAGACAAGGCACCATGTTGTGTGTTTGTTCCCTTTTTAATTAAAAAGTCTTCAGAGTTTTGTATCACTAAACTGAATGCAAGAGTAAAACAGTGCTAAAGAGAAGTTAACCTACAGAGACTGTAAATGTCGATCACCGTTTTGGTATATTGTGATTTAATTTCCGGGAGTTCCTTTAAATTACTCAAATCCTTAAAAAATCAGCACAACCTAAACTAAAAAGGTATCTAAGTAAATGAAAATAAAAACTGCTTAAAGTATTAAACTGTAACATAAACTCAGAAAAATGTATATTTTTCTCCACAATTTAATTACATGAACACTTGGAACATCTTATCCAATATAATACTTATAGTAGAAACACAAGAAAAAACACTAAGTTACCTTCACTAAGAAAATTGTTTAGTTTTTTGCAATATGGTCTTTTCTATGTACTTAATGCAAAGACACTTTCATAATTTCATCTGCAATTGCAAAATTTTCACAAACTTTTTGCTTTCTTTGGTATTTTTGGTATAAACTATAAACTATAATTACATATAAAATATCAAAACTTACAATAAGTGGATATAAATAAATGGATGAATGAATAAATAAATAAATAAATAAATAAATAAATAAATAAAAGACAAAAAATAAAAATAAAAATAAAAATAAAAAAATGAAATAAAATAAAAATGGAGTCTCTCTCCAAAACAATTCTGGCCGTAGAAACACGAACAAATTAATTCTCAACAGAACTGACATTGATTTTTTTAGGTGTGTGTTTTTTTTGTTTTTTTTTTTGTTATGTTTTGTTTTAGTTGCTGTTAATTAGCACACTGCAAAGGTGTTGTTCAGTTTATATGTGGAGCTGTATGTTGTTTGGCCCGGTATCATTTTCACGCCATCATGACACTTAGGTGCCTATATCTGTAGAAATACACTGAATGTAACTAAGATCAACTCATTCTCCATTTTTTATTCTTTATTCTTTCTCTAAAATGAAAAATCAACCTGCTTCTCTGCTTTTTTTTTAGCACTGTGTCACTGCGTCATGCATGTTGTCGTAATATACTAATATCATCAACCTGTGATGAGACGCCCAAGCTTTCACCTGCACAAAGACTAAATGCTCTGGCCTCTCTGTATTTTTTTTTTTTTAAATTTAGATCAATTCAAACAGGATTATGCAAACAATGACCTCCTGCGGTCAGTGCGGGGCCACCCGTAGGAGGTCTGTTTAAATAGGCCTAAAGGTGCAGGTTCAAAAGATCCAGTGTGTAGGATTTGATGGCATCTAGACGTGAGGTTTGACAACTGAAAACCAACTGAATATCCCTCACCCCGAATATCCCGCTCACCCTTTCCTTCCAGGCATGTAGGAAAGCCTACAGTGCCCGAGAAACTCACAAAAATACAAAAGAGCCTTTCAAAAGCTGATGTTTGGTTTGTCCGCTTGGGGCTACTGTAGAAACATGGCAGTACAACATGGCAGACTCTAAGGAAGAGGAACTGCTCCTCCTGTAGATAAATGGGCTCCTTCTATAGTAATGGAAAAAAATTTACATTAAAGTGATTATAAACGAAAGAAAATATAATAATGAATGTTGCACTTAATGTCTGCTGTATCCTGCCAAAAAAAATCTTTTCAATTCTTAAACAATGGACATACAAATCTAAAATTGTAGTTTAACAAAATTACCTTCCATAGATTACAGATTGCAGAGTAAAAACTGACTATTTTTTTAAAGTAGGAAAAGCCAGTGGTAAGTGTTATCATCTATTTTCAATATCCAAGACATCTGAAAGAAGTCAACACATTTCGCTAACAACTGCAAGACACTATTAGACTGAAAAACTCAGGGACGTCAAATGACCTACATTCCAACCCATGTAAATCCGCTGTTCGTACATTTCTTTTAATACATGTAATTCCAGCATAAATATTTCTTAAGTACAGACTGCAGTCACCTTATAAAGCCGCAGATATTTCGATGTATTTCTGTGTTTAGAGTTTGAAAAGCAGCTCTCTATATGCTTCGCTCTTCTATGCATTCCTCTTTTCCTTTGGCTGTGAACTATACAGCAAGATTTTAAAAGACATTTTCTCCATTGATTCAATAAATTCTAAAGGTTACAAATGATTAAAAAATATATTTTGGAGAACTAATTGGGGCAGCAGTAATTTTGCATGCTCCCATATTCATTTTAATTTCACATATTGCAGATATAATTCATTACTTACACGAAGTTACAATTTAATAATGTTGCTGGGGGAATTGGGCTTTGGTTGGATAACTTCTTTTTCTGCTAATCTTCAGCAGTTAACATGCCTTTTGTGAATTATGAGTGAGAAAAACTTTAAGGAAATTAAGTTGGAATAAATGATCAACTCTTGTCTCTTCTGTGACTTCGTTTGTTCAGTTTTGTTGACCTTTTTCATATGCGTTTATTCAGTGTCACTAAACTGGAGTCCTACTCCCTATTTGTGTTCATACAGAGGATTCGGATTCTGTTTAAAGCTCCATTTTGTCTCTCTTCTTCTGCCGAGTGCAAACATTTCTATTTTATCAGGGTGACACTTATGGAGGAGTTCCACTCCCTACAGACATGAAGCTCCAACACCATACAGCTGCTGCATGTCACGGCACTCTGGTTGCATATGACAGTAAGTGAGCATATGTATGTGGGTGTGTGTTTCCGTGGGTGTGTGTGTTTGCGTAAGGCAAGTTATCACTGTCACATATATGGTAGCCGCGATATTAAATAAATTCTGCATGTGCAGAAAGAGCATAGATGTTTTATCATTTTTACAAGAACATCACTGTAAGCAAAGAGATATGAAAAAGTAAAACGATGAGTTGCGGATACGCTAATATTTTTAGAAACTAAGAAACAAAGAAAACGTAATTTTCTATACGTGAAGTCAGAAGCTTTATGTGCTCTAATGGGCTTTCATAAAAGAGAAATAAACTACAAATAAAAAAGCATCTTTTGAAGGTGCAAAGAAATGATGGCGCTGTGTTCTTTCTTGGTCAAAGTGAACTATGCTGCATGCAGCTCCTGCAGGAGTTTCAGTGTATGTTAACAGAATAGTTTAATCTGTTAAGATATGCATGGTCTGTTTAGGATCATGCAGCCATTTCTACAACTAGAAAACCAATAAAACAGATGCTTTAATCAATCGATTTTCTTTTCCAAGGACTCAGTGGCAGGGGATTATGTTAAGTTAAAATCAATGCGAGCTGTTTAACACATTTCGTCTTCTCTCTTTTTTTCTACTTTTTCCATTAAAAAAAATCAGGCAACTTAATCTTGTGTCATAAATAATCTGTCAAGATTGATATAAACAGTTATGGTATGAGCCACTATAATACAACTAAGAGGCTGACATTTAAAAATGCATAATTAACACATGCAAGAAAGGTTAAAAAGCAGATAAACAATTTTACTTGACACATCTTAATAAACACTGACTGCACGAATTAAAATTGACAGCTGTTCCACTGGCTGGATCTTCCACTCCAGAGAACTGAAAAATAGACTTCAGTTTATGTTATTTGTGCTGAAATTCAAATGCATCACTTCAGAGAACAATCACTCTTACTCTGCCTGTGTGGCTGCACTCAGTGGATCATTTGAAGCTGCAGATGGGCAAGATGACCACTCTGGTTTCATCTTTAAAAGGTGGAGCTCTTTCTCTCAGATGACAGAGGTTAACATTTGCAGATGCCGCGCTTTGTGAGTGTGCAGAGGCTTCTGGTACTTGTCTGTGTCGAATACTCTGTAGAACAGAGCAAATTAGAATGAAATATCGAGTTCATTTATGAATAAGTGGGGCTGAACGGCCCCTTGTCGGAGCTCCTGCATGCCTATTCGGTTGATGGAAACCTTTGGATGGGTCATTTCTCTTAGCTGCTTCATTAAATAGTGAAAGTCAAAAGTGCAACGCTTCCCCACTAAAAAAAAAAAATAAAATAAAATAAAAGACTAGGATCCACAGAGGTGGGACAGTGACAACATTTTTCTTTGCTCCAACACAAAATCTCAATGATGAAAAAGCACTTAAGCTCCAAAAATAGTTTAACAAAAGAGGGTTGGAATTTTAAATGACGCCACGACTCACATTGTTCTTCCAACAGAAGGGTTTCAGCGTCGTAAGATGAAAAGAACAGAAAGAGCTTACGTACACTTAAATAAATTAGCGGTTAGAATAGATGTTTTTGCTTTTTTGTTACACTAAAACAAATTAGAAGAAATGGCACCTGGGATAAAACTCGAGCAGATACTGTTTATTTTCCCCTTAAAGAAACTAATTGAGACAATAGTGCGTTGGATTAAGTCTCAGTGGGACATTGTGTTAACTGGAGCCAATCAGAGGCAGCTTCTTGAGACATTTCCAAAAGAAACTCCAGATGAGTTTTGCCAAAGGGGCGCAGGGTGGTGCGTGTGTGTGTGTGTGTGTGTGTGTGTGTGTGAGCTGTGTGTGCTCATGCAGTTAAAGTGGTGAAGGGCAGGTGCAATCGAAGCTCAATAAAGAGCCCATTGAAGCTACAGTACACTCGCCGTTGTCTTGCAGAATGGAGCAATGACTGGTGATATGGCTTCGTGCTCGGCATGAACAGCAACAAATATGACTGGAGTCGAGCGCTAAGGAGCTGAGGGTTATGTTTACCGGCACCTCTGTGGTTAGGCTGAGCTTTTAGTGACTCATAAATGTATACAGTGTACTGGGCCAAAGCAAAGGCCAGACACGGGAACAAATACATGGGTTTGAATTCTGATGGCATTTTGAAAAGGTAAAAGACTTACTCAGCTCCCCCCCTGGAGACAAACTCACTATGATGAATACCGCCATTAAGAAAATGACTTGTCTCAAATGTCAGACTGTAGCCAATGTTTTCAGAATAAAAATTGATAGCACATGAACACAAGACACTTTCCGTTTTTCCCTTCGCTTTAATGTTCTTGCCAGGAAAGTGTAATCAACCCTAATTATTTTAACTGCCTGCCACTCTTTGAGATCATCAGTTTCTTAAAATAATTAGAGCTTTACATTGGATGTGTTGTAATGGTGATGGCTCACAGTATGATGATGATGAATGACATGCAATGTCAGGAGCACTTAACATCTGAAAAGAAATTTTAAAGATTTACACTAAAACATATGAAGCTGAGAGGATAAATTCAATGACGGGGAAAAATATGGCTCACTTAGAGCAAAAGGCTGAAAAGGCACGATGCTTTTCAGCAAAAAAAAAGAAAAAAGAAAAAAGAAACAGCTGGAGGAGAAAAATTGCTTAAAAAAAAAACACTGAATGCATGAAAAGTATGTTAGAAGAGGTGACGGTGTTTCCAACAGCAAACTAACCTTTCAGTAAGTGATGTTAAAAAAAAACCAAACAAGGTTCATTCAAAAAAAATTTAAAAGAGTAAATTTAACAATACAAACAACTTATATTTATTGCCGCCATCAAATTTGCCCTTTTCAATAACCTCAGAACCTCAGTAGTCCTTCTCAGGTTTCCAGCATGATCAAATTTGCACTTCAAACCATTGTACCCATTTAATCAGTCATTGTGCATGCCCAGTCAACCACTGCAGAATTTCTAAGCAAAATCTCAGACTGAGGCACACAAAGCTATCTTTGATTATACGCTAGCCCATGGGGAAACTTTATCAAACTCCACTGCTTCCTGTGGAGAAGGACCAGCAAGGACTAGCAACTACTCAATCGGAAGGCCAAATTCTTTTCCGCATGCGGTGAGGAATCACGCCTTTGATCCGTAGAAAGGCAGCTGCAAATGCCTCTCCAGATACCAGTCCCACCAATCGCGCCTCCACTTCCTTCCACCAATCAGGTCCTTGTCTCTACCGCCAACCAGTATCTAACCTACAACTGCTTGCTCCCTCTACACAGTGCTTTCTCCCCCTTTAATAGGCAATGAAAGCACGAGCTGCAAACAAATAAGCATTTTTAAGATGAAGGAGTGGAAAGTGTGCCCTACTCACCCATCTCATTGTCCGATTTATTGTCCATTTCCGTGTCAGTGAGCGTGAGCGCTGAGTTAGAGCGACTGGAAAGGCATGAATTCTGCCCAGACTTTGCCCCCGTTCCCCAAAGAGTCATGGTACGCTCCGGTGATACAGGTTCATGGTTTTCTGTAGCGACCGGTCCCCTGGAGTAGCTGCTGAGTGGGTGGGAGAGGCCCGTCTCGGGGCAGAGCGCCAAGCCTCTGCGAGCCGGTGGCTCACAGATGCCGAGTTGCCTCAACGAAAATGTCTGCCCTATGAATGACAGAAGTTGTAAAGTTAACAAACCAAGCAACAACGCGGGTTAATGGCCAGGAGCAGGGCTACTTAAAAAAACACTTAACCTAAGAGCAGGGTGGAGGGGGAGGGAGTGATTGTTAAATTAAAGCCTTTAGAACATCCTCCCAAGCTACTTAACAATCATAAACTTATCAAGATGCTTAAAAGCATTTACTTTCTCCTAAATCAATGTGCAGCTCAATTGCTGAGAGTGAGATTTTTAAGATGACCTACTTTGATTAAACACTTAACCTCTAATCACCTTAAAATCAAGCTTCTTGTGTTTATCCACACATATAAAAAATTTAAGAAAAAAAGCTATTGCCCATTTATTATTTATCGTTTTCAGAGACAGTTTCAGACACGGCCTGTTTCACAATAAATCATTACCATAAATTTTGTTGTCTCTTCATTTGGAATGACTTGGGGCTGTGTTGTTCACTGGAAATAAAATAACAGCCTGCATGCCTTCAAAGACACTGCGGCATCTAAGCTAAATAAATAAATTAATAGTTATTTGAAACAGACGCAGGAGTGTTGCCAATAAACAGAAATAACTCACGTTGACCTCATTAAGAAACCCCAGAGCTAACAAGGAAATATTCTTAATGTATCTCACGCTGCATATCTGTCATTGAAAAAGCTGCATCTAGTCATTTGCATGCTATATTTTTTTTACCATCTGGTCAGTTTGACACTGATATCATTCTTGTGATCGAGCCAAACCTTCTTTTTTCTATATTTTTATTTCAAAGTATTTTTTTTACTGTAAATTACTTTAGGTAAGCTCATCTGTGAGCACAAATATACATAATTTATTCACCTGTATAACAGAAATCACTGGTACTGCATTGTTATTATTTATTTATAAATGTCAGCCATGTCAACATTTGTTCAAACACACAAAAAACATTAATGCCCCATAATGTAAAAGATGTTAAGGACAATCTATGGATATAAAAAAAATGTTCATGTTAAATATGAGGTCACAAGTTAAGCTGGTTTTATAATTTTCTTTGTGAGTATTTTGATCTGCTGGAAAAAAAAACACATTTAAAGAAAGTGAATCACATCTGAAAATGTGCACGTGCAAAAAAGAGCTAAAATACAACAAAACATAGATTTCTTAACATTAAAATCAATTAAATGTAAAATGAACCACAGATGAAGAGACTTTCAAACACACACACACACTGCCACACACACACACACACTGACACACACACTCACAGAAACACACACATAAAGTGCAGATATAGTAGCCACACTCATCTGCACATAATATGTCCCAGACGCAAAATACTAAATCTGACATTTAATGTGATGATGTAAGAAACGACCGTTAACATTAAATGCTCAAATTTAAAAAAGGAATAAAGAAAATATTGTTCTTCTCACAACGTCATCATAATACCATTAATTTCAAAATGGACACCAATTAGCACCAGGAAAATGTAAGGGAGTAATGGATAGATTTTCTAATTGCAATTTTATGCGCCAAAGGAGTGCTATAAAATAGAATAAACTGCTCAAACTTTTTAATTACAGAAAATCAGAGCAGTTCCTAACAGCCAATTAAAGGAGAGGGTTATTTACTGAGCATTTTTCCTTATTATTTTAACATAGTTCAGCCGTGTATGAACATTTTATAAGGTCAGAGTGGCCAACTGCATCAAACCCAAAGTGAGTTCTCTCTGAAAGTTTTGGGGGGAATTAAAATTGTGCTTTTGTTTGACATTATTTAATTGTGTTTACCACTGTCCAGCATCTCGGTATTGTACAGTTATTTCTTGTCAAACTCACACAGATTAAGGGGGAAGATAAAACTGCAAACTGGTGAAACTTAGTAAACACAACAAACAACAAAATCTCCTGCGTGTGTGTTCACTTACTAATGATGTTTCACACTGTTAAACATCAGCAAATGAAAGTGGATAAAAAAGGATTTTGCTGTTTGTCTTATTTACAAGTCTAACTGGAATCTTAGAATCATCTTCACATTTCCTTCATCAGAAATGCAGGAATAAAACACAAAGTTCCTTAATTATTTCAGACATTTTTCACAACTAATCACACTTTTTGTAATAATGTTATCTAACTGATGATGTGGGCTTCAAAGTCAAACATAATTGTCTTTTACTCATCCATGGCAGCTTCAAAAACAACACCACTTAGCTCACATTATAGGGATTCAATCCCGAGTATTGAAAAAGCCTACAGTGTGTGAGGCTCGAGTAAACATTTGTTCTTGCTAACCTGGCCTGCTGTACTCTGCACTCTCCTTGTGGACCATCTCCTTGACTCTCCCTCCAAACAGCATCCGTGAAGGGTCATGGTCAAAGGCCTGGAGCGTTTCGCTGGAGCTGTAGGATTTCTGAGTGGGAACACGGCAGGCTCCCTCCTCCCGGTCAGCAGAGGAGGCGGTGTAACGGCGCTCCCGATCCTTGTCTCTCTCGCAGTATCTCTCTCGGTCTCTCTGGCTCTTGGACAGCGAGCAGAAAGGCCGCTGCTCCCTCACCCGTTCCATGCTGCCTGCATGCTGGGTATCCAACTCCCTCCCCTTCGCCACAGACGCTCTCCTGAGACGCTCGCTACTGGATTATTTCACTCTTCTCTCCCCCTCCTTTTCCTCCTCTGGTTGTGATTCTCGTCTTGTACCGATTTTCCCCCAAACTCCCCTCCCCTGCTCGTGAACCTCAGCCGGTCACTTCTTCAGTCCATTCAGTCTTCCACTCATTCTACCTGCAGAAAGAGAGAGACACAGCTCAGATAACACTAATCCATCTGCTTCATCTTCAAAAGCGCACACTTATCCCTCTCTCGCTGCCCCTCCCCCCACAGCTGCTTCCCCACCCCTGAAACCTCACCTGTGAACCCTTGTCATACATGACTTCCCTTCTTCAAAAAGAAATAACCTCCTTATTCCACCTTATCCAGCTTTCAAAATCAAGTTCATTTTCCCCGCACTGATTTTTTTAAAAAGTTGTCCTTCAGAAACTCAGATTTAAAGCCAGCAGTCGTTTGTCACAATAAAAGGTCCTACTGCTGAAAATATCTTGAGATTTTTAATTTACTCCTGATAATTCTCCCAAAATGAGTATCTGCCAAGTGTCAGATGCTGGTTAAATGACAGATAAATCAATGAGTCACACATCGCGGTGGCCAGTGACTCTTTGACACAATCATATCATGCTCTAATTTTTAATTTAAACTGTAACTCCTACTGAATTATAATTTTGACCCGTGATATGCATGTTAACCAAGTGTCATATTGTAAATACAGAACAGATTACATATTTCAATCAAAAATGCAACTGTGTATAATTCTGGTTTTGGTATTTTTTTATGTAGACATATATTTATACACACACACACGCTACTACTACAACTACTACTACTACTACTACTACAATGGAAGGGAGTGGAACTTTTTTTCTGGCATTCTTAGAGATGAAAACTTATTCTAACTTTTACTAAAAGTGTCTTTCTTGCTGCTTATGATCCACAAAGCAGGCAGAAAACAATTTTCAGCAGGACTATTTCTTTAATTAAAAGAAGCTCTTGATAAATTTAATATTTTATTTAATATTTCATTTAAGGCGATACCGCTCTCTAACTCTGACCTTTTGCACGACCCAGGTGATACAGAGTTTAATTTTAATTCTCAAACACTAATCTGATTAGTAAAAAGACACTTTTCTCCCTTGTATTTTAGGGGAAAAATAACACACATTAATAGTTTTGTAGTTCAGCAGCTTGTGACAGATAAAACAAGAATTTGCTCATCCAAATAAAAAAATGGAAAAAAAACCCCAAAACATTTCCTCACATGCTGTGTTTCTATTGGTGAGTGCTGTATCTATGCAATTGTTAAATTTCACTTGTACATATTTTGGAGTATTTATTTAATTTTTTTTTTTCTCTCCATTTAAATTGAATGAAGATGAAAGAGACTTTCGTCCTGCTCAAATCACTGTTACAACATTTCAAGAAATAGAAATAAAACTCAAAAACATATTTTTTTCTGGAATGAATACACACATACCACAATGATCTTTTTTTATTTCACCTAATTTGTAATAAAACACTCCTGAAAAGTGTTTCTTAAAAAAAATTATTTGTAGAGCCAGTTACCACTACAAGTGAGCAAGAAAGTTTTTTGTTTTTTGTTTTTTTTTTAATTGGGTGAGGTGACCCTTTAAAAATGCTGCAAATCTAAAATGAAATTTTACATTTGAAGATTCTACTGTATGTTAGCAGACAAGAGGTTAAAATGACCCATTATGTATAAAAATAACAATTAACTTACATGACCTATTACTGTAATTGCAAACCAATATGACAACTAAGCTGGGAAAATTTAATGAGCTTAAAAAAACAACCTTTACCAAAATATCTAAAGAATTCAACATAAAACATTGCCCCATCTTAGTCCATCTGTTTGCACTGACTGGGTATGTGCATGGCATTAGAGAAAAACATAATTTGGCTCTGTGCATGCGAGCATAAGATAAAATCTTTAACTTGTTGAAAATTTGAGGAGGACACTCTCACAGGTGGAGACAGTGCTCTAAAATGTGGACAAGCGGGATGAGAATGTGACTAATCCGCAAAAAACCCTTGAGTGGAATGTGGATGGGAGCCCCGGTGTGTCAGAAGTGTTTATTACCAGCCATTTTCCACTGCCTCATGTCATCCACACACACACACACACTTTCATTTCTCTCTTGGCTGAGCTGTAAGACTAGAGTATCAGACTCCTTCTTTCCCCAAATGAGATCCACTTCGTTTCACATCAAGCATCAAAACCTTCCAATGAAGCCAGGATAGCATACTGTCGCACTGCAAGAAAGCACCAGCCCCGGGGAGACTTCCCAAAAAACTGAAGCAGTCGCGGGTGGAGTACAGGATGCAGAGATAATGAAGATTGTGAGCTGTTCTAGGCCTCTTCAACTTTATTTTTTTCCCCCCTCTCCCTCTCTCCCAGTTGCTGGATATCATTCTGTTCCCCCGATGGGCTGAGATGCAATCAGTGACACACTCTCTTGTAACCCTGACACTCAACTATCAACACTACCCCACACACACACTTGTTTTATGATGCCACAGGACATCGCACTCACATCTCACATCCATTGCAGGAAATTGTGCACACCCTCCCGGATTGGCAGATTAATGTACAGGATGAGTGCAAGCGGACACGCCCACAAGCCTCCCTGATCACGATACCCCCTCTTCTTTATGGACTTGTAAAGAGATCTGTGTCTGAAAAACAGCTAATGCTACAAGTCTTACCCACTGAGCCGCAAGCCCCTCCTATAGGAGGAATTAGATTTGTGTCCTAATCAGCTATAAGCCCTTGAGTGACCAGACACGTCCCTGTATAAACATTTTCCGCTTTACTCTGGAGGACCTGAAGAAGCCATCTTTTTCACAGCTCATCAAAGTGTCCTGCTTGTACACAGGCGCTGCACATGGGAACACTATCTGGATACAAGTGAGACATTCATGGTAGTTTAAATGATGTACAAAAGGTCATAGAGGCTCTTGGGGGAATTCTGTTGTGTTTCTGCAGGCTTTAAGTTTCAAAGGTTTTTAACTACAGTATGAACTAGACTACTTTAAACATGGCAGAATAAAAGCCAATCTGTCTTGCCTTTATTATGCAAAATCTGCTTGTAGCTACTCTACTGAGAGTACACACTAATACACACCAATCTGTAAGGAGGGACAGAAGCACAGAAAAGTCAAAGTAATATGAAGATGTGTCTGATTAAGTTTAAGGAGGAAGTTTTGTAAGGGGGGGAGAAAAAAAATGCAAATTCCCTGGTAAATGCATGCTCCTTTTTCTCACTTTTCCAACATCACTAACTTCTACCTTCCCTTTTACCTTTGATCATGCCGTTGAATAAGGACAGTCAGCCACCCATGACCGCTCGGTGGAACAGTCGACACTGCAAAATTAGTGTCACAAGGAGATCCTCTAGCGAGCTATTGAGGCAGGGAAAAAGATCTACGCAGTGAAGCTCCACACACGTCCAACGACTCCCATGCCAGTTCAGTACAGTTCCCCTGACACCTGGTACTGTCCTACACCTCTGCACTTCTTTGAAGCATAAACCATAAACCATCTGTATAATATGGTGTGAAGAAATGTGTCCAAGTCAATTGGCTCTTCAGGACAGTTGGAGAGGTTTCAAGGATCCGAGTGAGATTTACTTGTTTCATGTCTGACACACACTTATTCATCAAAGAGGGGAGCGTGTGTGTGTCATGCTTCCAGCTCAGGATTTGGAAGGGACGACCAAAGAGGAGAGCAACATTTTTAACATGTTTTGGAACCAATAAATAGATTAATGAAAAATAAATAAATAAGTGATTACATAGGCAAATGGCATATAGCGTGATACCTATCAAAGGCTTGAAATGGAAAAGGTGTTTTTTGATGCATCAAGCACTTGGATGGACTACAAGGAAAGCAACCTTCTAGGCAGTGGGAAATCAATCAGTTGGTTGATTAGTGCTGAAACACTTAATCAATTGATTGATTGGCCTAAAGGGTTCTCATACTTTTACATGCTAAAAGCACCCAGAGAGCATTAGCTTTTGTCCAGAGTACCCCTTTTATTGGTATGTGTCGCTAAGTTAAGCTAAGTTAATTAACGCTAAGTTCATCTATTTTTTATATTTGCTGCCTCATACTTGAGTTTCACTTCGAAAAGAATTCTTCTGAGTTTTTGCAGCTCAGCTTTCGTTATCTGTGATGTTGGTTTGCTCATCAAGTTTTTGAAAAAAATGTCTTTTGTAAGCTAGCACTGGGTGGTTAGGTGCTAGCTATTAAGCTAGCTAGCTGAATCTTAGGAGCGAGGCAGCTTTGTGGAGGGTGATGACTGAACCTGGCCAACACTGACAGCTTATGACATGACGAATGATGTTTTGACTGGAAGGCAATCAGAAAGATGTGCAAATATGATTCCCATATGTTATTATTCTTAATCATATCTCAGAATAATGGCAAGGGCCCCAACTTGGGACATGGGATTAGCCTTTTTACAGAAAATAAATCCTCACTAGAAGAGTAAACATTTAAGTCAAGAGTAAAGGACAAAGTTTCCATATTCCTTTGTTCTGGTTTACTCAGTGTCAGGATAAACTTCTTTTTTCACATTTTACTGAATTGTTTATGGAAAATAACTGGGTTTCTTTAATTGCTGGATGAACAAGACATCAATTTAACAGTGTCGCTTTGAGGTCCGGAAATGTGAGGGATGTTATTATTTTTTACTGTTTTCTGACTAAAACAATTTTAATAAGAATGGCAGAATAATTGAGAAAAATGTTAGATGCAGTCTTACAATTAAACAGCTCAACATTAGAAAAATAAATCAACAACAAATTTAATTATAGTTCAGATTTAAACGCCCTTTAAATTTCACTTTAAACTTCGGCTCTTTTGCTTTGACATTAAAAATTCTGACTGAATAAATCAAAGTTAAAAAAATAAATATCTTCCAGTATTATTTATTTGGTAAGTGTTTTATCACTCAAAACCTCATTTAATCTGCTTCATTAAGACTGTGTGGCTGTGATTAGATTGGATTTAATTGATAGTGAGCAAAGAGCCCACCAACTGTGTTTAGATTCAGATTCAAATTTTTCTAAAACTTGATTGGTTCACAGAAGTGAGTGGCATCATATTTTTTCCACCAAGCACCGCCCACTTCAAAGTAGTTACAAGCACAGAGGAAAAATGTAATACAGAAATCTCTCATGTGAAATACAGAAAACTGCTCTAACTTAAGCGGAAAATAATGCACTTACATAGAAAATCATTACTTTATGAAAGAAGATGATTAAAAATACATCTTAGAGTCTTAAAACTAATTTCTTAAGCAAAATTTCACTGGTTTAAGCTCATCAACTTTAAATTTCTTTTTTGTTGTTGTTTTTTTTCTGTTTTTACATCCCTTTAAATTTGATGTTTGGTTGAACATCTACAAGACTACAGGAAATTTTGATGAGATTTTTTT
>JAPZDV010000026.1:21041137-21054459 GCA_029814665.1 Acanthurus lineatus
GGTGTTTGACTGCTGGTTGAACATCTACAAGACTACAGGAAATTTTGATGAGATTTTTTTATTATTTTCTGAAATTTAACTAAATTAGAATCTTTTTTAAATAACCAGGAAGGAATATAATTGTTGCCAAGAGCCTTTTTTCTGTGATGTCTTTGAACTGATAAAGAGTTCTAGGAAATCCTAACTCAATAAACACACACACTGGCTTGAGCTAAGCCGGCACACACACCTGACTCCAGCACACAAAGACTTCTGCAAACCGGAGAAGCCAGTGCTGACCAGAACGCTGAAATGGCAAACCCTTCTCTAAGCCTTTGTCCGGTAATTATGGTACCGCGGGGGTCGCTGTGCAACTGAGCTCAGATCTCCCTATCGGTGACCTCTGTAAATAACGGTAATAAAGAGAATACTTGTCGGTGCCAGTGTGTCCCTCCAAGACAATCCACCTGTCACCAGTGGCCTGCACCCCCCAACAATCTTGTTTTTGGCCATTTGCCGGAGCACAGATCAGACGGCTCTCAGCCATGGGGAGTGGTGAGACTTGTAGCTGGAGCTGGTGAAGATCAGGGCTGGCTCCCTTTAACACAGCCAGCACCTCCAACAATAGCCGCCTCTGACAGCTTTGCATAATTCATCTTGTCGAGTCTCTCTCCCTTTCCTCCTTGACGCTCCTCTCTCCCTCTCTCCTCTTTCAGTTTCTCTTCAGTTCTTTTTTTTTTTCCGTGCCTCCCGGCGCTTGGAGAAGGGGAGAGGGAGAACCAGGGCAGTGTTCCATCAGATGCTGCCTGTTTCCCCCTGACACCAGTGATTTTGGAGACACAGAAGTGTTTGTCTGCAGCACGTTGCCCAGACCCTGTGAATTCTGGATGCCATCTCAACCAGATTGTCTTCATTCTTTACCGAGGCTCATTGCCTAAATCCCTTTGCTGCAACATGAAAAGTGGAACTATTACCTAAAAATACACAACGATCTGATTCGAGAAGATCAATTTTTGACTAGCTGGTCTTTCTATTTTTGAGTTTCTGAGGGATCTTCTCAAATGCTGCTCAGTTGGTCACTACTCCTGTTGTTTTTATGAGTTGTATGGCTTTATAGCAGGTTTTTTTTGTTTTTACATAGTTTACTTTAATTTGAGTTTTCTTTAAATGTGTACAGTCACTGACCTGTGAAAGAGGAAGTGAGGGGGAGGGCGCAAAAAGAGCAAACAAAATTGTGGCAGCATTTACCAGTAATTAAATTTCGGTGGCAGCTATATCCTTAGCATTCTTGGTGACGGATGAGCTTACCACACTCAGTGAGACTCTTAGGAAAGATGATGAAATCCTGCTCCATCCGAAGTCTCTTGTCTCAGTGTATGATGCAGAATATTCACAAGTGGAGTAAAGTGATGCAAATCTCTGATACAGCCACTTCAGATTATTCCACGCACATGGGGTTTGAAGCTTCATCTCTCATAGTTTCGGCACATTTAGAAGACAAACAAAGCTACTGTGCCTGAAAAACAAATCATCTAAAAGGCTGAGCTGAACTCAGTGTTTTGTTTGGTTTGTTTTGTTTTTGTTTTTTTGTTTTTCTGTTTTTTTTTTCACATTTATTGTCAGTCACTGGTAAATCATTGCGGTCAACGTCTAATCCTAACCATTTTATTGTTTGCCTTTTTGTCTGTGTGAATTAAATAATAAAAAACAGCATCTGCCAGCGTCAGAATACAACATAATAAGCTGAGCAGGGCTGTTTACAAATCTCCCAAATAACCCTTCACCAGTGACAGCATGACTTATATATTCATTGAATCTTTAGTGGGAAAAATTGCAAGCACAGCCAAATTCATTTTTTAAAATGTAATTGCTAGGTGTGGACAATCGGAATATAAAAAGGCAGGGTTTTATAATGTTTCTTCTACAGTATCTTCCTCTATCTCAAACGGTAATAGCAGGTTATTCAGTGCATTCATACTTACAGGCGCCAGCATTTACCCGTATCCAAGGCTACTAGTATTGAACCCAGCTCTTATCAAAATAGGCGCTCCCTTCTATATCACTCACCCAATTACACCAGACGGTCTTAATTCAATGGACCACAGTTTGCTATTTTCTCAAATTGTTATCACTGCAGTGTTACGGAGGATCTGAGGAAGTAATGATGTTCATGTGCATTCGCTTAATTGAGAATCTTGCAAGACGGTGTCAACAATTGCCGGCTAATGCTCACTCATAATGAATTGACTCCATGGTGTGCAAAAATAAAAATCAACAGCACAGACCTGTGGCAATTTACTGACAAATCCAGGATCGACCCGTTGTTACGGAAATTAATTAAATTGCGACGTTACCGCAGCTGCATTGTAATGAAGCTACATAGCAATCATGCCACGCAGGGTGATTGAAAGAATGAAATTCACATCATATTTGTTAACAATATATCTAGAAAACTAAAGAAAAGATTCTATAAAGAGAGAGAAAACATTATTGTACGTATCACATTCATGTGGATCAAAAGCAGTCCCTTTCTAACTATAAATTTTCAATCAAATATCAGTCTCACTTGACGGTCTAATCTGGACATCTGGAGATGTTATTGTAGCACTTCTGTAGCCCGTCAACAGAACACTCACAAAGTGGCGAAAAAATCATTACTCAAACTATATTTGAAATGCTAGGAGCGAACAAACCTGGCTACCAGATAAAAATTGGAAAGCAGAGAGGTATTCTAAAGTGCTGACACTGGGCATCATTCAAATGCATCTCACATGATTGTACAACAAACCAACCCTCCCTATTTTAGCATGTGCAGGGGGAGATGGAATAGACACAGCAATCATATAATAGCGGCAGACAGCTGAAGAGTGAGGGAAAGCTTCACCACTGCAATGGGAATGCAACATTGCACTGCTGCTGCTGTGTTTGCTGGAAAATATCAAATCTGACCACATAGAGACTCTGACCTGCTGTTGAAGTCGCACATTTACATAAGTCTTACAAAAGGAATCAAAATACTAACTTCAACAGTATGAAATTAGAAGGAATACAAATTGCATGCACATAATGAACACTACTTTTGCACATTACAGAGAATAATATATTGAGTGTGTTTTCTCTTTCAGCATGTGGTGGCACATAAAAAAAACACTATACATAAAGTGGTGGGTTTTATTCTATAGTTGTCAGCGTTTTGAGGAGTATGTAGGTCATGATGGCACACTATCAGAATACTGAGAGAGCAGGAGCCTTATTAAAGAAACATCAATCTAAAAATTCACCAACATTTCACTGGTTTTCCTACTTCCAGGGGTGAAACTTGGAGAGTCTGCCGTGTAGCGATTGGCTGAGACCAACTTCTGAATGCACAACGCTCTCCACTGGAAGTAAAAGACTGCTGACCTGTATACCATTACACTGACTCTGAGGCGCCAGTTTTCCACTCTTCAATGGTCTGATATTCAATATTTTCTTTTTCCTCACCCTGCTGACAAAAAAAAAAAAAAAAAAGACAGAGGAAGTGTCGCTGACCGGCTTCCCACATGAACCACCGCCTCTGCCTCGTCCCCATCATTGCTCTTCATCACCTGCCAGACCTGCAGCTTTCAGCATCACAGAGGTCGCGTCAACAGAATTATTGAGGCCGTCAAGCAGCTCCATTGACAAGCAGAGCTGACGCCCAACTTCCCACTGAGCTGTCCAGGAGCCACAAAAGACCAGACCGGAGGCCTTTGGCAGGCTGCAGCTTTTTCTCAGGGGTAATACGGCAATATGTGTAATTATAGTAAATAGAACTAAAAAAATCTCTTCTAAGACTTTTGGTAAATTAATGTATCATAAGAGGCAGAAAAAAACAATTAGAACTTGTGAAACATTAAACAACATCCCATTATTATTTTAGTTTGAGCAAAACAATAAATAATCATGACTTATAAGCATTTCTGTGTACATTAGTTGGTTAAAAATGGTCTTTTGTCTTATAAACCGGTTCAAATTCCTGACTTAAAACATAATATCTGTATCTCTCCAATGCCGAACCTTGGAGCTGAGCAGGAATTCACCCAGGGTAATTTTCACAAGCAGAGACCACAAGGCATTTCTATTTTGTTCTCCCTATGACAGAACTAAGTACATTTCTGTTTGGCTCTCCCCGCCAGGCTCAGCCCGGCGCACACAGGGAGAGTTGTACGGCTACAAAGTCAGGCCCACTCCTCAATCTTGCCACTTGGTCTTGACCCAGAAAGCCCACCAGAGCATGCTGAGCCATAAATGTTAATCTGTAGGTTACAACAGTGTGAAGCGGTGCTGCTCCCACAGCTGGACCAGCAGGACAGCATCCTGTGGCTAATCGCAGGTGGCTTTCATCTCAGCCTGCTTTGGCAAGACAGCAGCAGAGCATGTTCAAAACAAAACCAAGAGATGTCATGCTTTGAATCTTCGCCTTTCCTGATTTAAGTTGCCCATATACAGCTCAAGAAAGGCTCACACATAATCAGAAACAATTACCGACTCGGCTGTCTTCTCTGTGGACAATTACGGACAGAGCATCACCACCAACGCATTAAACACGGGCGGAGAGTATTAATGGTACACAGGGGTACTTAAAAATTCTGAAAATTTGAGTTTTAATCCTTTAAAAAATATCCCTTGAAGTCGCTTTTCTTTCTGCTGCAATGATACAGAGATGCTGAATTGAAGTAATGCATTGCAGAGCACAACAGAGGTTAGCCTCTGCTGGTGGAGGAGGCAGCTGAGCTCAAAAAGATGGCGACAATGGGAGGTTGAGATTCAACTATAGGACCAGTAAAAAGAAAATGCAGTGTTTGGAGTATCTTGGTTTTAGTCCTAATAATAGAGTTGAGCCAATCAAATCCAGTAAAAGATAACAGGCTAACTGTAAATTAGACAGAGCATCGCTGGCTAAACACTGTCAAACGTGCTACAACAACCTCCATCTTAATTTTTAATTTTCACTTAACTTTTTGGACACAAATACTGTCATATAATACATGCCTTGGCGAAATGCCTGAGAGAAATGAAAAAAATATGAGCACATTGAGATGCAGGGATCGCTTGATGTTATGCACAACACATAAGGTCATGTACTGAGTCTAAAATAGCCATGAGGCGGCTACAGGAGTTGCACCACGCCTTGAGAAAGCCGCGCTCTCCTTCCAAATCAAAATGCAGTGACAGGTATCACATTATACTGAGCAGATATTCAAGATGGAAAATACTATGTAAATCCATCTTCAGGTTAATATAATATTCTATTTATATTCTTAGCTGTTACTCAAGCTTGTTGAGGCATCCATATTTTAATTGAATAAAAGATGTTTATGATTTAGGATAAACAATTCGTTGTATAAAGCAATTTCAAAACACATCATTGTGTCTTCAGAGACTGTATGAAGCACATCCATGCCGTGGGATTTTTTATTTTTTTTCATGGTGTTTTTCTCTCTCGTGCAGCATACATTGTAGTTAAGGACCACAGTGGTAATGCATCAAGTGCTGTCACTAAATATCCCTACTCTAAGCACATTTCAAGAGCATGCAATCCCTCCCAAATCCTTGGGTGACTTTCAGCGATAATTTGGAAACTTGCAGGAATTTTATGTAGTTATTTATTTATTTATTCATTTTTTTATATATATATTTATATATATTGTCAGGGTAAACTTTGCCTCAAGTGTCGCATCGCTGTTCTAAACCCAAATAATCCTCCGACTTAAGGTCGTTGAAGACAAATATGCGAGTCTGTCCGCTGATGGAGGTTTCGCCACCCCGAGGCCTGGTTTCTCACATTTCTACAGTACGTTCGAGATCCTGCGTGCATCCTGGCACGCTTTACTTCCACGCCAACTATTTATCATGATGTCGGGCCTTTTCTCATGAGAGGGGGAAATGTACCAAGAGAGAAAATAGGTGAAACAGAGTGCAGCAGACAATAGCCTGGCAGGCTGGGTGTTAATAGTAACGGATTAGAGGGCAGCAATTATGTAAAGTAAATATGACATGGACCCGATCCGTCGAGCCCAGGGAACTGTGGGTAGTTTGTCAGGCTGCATTAACCTTCACATGTTTGCTCTGATGTGTTGAAACAGGCGACTCGGTCATGCTGTTTGCCATATCAAATGTTATAATTCATAAGGTCATCTTCAGAGCCACTATCGGCATCAACAAGTAATAAGAGATATTACAGGCGCAGGTCTGTGCATCGACTCTCCCTCCATATCGCTCAGATCTTGGAGGAGTAATTTTTACAGAGGGAGAGAAGTCATCTTGATTGCCCCTTAATAATCTATAAAACTGTTTAGGGCCAGTATTCAAGTCGGCATTATCCCTAAAGGAGGCAGTTCTCATCACACAGAATATTAAATTCTCCACAGGAATAATGAAAGGGAAAATTACTTAAGGACACGAACATGGAGTGGCAGTGTTGTGTACACAGTTCTACTAATATTTCTGAATTAATTAGATGATTTTAAAGCTCCAAGCGTAGTAAAAACCACCTCGAGAATTTCCTGCTCTCGGCTGCATCACAAATTGTAGTCACCTACTTTGATTAGTGGGATTAAAGGGCAATGAAGTTTGAAGCCGAGGCATTAGGCTAAAGTCTCAATAAGGGGTCACAGCAGCAAGCTTAAATGTCTCAGTGCTGGATGTGCAATCGTCTGCTACATAATGGTACGGTGTATACCAGAGAGTGGGTTATTGCTTTCCACTGTAGTGCTGTGCAAAATGTGTTGATAGCCTAATGTTCACGAGAGCGCTGTTCTCACTCCAGGTGTGCTTCTCCACTTCATTTATCAGGGTTGGTACACACATTGGTGCCATACATTGTGATGTCTGATTCAGGAAAGTCAGTTTAAATTATTATCAGCGCCTCGAAAAAAGACAATACAAGCTGTATTTATGTTCTGCTGCTCGACTACAAAACCACATGTTCAATATCACCCAATAAGTGTCACTGTAATGCCCTAACAGGCTGGCAGGAGGAAGACAGACTGTTTCTATGCTAGTTTGCAGCCGATTTTTTGCTCTTATGCGGCCAACTACATAGCCATGGGCTATGGGAGGTAGAGGGAGGCAAGAAGCCCTTCAGCTGGCATAAGTCACTGCTGAGGCCTGAAGTGCTGAAGATCTGTTTTACTTTACTATTTCAGTCCCTGTCAGAGGTGGAATATGAAACAGAAAATGGCCTCACATGCTGCAGTTCCTCAACAGCACCCAAGACAATAGCCATAAATCAATTTAGCTGGACAGATATACTTGTCCGTCTTGGCTATCATGTAGACTCAGATGTGCGTGTTTGCAGATTGCGCACAGCCTGATGCACGCCACGGTGAAATCAGATCAACATTTTTCTCTGGCTCATGCCAAGCGCCGAGACAAGTGACCATGTTACACAGCTTAGACACAATAAAAGGAGAAAATGAACCCAGCTGATGTCTGAACCATTTGCTTTAATTAAAAGCACTTTCTAGAGCCCCACTATCGTTAAAACACAAAATCAAACCACAAATTAAACATTGCATATCCATCTACCGGTTGTCAGGCAACCGCGCCTCTCTCCTGATGCAGAAAATAAAACCCAAAAGTTGCACCATGTCTGACCCAGGAGGCTTTGAATCCCTGCGCCAAAAACAACCTTCCTCAAGGCCTCTCTCAAATTCATTCAAAGGGTCCGATGAAATTTCTCCACCTTCTTCACCCGAGGGCCGAAGACCATAGATTTGTAAGAGTTTAGCAAGAGTGTGTGCAAGCTTATCGACACTTGAATTATTAGTGGATTGAGCGGGTTATCTCTGCAGGTGATTAACACCCCAGTGAGGCTTTTCAGGCTTTTATACAGCATTTTATGAGCAGATAAATTCACTTATTGGAGCAAAGCCATCCCCCCGTGTCAGCTTTTGGTCAGACACCTTGAGGACACTGAGGTGAGAGGTGATGGAGACTGGGAGGAAGATTATGTCCTTAATGTCAGCACTGAGGAGAAAAGAAATGACTTGAATGTAACCTGCAAAAAGCTGCAACACAACCCTTGGGCTACATTTTTTTATACATGTGCCAATTTTAACATGACATTTTAAAAAGATCAAAGACCCCTAAAATCATTAAAAACAACATAAAAGATGACTTTCACTAATTGCATCTTGTTGAATGCTGAACTTTAGGTTATCATGTATTTCCCCAAATTGGACCTGATCGAAAAAACCGCTTACATCCTGCTCAACACTTGTACTCATTAAAGCAGCAATTCAGCTAAAAATCCACAGGGTACGGGTAAAAGTATGATCTAATTCATTTAATCAAGACAGTGATGGGAAAAGGGGGCTGGGAGCCCGGCAGGTTTCGGCTCCACATCATGTCAGGGGACTCGGGATATTGCAACAGAGCGTACAGAACAAATTAGACACCATTATTGAACGAGGACCAGCGATTCTGCCATTTATTTCAATCACAAGGGTGCCTTCCATGCAGAGCCAAGAAGGAAGATAAAACACTAACAACAAACTGACCTGCGTGAAGCTTCTGCGAGCTTGTCCGAGCCAGAAGCACATAAACTTCCAGCGGTGCGCTTTAGTCCAAACTTGCAGACAGCAGTGTGCAGAGTGCGTCGTGGCTCCCGTTTCTTACAATAGCCGCGTGTGCGATCTGGCACAGTTGAGATTTCTTCAGACACGTCTTGATTTTTCCAAATCTCCACCGAAAAACCTCTTGGCTTGGTCGTCGATCCCGACCGCGCACGTCTCTGGACGCTGTGCTTGCTTTGTGGTGTCGGGATGTGAGTGCTTCAGACCGCCAGCTCCGTGTGAAACGTGTCTGTGCTCAGAAATCTTCCCAGTCCTCTCCGCGGCTCAGCACAGCCACTACTTCCAACAATACAGTTGTCCCCCCTTTTCTCAAGAGGTAACACAGTTATGTTTCCTGTCGCCCAGCAGCAGAGCTGCTTGTTTTTTTTTTCTTTCTTGTTAAAGAAACTCACTCAGAGAGGAAGCAGAGGCTCATCAGCCGCTCAGCTGCTCTTTTGTCCGATATGCAATTGTCAGCTGATAAAACGCGCATCCCGTCGCTCTGCTCAGCGTCGCATCTGCTCTGCCTATCAGCACCGGTGTGGTGGTACAGGCCGTAAATAAAAAAAAAGGAGGGTCAACTGTGACCTCCAGCCTTTGAGCAACATGCAGCTGCAAGTGCGTAAATTGGGTCCATTATCAGAAAATATATATTTACCTCAAAGGACCTCCCACTGTGTGTTAAGATTTCACAAATAAGTTCAAGTTTGCTGTCAATTGCTACAGGAATATCTCCATAAATTAAATATGAAGCAGGAGAGCTGGATTTACTCTGAGCTTCGGCATACCTGCCTGTTTTCCTGCACTCTGACTCTTTTATTGTGTTGGAAAGCTGTTTATTAAGCTTACCTATGGTTGTGCGCGCGCTGGCATATAATTGGCTGACTGTCAAATCTCAAATTTCTCACCTTCAGTTTGACAAAGGGAAGGAGACGGGGAAAGGCAGGCTGATGTATATAAACGTGTTATTTCTCACAGAAGACAGGCAGTTAAGGGTTATTCAAGCTGTTAATGCAACTGTTAGATAAACAAGGAGGCCTAAATGACTTGGTGTTCAAATTAAAACCTTACTGTCGGGTATATAAAAAAAAAAAGGTTGATTCATACTGTTTTGCTCCAGCCCTCATCTGAAATACAATTGATCAGTTGAGGCAAGGATGTGCAATAAATATGCACAATTTGAATTCTGTCCACCATTAGGAACTGAAATTCTGCATATAATTTTAAGATTTTCTCCCCACGTCTTTCACATTACCATAGAAAAGAATATGAGCTTGCTTTGAGGGGGTCTGACAGGACTTTAGCGGTTGATTTCATAGACAGAATTGAAGTTTTTCAGCATTTTGTAAATGTGGAAACTTTATCTTGATGAGCCTCAGTTACAGAGATAAGTAAACTTGTCCTCAGGCCATTTTCTGTCCCGCTCTTAAACCAAAACCACATTTACTGTGAATTAGCTTTGTGATTGAAGAAAACATGCGAGACCCTATCTCATATGCTTCAAATGATAACATTTAGAGGATAGACCGCAGAAAGCAGAGTTTCATTAATTACAAAAGCAACAGCCCACTAATCCCACTAGAAAGGCATTTTGAGGCAAAGTCGTTTTGGTTCTGAGGGAGAGAGAAGAGAGAAACCCTAACAATACCAGTGGTAGATCACAGACCTTCAAGCTATGGTCTGCACGCCCCGTAGCTCAATAGGGGGCCAACTACTGCAGCTCTGACTGGGCAATTTTTTTTTTAAAATCCCCTTCCTGAATTTACTCCACGTCCGACCACATGCAGTGATGAAGTTATCACTGAGGACAGCTTCTCTCCAAGCAAAATCAGCCCTGGCCTTCGATGCTTGATTCTTCTATTATACCCGGAGCACATCAAAAACTCCCCTCCATCAAATGGCATTATCTGCATGAAAGGCAACTGCCCAACAATCCATCTCCAACTCTGCCATTCAATCTTCAGTCAAGGGCATGCAAAAAAAAGGGGGGGAAAGAAAGAAAGGACATAAAAAGAGAGAGGAATTTTTGTAAGGGCTGATGAAGCCAAACCCCCCTCCTGCTTCTACCCATCCTTTTTTTCCTCTGCTTCAACTAAACTACTTTTTTCCCTCTTCTGTAATATTCTTGGGGGCTTTTCAGAGACACTGTACGTGGAACTTAGTTACTAAGCAACATATTCACACATTTTATCCACATGAAGGTTCTTTTCAGTTTGGTACACCAGAGGGTTAATGATAGATTAACAGTCCTTCACTTGCTTGAACCAAAAAAAAAAAAATAGCTCGTTCTGTTTCACAAATGTTGTCTGACTACAACTCATTTTAGTTCCCAGCCTTTTTTTTTTTCTCTCTTAATTTTCAGACCTTCAGCGAGGCTCTAGTTTCTCCCAGTCACACTCCCTGTGCGTGTCCATGCAGTCAACTGTGCCCTCTATTGGAGACCAGTCACTTTCAGCATCCACATTCATACTAAAGCTTGGTGTGATGAGTGTGCATACACTACCTGCGTTCTGCATGCTGCAAAGAGCACTGAAGGAACTTAAAACTGGAACTTGAATATGATGGAGATGTGAGGATTCAACGGGGGAAAAAAAAATAAGCTTTATATCAAACAAATGGCCTACAGACATGCTTGAGATTGATGATAGAGTTTCTAAACAGAATACAGTTTTATCAGCACAAACACGCAGCGCTTGATTCATGCATCCTGTAGCGCGTTGCCTTTTTTTAGACTCGTAGATTAAAGTCCGGAGCAGTCACTAAAATTAAATGCAGGAACATATTTGCTGCATTTGCTTCCCAGGGCTACCTACAGTTTTCAGGAAGCGTGCCTGAATACACAAAACATGAACCAGAAACTTCACCGTTAAAGCCCAAGAGCATAGCATACATTAAAGAATAAAAGCCCATATCTCTCTTCAGCCCTGTATGTTTTACACATGTTCAGTATCAGCAGAGAAAACAGATGGGCCACACCACAGGGACAGAGAGACCTGTGGACATTATAAAAAAGCAACATTGACAAATTATGCATACACTGCTTTACTCTTCCTGTGTATGCAGGAATTTGTCCCCAAGGGGTCAGACGGCGAGTATGATGTGTTCAGAACTGTGTCCTGTCTTGTTTGATGTATGTTAAAAAATCAAAAGTAACAATAGGGTGTGCACTCTTTATATGTGCATCGCATTATATTCACACGGTAAAGGCTATTGCCTTTTGCTAGTCCAGTATTGTGGTAGGAAAACTCAACGGACATGTTTAAAGGGATTGGATAGTACTTCCCTTTTCATGTGGAAATGAATCCCTTCCAAAGGGACAAAACAGCTTTCACCCTTGGTTTTACAGTCAGGAGTTTAGGGAAGCACCTTTTTCCTTTACATGTGAGGGAAAAGGAAAAAGGGGAGGGAAAAAAAAGCAACATTTAATGCCCAGAAAGAAAGTTTATTTAAAGCAAATATTCCAAAAGTGTGAATATTTTAATACAAAAGGGAGGTTTTAGCTTTTGCAAATGAGTCTCAGATTTATTCAGAGGTCCAAAATCTTTCACAGTCGCCTACAGTAAAGGAGGACGGAGATGGATGCCTCTGTGCCAAGCTTTCAAATCTCAAAGGACACTTTGAAACTAGGTGGGAGGGCCTTGGTTTTCTTCTGAGGCCATTCTCTGAACATCACTATTGATTATAGCGGGTCGCTTTAGCATCACTAAGTCAAAAGAGGGGGGAAGAAAATCGGAGAAACAAGACAGCTAGAAAACAATTTCCAAGCCAATAAAAGGTGATTAAAAAATGTATGAATCATCTGAATCATTTGGTATTTTCTTGAACAGAAGTACAGTTTCTACACATATCTTTTTTAAATTACAGACTCTTTTATCACCTGATCACAACCTCGGTCATTTTGGTCAACAAAAACACATTTTTGTGTTTTAGTTTTCAAAGAAGGAAAAAAAACCTGACACTTTTTTTTTTTAATTCTGCGTCAGTAAAAGAGACCCACAACTCCAGTTGACAGAGTTTTCTCAACATGTGGCTTAAAGGACTTACAGTAAAAAGGAACTATATTTTGAAACATCAAGCAAGCTAAGTGTCGTTCTAAATTTTTCAGATGGGTGGACGGCCTCAAAGGGAGGAGACGTGTGGTAAATCAAAGTGGTGGGAGACCTCATGAACTACATGCAGTTAATTTGAAAAGATTAGGCGGTAAGCAACGAGGACAGCGCCAAGAGATAAAACACACTTTTCCCTCAGCACGAGGAGTGCGACAGACAGTAGCAGAGCAGGCACAGGATGTTTTATTTACTTTTTTTTTTCTCTAAGTAACTGGCTAATTTTAACACAGTTATATGCAACCCTCTCCCCTAGAACTTACATTTATTTGCAACAAATTTGCATTCATAATTATGCTGCGGAGACAAATGTGCACACTGCCTGAATCTTGTTCAGAGAGACTCCTTTGAATGAATTCAGACACAATATTTATGTACCTTGCTAGAAAAGGTAGTCGGAGTGGATGGCAGGTGTAAAAAGAAAACAGGATCCAGTGTTTCATCAAGACTTCTGTCTGTGGTTTGGTTTAGGCAACAAAGGCACTTTGGTTAAACCCTGTCAGTGCTGAAACATAACCATAAAGAAGTTAAATAACCCTGTAATAACTATGAGTGGATGATGTCTTGCAAAAGTTTGGCAGAAAACAAATAATATTTGTTTATAAGAAACATTTTACTGATATGTCCAATATAAACATTTTACAAGTTACAAGGAAAT
>JAPZDV010000026.1:21054559-21071097 GCA_029814665.1 Acanthurus lineatus
AAACTGATCATTTCTTTATTATATGTTTCCATAAAAAAATTTTCATCACTGCAAACTGGTTCTATATTACAGTAATTTCTATAGACAGGGCTGTAATATAGAACTGCATGTCTGTGGGTAAATTTATGGCATTAGGGCTTCATAATTCATAATGCATATTTGATCAGATGTTTTTAAAGGCTGTCAGGGTGAAATTGATACTAATGTATAAATAAATAATTGTCCAACTCTGGTGTAAAACTTCTAAAATACTTTATCATAAATTGAAAGAAAAAATCCATTTGTATATACAGTGTATTCCTGTGCATGATAGTTTGGGTAAATGCAGTTCATTTCCTTCCAAAGGAATAGTTTAGAGATTTAAAAGCAAAAATTGGATTTGTTTTTCTGCTTATTTAAACCAGCTGTACACTACATTACACAGAAATGTTGATGCACTGCCTCAGTTCTATGTAAACATAAAGTAATCACCAATAAAAGGGTGAAAACTATTTGTATATAACTCCAACAGATATATAGTAACAGAGGCTCTTTAAAGTGTGAAAAAAGGCAGAAAACATGTAGCAACCACTGAGCACAAAGGAGACGCATGAAATGAAAAAAGCTCACTTGGATCAAGTAAGTGCTTTGCTTTTTAAGATGACAGCGTTCGTAACATTTGAAACTCACTACGGAAAAGAAAAGGAGACACCGGCAAGACAAGAAATCAGTGAGTTCTGACAAACTTCCCATGAGTCACAAGTTCTGCGGTTTGTGTTTAGAGCTTCAGATGCACAAAGTTGATGGTCGTCCAGTTTAAAGGACTCAAGTGTTTACCTGGTCAACTGCCACGAACACACATCCCCTCCTGTCAGTTTGTAAACAGCTCTGACATTTTTAAGTGGAGTGTGAGACACTGAACAGCTGCTGTTGTCTGTCAAGGAAGTTATTGCTATTCCACTTTAATCACTACCAATCTGTCATTGAAGTTTGACTTTCTGTGGGTTAGGGTTAGGCACTTTCTCTGTGTACGCCCACACAAAGTGGCTTTATCGCTGTCTCTACTAAACATTTGATTATAAAATAGTTGAAAAAACAGTTGTTTCTTGTGGTACAAAAAAGGAAAAGAAGTATAAACTTGTTAAAATGCAGTTTTGAGTCAAAGAGGTTACTTAAACAAGAAGATTTAACCTAGAGAACATGTGTAATTTAATTACAGATAATTAGAATTTAAATAATGATGACAATGATAATAAAGTTCTAAAGAAAGTCATATAATTTAAATAATGATAATAATGTTGGTACATGTACGTAATAGAGCTAAACAGCTGAGTGCATCAGTGTTAGCGTTTTATTTTGTGTCAGTGCCTATGAGAGAGAAAGGAGAAGGTGGATTTTCACTGTTAAAATGTTTGCTTTGTATCTACCAAGGTCACAATATAAAACAAAGAAAAACAGTAACACTGTTCATGTTTTGTTTTAATTTTCTTTAAAAATTACTGCAGTCGATATGTCATCAGATTTTTTTTTTTAAAAGAGCTGAATTTCAGTATCAGCCTCAAATATCCAATATTGGCACAGCTGTGATAAACAGCAGCAAATAAATGAGTAAATAAATGAAACAGACAAATTATTGTTTACACTGTTTTTTGAAGTCATTGAAGTCTGAACATCTTGCAAGTATTTACATGAACTTTGGCCATTGAGGGAAACACAGATGTTGCACGATGGACCATTTCCATGTATGTAATAGATATTAGATCAAACCTTTAGTTTGTGCCAAAAATTTCTGGGGTTTTTTGTCATCTGACATGTCAAACTGAAGGAAAAGACAGAATTGTTATTAATTAAATATAAATATATTTTGAAAAATTGTGTTAATGGGTCTGTTGCAACACTCCTACACCTAAACTGGGTCTAATTTTTACATATAAAACAGGAATTATGATCACTAATTCTCACAACACAGAGTTTCAGCACTGAGATGTGGGTGCAGCCTCCTGTCTCTGTGGACACTGTGTGCTGCCTATTTTTGCACTGCAGGTGAGATCCTTCTTGTCCTTCATTTGTGCACTGTGTGTGCTCAGTTTACACCCACTCTCCCATTGTAGAATTGGTCCTTCCACTCCTCTATTGTAGAGAGGCTGTGTCAAGCTTGTCTTAGCTGAGCCCAAGTCAATTTCAAGACTAATCACCAATACCTGAGTCCTTTTCAGGGCTGAAAATAAGCAGTAAGCTGTGCACATGTTCCGATCGATTTCAACATATTTCTTGAAGGAGAAAAATGACCAAAAAAATGATAGATGTTTTTTAAATTTCATAAAGCTATAGGAGATTTTTTTTGCCAAAGACTGACAGGCATATTTTCATGAATGTAATCAAAACCATATAAATAAAATTTAAATAGTATTTAATGTTTTATATATCATAAAATATGTTGATGTAATTAACACATTTTTTTGTATTTTAATTTTTCACATTTGTAAGGTTTTTTTGAGAGAAATTTTGCTATACAGAAAAAAATATTTAGATTTTTATTATTTATATTTATATAAGTTTTTTTTTTATGATTCAAATCCCAAATTACAAGAGGAATTTTCAGACTGTTAGCTAATTCATTTATTTTTGTAATGACATTAAGGTGGTTGTTCAACTCAATATTACAACAGAAATGGCACTGCATTGTTATTTTGAACGCAACCTGTTTTCTTCCTATCAATCAAACCAGCCTCTTTCTCAGTATTTAATTTTTTTTCCTTTTTTTTCTTTTTGGATCAGAATGACATCCTCTCTACTGTGCCAACACCTTGTTTCAATCAGGGGCCAGGGCTCCCCCCTCCCCCACATATGCTCTTCATATAAAAGAAAACTATCCAGTAAGTGTAAATGAAACAGAGGCAAAGTGGCATCTTTTGATGTCTCTCTCTGCAAGAACAGTTTAAAGTTGTGTTTATGCTTCTTCTGCAAGCTTGTGCCCCAACTACAATCAATTCAAAGCCTGATTTCAACAGCATCTCACATTAAGGAAGCAAGATGCTCTTACACTTAGCACATTACACATAGCCACACCTACGTATGTCTCACACTCATGGAGATTTGCAGATATTTTTTCTCAGAAACTGTTGGATAACAAGGCCTTTTGGACCCAGAGGGTGTTTCTAATTGGCTTTGAGTTTAAAAACACACTCCCCCACAAAACACACCTCTGGTTTGTTTTCCATCTGCGCAGGAATAACTTCCCTTTGTTAGGTTTGTTATGGTAATAATAAATTGGATGAAAGCTCAGGCTCCAGTAATGTGTTTGCAGTTGTAAAACTCTGATTTACTGTATCGAACCCAAAACAAAAGCTCGTGACACTTTTCATGCGAGGGAAAGAGCTTCTCATCTCAATCTGTCCTCATATGTAAGAGATTGTGTTAAAATAATATTTCAAAGTAATACAGCGCTTTTAAACTAGCAGAATTCATTTTGCCATCATTAACCAAAAGTGCACAGGGAATTTAAGGTGGTACACACCAAATTAAACACTAATAAGTTTATAATGGTCACATGGAAACAAAATTGAAATTGTTTAAAAAAAAAAAAGAATTTGCAAATGCCTGCATGATGGCATCCTGCTTCCCAAAAATTAGAGCCTTTTTGTACTTCTGAACTGAGGGCTGTCACGTTGCATGACACACTAACGCTTCACACACATGTCGTGAAACACATATTACTGTTGTTTTGCTCTCTGTTGTGATGCAGAAGCCCCAATAGTTCTTGTACAGTCCATTAGTGATCAAAAGATAGAGACACGCCTGCCTGAGATTAACCTGTAAGTATCATACTGCTGAGCTAATGTTTTGCTAATGATACAGAACACATGTGAGCACCAGCTTCATGTTATGACCAGTGCAGCTTTACTGGCCTCCCTGCTGATATTTTCCTGCTTGCATAAGGTTTTGGGGACTTAACTTGAACCCATATGTGATTATTGAGTTTAAGATACTTCTGCTTTGCACTTCACAGTTAACATCAATAAATCCCTTAGTGATACTAGCTTGTACTAAACAGTATACACAACCAAACATATTATGAAATCCTTAAAACTGTTAGTAGTGCAGGGGAGTTAGAGGGTGAGAGTCATGCTACAAAAAATTCAAGTGTGAGCCGGCACAAGACCACCTTGTAATAACATCCAGCTCTACCTAAGCAGCAGCTGCATTGCCAAATACCTTGCACTAAAAGCAAAAGTGATTCTGATCTAATGTTAGCTAAGTACATCATTATGCTCTCCCTCGCTGGTTAGTGCACTTAGTGCAATAAGCAATAACATTCCCTCCGAAAGGACTTGGTTAAACGTAGGCAACTTTTGTGTGCTAAAAGTGCCAGGGTAAGAAAACTGCACTGCGTTTATCAAAGGCTGAATGAACGCTACTGTACTCCAACACAGGGCTAATGAAGAGATATGTCCTCCATTACGGGGCCATATTCCTGCTGCAGCGATTAGAAAACTCTCCAGAGGGGCTCTATCACAGGCTTTCATTGAGTCTGGACCTTTGCAAATCTTCATATCCTGCACAATTTTCATAAATTGAAGTCTAATGAGCGCAGCTGACATAACTATGATTTATTGTCTCACAGGGTTACCAATTTCACCACTGCACTGCAAATCATGAATGTCAAGGGTTTAATCATATTCATATATATTCTCAACAAGGGGAATATGATGTGTCACGTGAGTAAAAGGGCCTAAATGTCTCTCTCTTTTTTATTGTAGGTGGGTTATGATAATGCTTGCAAACATGCAGAGTACTAACAAGCTCCCTGAGGTGGCCTGATATTGTTGACGGTGAGCACAGAGCAATATCTTTCCAGGGATCTCTTTGGGACACACATCAGTGTGCTGTGGCATGCCGCTATATTACGATTGCTCTGTCTTCAAACACATAATTACCAGAGCAGAATTGTAAATGTTATCTGCGTAATCTGTAGTTCAGTATTGACGTTGTAATTTTGGTGATCGTTTTTTAATTTTTATACATGCTGCAAGTTGAGCGGCTTATATTAACTGCTGAACTGGGTGATGTAAAAAGCACAGAGCTGCTTTAAAGCAATGAGTTTTTATTGCACTATTACATTTCCTGTGAGTGTTATTTGAGCTGTTTTAATTCAGGATTGACAGCGGTGAGATTGAGAGAGCTATTTTAAGATTGAACTCCTCCTTTACAAGTTAAAATCAACACGGACCTCTTCATTGATGGCCTTACATCTTTTCCTCTGTCTGTGACTGTGACCGGTCAATTTTTCAATTAGCTTCCCCTTTCACCTCATGAACTATCAAGGGGGTCTTCCGCTGAAGCCCGGATTGCAATGGATGGTGTACAACGGACCTACAGTGCTCGGCCATTGTGAGAGCAAAGCAAGCATTGATAACAGCTCGTAGAACTATTGACATTATAACATTTCAGTCTGCCGGGCCACAGTGGCACTGAGCTGCAATAAATTGAGACGAATGATCAGTCGATGACAATTTCCATAATCGTTATACCTTCCGTAATTCATCAAGGTAATGATACCCGCGTCCCTAATGTCACATTTATTCCATTTTGTGCACAGCGGCAGGCACCGAGCGAGCTCACCCCCACCCACCCACCCTCCGCACTCCCCTTGCAAAAGGATTGATTACACACCAACTGCTTTTTGCTCCTGCTTGTGAGTGGAAGAGCAATGTATTATTTGACCAAAAATAACAATGAAGGGGATGGGAAATGCAATCTAATTCCACTCATTCAACTTCCTGTCTCTCCCCCAGTGACAGGCAAACAGGAGGCCATTACAGTTCAGCGCTGGCACCGTTTTCGAGGGAAGAGAAAGATCTCTGCTTCCTGGCTCACTGGAACACATCAAGATTCATCATTACCACATCTCTCGTCTCCTCCACTCATTAATGACATAGTTTCTCTTTGACAATTATTCGTCATTATTGGCAAACGATAGCGGTGTGAATGAGCGCTGTGATTCAATTACAGAAGCAGTCATTCAGGATTAATTTTTCTTGGCTCCTTTGTGTTGCATAGTGCTGCAGACATGCGTCAGCACACCTTGACAAAAATAACAACTCCAGTCACAGAGGCAGCATCCAGGGTCTGGGAATTTTTTCAAAGTAGTTTATATTCTGTTCAAAACTCCAGTACAACACTCTACTCCTTTCTGCTCCGAGGCTTTCATTTAAGCAAACACTCCTGCATGCAATATCATAACATCATTGTTCAACAAGCCTCTTTAAACTGACTGTGCCGTGCAGCAGTGCTACAGTACAATATGCCAGTCTGCCGGTAACAGTGAGGTGGTGCTCTCATTTGAATGGTTTTCCAAGACGGCAACAGTCCCTGCATCGATAATGAACTCAGCACCAGTGCTGTTGGGTTTTTTATTAAGTCTGTGTTGAAATCATCAAGGCCGACACAATAAAATCATTGGATTGTAGTTTGGTAGAAATAATCTGGTTACATTCACACTCACGTTATGAAAAACCTAATTGAAACATCTGAATTAATCTGAAATTAATTAAACTGCTGTGAGATGTAAACATCTTGCTCCTCCACGACTTGTGCAGAATTGTACGGGTGCATTTCGAAGAACAAACAGGGCACTGAGAGAGGACCGTTTGTACAGAGGCAGAATCTTTTTCATACTTACTGCTGGCCGACGTTTCTATGCAGGTCACTGCAGGTGGGAAAAGCTTCTCTGCTTTCCATAGCAACAGGTCTGCTCCCTGGTACAACATGAAGAGAGAGAGAGAGAGAGAGAGAGAGAGAGAGAGGGTTGGGCAATAATTCAGGATTAACATTTAGAATCATATTGTCCTGATATGATAATATGATATAATAGTATGTTATGATTTTACAAAACTGTCTAATTTAAATTAATGGTTCTAATCTTGGTGCGATTTGAAAAAAGTTAACATGGAAAAAACTCTGTTGATTTGCAGCGGTGAGAGGAGATCATTGCACTGAACATCAGTTTGAACAGTTTACATGTAAGGCTGCATAAATTCCAACATCATGATAAAATTACAGTCAAAATTTAAAGCCCAACCATTGAAAATTTTATGGCAAAATCTGATCAAACACAAACAAAATAAAAAAATCAACACGATACAACAAACATTCAATTAGGTTGCTTTTTAAATTTGGTCACTAAAAACTGTACTGAGCAGGACATTGCAGATTTGTAAAATGACCTTTTCAGTGTCCTTTTGTGGACAAATATTTTTGGCATCCCTCCTCATAAATGACTAATTGGCTCACATGTACAGAAACATGTATAGCCAGCATCCACTTCATAAAGGCTTCTATGCTGACAATTTATTTAATCCACAGGTCCCACAAGTATGTGCAGTAAAATCATCAAACTACCAAACAAATTTAAATTAAGACTGACCAGTATCTAGGGTTAGGCTGGGTTTATATGCCATGTATTAATAGTTACTGGAGCAGTTGTGTAGTATTAAGAGTATACTGTGTGGAGCACTGACCTCCAATGCTGCACACCTCCTGCATCCCCACATCACAGCACACTAAAGCATACAAAAAAATGACTGACTGGCTGACTGTTCAGTAAAATTATTTTATTTCATTTTTTTTCAGTGCTGACAGACTGTTATTTTGACCCATCACTTATTCTCTCCAATGCCCTTGTCTGTAAGCGGTTAACACAAAATCACTTTTCACTTGTACTTTTTATTTTTCTCTGGATGGACTTCAAGAAGAATCTCTGTCTAAGCAGTGCACTCAAACGAGGATCATTTTTGCAGAGGGAGAAGCGTCGCAGCTCCGTTCCTGCTTCTCCTTCTATAAGTCTACCCCACGCTGGTTCCCTGCTCGGTTTAAATATAATTCATAAACCTTCATTATCACTATCTGCTGTATTACATGAATTTACACAGCAGAAGTGTAAATTTCAAACACACCTGAAAAATGAATCAAACAGTAACACATCACAGGGGTATTAAACTATTCCGAGCCCGCTGACTCTCCACACTGTTTTCAGTGATTTTGAGTGTGAGTGGGTGTGTGCAAAATATCTTCCCCCGAAGGCTCAAGCTTCTCCGCACACACTTGATTGACATGTTATTGACTTATCTCTCCAAATCCCAAGACAAACTGTCAATACAAATGTCTCAAGAATGCCGAGCCAGGATCAGATTTGGTCGTGATGGACAAGTTTTGGAAAATGGTGGACAGTGAAGAGGCCATTTCAGAGCAGCTGATGATTCAACGCTCCCATTAAAAACTTGCAATGCACCAGGAACTTGAGTTTACCATTAAGAAAAATAATTATCTCAACATCTTTCAAAGATGAGAAGAACTTTCACAGCAGCTTGGTTGAGCACTACAGAGGGCACAAGCAGCAGGGAGTGGATATAATTGAGCTGAAATTGGTCTCCCATGGCAATGGTACTTTGTTCAATCTAATGCTCTGCAGTGATTGGATGATCAGCTCTCTCATTCCTTCTCTTGAAAAGAGGTTGAAAAGAGGCCCATCTATTAGGTTGCCTACCATCAAATCTTTGATAGAGGACATAATTTCTTGCCTTAAGGGATAACAAGATGTTTTTTTATCGGCTAGACACAGAACAGACCCTAATGTTGCGAATATTATCTGATACAGCCGTGTTTACACCAATTCTTTGCTGATTTACGGACTGAACTCTTTGATTCTTGGTGTAACATTTTGTCCATACGCATTTAGTGAAGACCACATACAAATTGATATCATTTTAAGCACACATGTACAGGAAGACATCTTGTACGTGCCCTTAAAACGTGGAGGAAGGTGTTTCTGCTCTGTAAATTGCACTGTGTGCCACATTCAAGCAAGTCTAATGTTCTTATGTGAAGCAGAAAATCCAACTTGTTTATATTTTCTGACCTGAACCACTGTTTGAATAGAATAATCGATTTCTCATGCATCTCTTTTGGATCAATATTTACATGTGGGAGATCAGAAAGAGGAGCTTGCAGGGGTTCCACTGGTGTCTCCAAAGATACGGAGGCATGTGAAAGACAGTGAAGATGAGCCTGCTAAATAAAGGTCCTGATCCTTTTCTGATTTTTTGTATTAAAGTAATGGTGTAGGTTTGGCAAACAAATGAGACTGTTAAACCTTGAGATAAGCTCCTTTCAGTGTCGCATGTCCTGGCATTTAGTTTGACTCAGTATTCATCTGCAATGAAAGGATTTTGACAGAACTGTATCCAATGCAATTAAAACATAACCAATATTTCAGGGCCAGGAGCTATTTTTTTAGCCATTGTAGTACAATGGAAAATGCGGTAGAGTCCAAGTAAAAAGCGTCATAATTGCTATAATAAATTCCATGATCTGGATTTAAAGGATTAATAAGGCCCCTATGGTAAGAGTCATATTTTCATTAATAGCCAGTTGTGACTAATGCATTCTGGGATTTATCTTGTTGACACGTGTATGTAACACAGAGGTTGTTCTGATACAGGAGAACATGTACAATTTCTACAAAAAAAGGTTTTCTGGACGTCTTTAAGCAGTATGTAGCTGAATCAGATGCTTCTTAGTTCAAGGAAAGAAAAATGAACTTGAGCACAGTTATTGTTTGCAGACTTAACGCCTCATTTCCACATAGCTCAGTGTGAGCATGCAAGGAGTCCATTCATCCCTACATGCTCTCTGATGTGTTTGCAAGACTTTCAATCCAGAATAGACCTTTCAAGTGAGCCGAAAAATTTTAGGTGTTGATTTCTGGTGGACTAAAAGCACGGTGTGAACCACAGGAAATAACCGTGAAACACGGACATATTTAGCTGAAATCAATAGCATGCTAGTTGTGTAGGAGATACAGCGCATACAATGTGCTTTATACATCTATTAACAAACTATTTGGCAAAGATGGCAACTTACCACCAACCTCCCTACTTATTTGCCTCAATGCATTAACTTGGTTTTGTCCTGTAGGTGTCATGAAAAACAGTCAAAATTTGCCTCTCTTATATCTGCAGTGGTGTTTCTATCCATCACAAAGAGAAGTGCTTCCTTGCATCTGCCTACTCTGTATATTTCTGTGAGATATAGACACAGAATAAAATCATGTAGGAAAAGAGATATTCATTGTGCAAACAGACCAACATTTCCACACTAATCTACCAAATGGAGACAGACAGGCAAACACATATATGATGCATCTAGAATAGATTTACAACAGTGATTGATTAATTATTTAAATCTATAAAAGATCCAGGGGTTGAAAGTTGCTGTATGTAAATATTCATGCCACATGCACTACAATCACTTCATAATCCAAAGAACACAGAAATCTTAAAGTCTCAAAGACAGAAGCACAAAAGTTCTGCATCCATGAAGTGTAATCAACTGTGGGAAACATAACAAGTTCAGTTCCTCTTTCAGCCTAAAGGTGTTAAGATAGTAAATCCAATACGCCCAAGTTTGTTATTCTGATAGAGTCTAGCTTATGGTTTATTTACAACATTTATAAAAGTGAATTGAAGCATTGGCCCCTTTCACATCTTTCCCTGATTAGTTCTATTTAAGATGCAGTGTGACTCCACAGAGGAAGTTAAGAGGCGAGTTAAATGACATTTTAGTCATGAACCACCAATAACAATATTTCATACAGAGCCATAACTTGTGATAAGTATTTTTTGACTAATTATAATTTTTCATATATTTAGAAAGAAATAAACCTCTAATTTGTTTTTTTGTGACAAAGAAGTACTTTTCTTAATCATTATTTAACAGAAAGAACATTTCCTGCTGTGACATCAGTGGTGTAAAAAGTGCATGTAAACTTTGGGCTGCAGCTGTAAATGATCAGTCAGCACCATGTAATTAAGCAGCAGAAATGTGTAGATTTCTGCGCTCTTTGTGATGCCTGATGGGATCCTTTTTTTAGTTGCTGCAAGTAGAAGGTGAAACAGTGAGAAAAAAAAAAAGTGGCAACTGTGCTGCTGAGTCTGTCGCTCGACTGACTGACTGACACGTCTCATGATAAATTCATGGCGTTGACAAGGCTGAGTGACTCTCAGGGCGTGGACTAATTTGTCAGGAGGCCTACTGAACTACAGTATGAGTGGTGGCACAATGACAAAGCAGAATGTCACCATTTCGTTGTGGTAGAGAAGGGAAATAGGCCGTGAAATGGCTGACTCTTTTGGACCGTCGTACATGATGCCAGAGATATGCCACGCTCACAAAGCCATGTCTTAAACAGCGGGAGTTGGGGTTCATAAAAGTCTATTTTCAGCTCAATGTAGACTTTTGATCAATGACCAGGCATTTCGGTTTTGTGTGTGTGTGAGTGTGTGTGTGTGTCAGCAGGGAAGGAGATGTTCCTGCTCTGCTGCTGTTTGCTTTATCCTAGAAATGTTACAGCAATATTGACAGTGAAGGAAAGTCTGTAACTGGGCTGCATTTATTCAGGTACAGTATTTATTATTCATTTCATGCAAATGTATACCTTTACTAACATACCTTTCAGAGAGAAATATTGCACTTTTTGCTCTACTCCATATTTGGCATTTTTAGTAGATATTTTTCAAATTGATATCAGTGTGTACTTTTTCAACTGCATTGACTAGAGGAGAGGAAATAGCAACTTAACTTTCAATATGCATCACTTCAGCATTGCAATGTTTAAAACAGTCTACATCTTTGGAATATATTTTGATGAGTTTTGTATTTAGATTATCACAAATAATTCAAGCTGCAGAAATTTCATTTTGTGCTTTTAAATGAGCCCATTCTGCCAAAAGAGTGCTGACTTTTGATACTCTTACCTTTTGCTAACTAAATATTTCATACTTTTCATGAGTGAGTTTTTAAAAATTTTTTAAAAAGGTACTTCTGACTTGTATCATACCCAACTAAAAAAAAATACAATGTGTTATTTCCCGCAATAAAATGTCTGAAACAGTCTAGATCTCTGTTATAATTTTTGAGTTGTCTATTTAGATTAAACCCAATTAATTTGAGCTGCAGATATTTCATTTTGTGCTTCTAAATGAGCTTGTCTGCCCAGAAGAGTGCTTTTCTCTGATATCCCTACCCTTTGCTACGAATTATTTTGTACTTTTACATGAGTAAAATTTTTTAGATTTTGTTAAAGGGTACTTTTGGCTCCTGTTCTGGCTCCCTCAACTAAAACATATAATAGGTAACATTTCCACATTAAAATGTCTTAGAAAGACTCTATCATTGATATATATTAAGTCAAGATGTGTATTCACATTATGAAAAAATTGTTCAAATAATATTTCAACTTAAAGAAACGTGTAATGTTACTTGAGGTAACTGTGCGCTTCATTGGTTTTCCTGTCAATGGCATTATATTCCCTTTGTCCCCCTTGTTGCTGTCAGCTCCTGCTAAACGTGAAACACTGCATGTCAGAGAGTGAGGAGGGAAGGTGATGAGCGTGACTAAATAAAAGGTGAAGAAGAGTTCAACACTTAACCTCTGTGAACATTTCTGTCTGAGTCACGTCAGACCAACTTTCATCTGCAAGTTCAGACTTATTAAGTAGCATTAAATTACATTGTGTGTACTTCAGTAAATTATCTAAATATTTCTTCCAATAATGAACTTTGAGGTAATTTCAACCAGAATTTCTGAATAGGAAGGAGCAACACAACAATAAACAAATATTTGGATCATTCCAGTCCAGCTGCAACGTCTCCTCTATCCCTCATCATGTCTTAATGACATTTTTTTCCATCTCCATAAATTCTCAGACAAACACCTTTAGCCTTGTTTTACCAGCTCCGGTCACTAAACTTTGACACTTGAAGCTTCATCAAGTCCTGCAATAATCGTCTTGGTACATTAACTACGAGCAGTTACGCTAATAAGGTCAAACTTGGCCTGCTACTTACATCAACAATGTTAACAACCTGCTATCAACATTGTCATTAATTAAGCATACTAATTTAAATTTTAATAAACTGATATTTCTGTCAATACACTCGCCTTCACTTGGTCGTAATGAAACAAGCTGAAAGGATAAAAAAAATAAACTCTGTATAACGGACTCCTCACTCTTCTCTTCAAGCAAAGAACTATACTTTCTTTTGCCTATTTTTATGTTCAACACCACTTCCCTTCATTTAGTTGCTTGGCAACCAGAATTGTATAGCTTATACTATGTAATGTTCCTTGTATATGTGATGAGCTGTCTCTATTACCGGCGATCCTCACACATGCGCCTTGCGTTTGAACAGGACAAAGATTGGGTCCTGTATGATCACAGCTTTAACCTGACCTCAGTATTTAATGTTATAGCTGGTGTATTTTTTTCCAGTTACAGTTGGCTTTCAACTCCATCAGGACGGGTCAGAAAGCGGGAGCTTTGAGGAGAGCACCTACTAAATTGAACATCAAGAGCCGAGTCACAATCCATAAAGCACAGGTCCTCAGTGTCAGGGAGTATGTTTCACTGAGATGGTTGAGTGCTCCACCTACTCATCTTGGCCAGACGAAGGCTTTGAAAGTGACTGGAGTGGAGCAGCTTTCCTGCCCGTTCTCAATTAGCCATCCCCAGCCATAGCTACAGACGTCAGGTGGCTGCCCACCCACCCGCCCACCACTGACTCACCCTGGCATACGTCAGACACAGCGCCACTCGCCATACCAGACCACCGTATCTCCACTTCCACTCAAGAGCACTCTCCTTTGGACAAAGGTTTAATCCAAACTGCTGTCCAAACACAGAATAGCTTTCCAGGGGAATGTGTTGGACAGATAACAGACACTGGTCTGCAAGCCTTTAAGAGCAGATGAATAAAAAAACCTCCTGACCACACCGTTAACAGAATTTGACTGTTGGAGGCCAGTGAACCGTGTCATTGGTCAGCCAATGTACTGAAATTGTGCTTTGGACTCAGCTATTGATCACAATCACAATCAATTAAGAAAAAAAAAACTTCCTCTCATACTATATGAGCTTATCACATGTTTTTGCATGCTCTGCAACTCTGAAACTGATAAATGTATTAGGGGGAATTAAAGGGTGGTGAGGAATTTAAGTTGTGGTTAACAGGAAAACCCACCACCTTAAATTTGTAATGAGGTACAAGACCTTCAGCTGCATCGAGGGGAACTTTTGATGTGAATATGAAGACTCTTCGAAAGCTTTTCTACAGTTACTTTGTCTATTTGTACCATTATATTATATGACAGAGTAGTATAATGTTCACTGTGCCATGTAGCCTTACCACAAGGATGGAAATTATATTGTCAACGATAAAATTAAATACACTGAGAGGTTTACAAAGCATGTTTAGGACTTGAAGGTTTACGAGCTGAAACTCACCATCAAAAGCTGTGTTTGTACCAAGTGGTCCATCTCAGTTTATTTCAGCTTGTTATTGCACATTGAAACTTTTTTTTTGAATTTTCATGGTCAAAGTTGTGGATAGAAAAATTACATTCTCTCTGTTCTCTCTGAGAGTTCTCTATAAACTCTGTGTTTACTTGTTCACCGATCGAACACTAAAAGGTGGATTTTAAACATTTATTGGTCAAAAAGAATTAGTGTAATCTGAGTATTAATCTACTGCCTTTGGCCTTGTCTCCTTATTGTATTAAACAATTACAAATGCCAGTACTTAAATCTAAAGAAACAGGAAAGGTTTGTTCTCATTCTTAAATAGCTAGCATTAGTGAGCTAATTTGGGTTTTTAGCTATTATTGCAGAGTAATGTGAAGGTTTAGTTTGGGGGTGGGGGGAGGTTCATTGCAGTTCTCACTAGCTTATTTCCATCTGCCACAGGATGGTTGATATTAATATTTTTTTGAAACTCTGAATAATTTTCAATGTCTGGGTCATCCAAAGGTATTCATGTTGGATTACATCTTTTGTAATCCAATGGAATTTTTTTTTCTAATTACAAAAACTGGCATGTAATTCATATTCAGTAACTGACTACATTTCAAAGCCATCTGACCCAACTCTGTTTGTTGGTGATGAAATGCCTTTGAATAACCCATATCACTGTTGCATTTTCCTGATAATGACTGGAGTGAGAACAGTATAGGCAGAGTCTCTTTGAGACTGAAACCATCTTGTTAGTCCTCGTCAAAAGAAGTCGTGACAGACTGAATCCTACTAATCCATCTTCACAAGAGTTCAGAGGAGTTGTACAGCTATATGCAGGTCACTGTGTCCTCACAGGGAATCAGAGAGCACAGTGAAAGTGTTGTGATTAGGATGTTAAGGAAGCCGTGGAGGTAACGGCCTCCCTCTCTGTTACTATAGTTAGACTGTCTACTGAGTCTGGGTTCAGAGTCGGCTCTGGTCTGTGAAAGTCACGGTTGTTTCAGGCCTGGACTGAAAGAATATAAGATTTCAACATACAGTCTGATTCCAACATCCACGTCGTGAAACATGAGTTTCATTTAATTACTTATCAAAGGACGCCTTGAGGCTGAACAATGTTCATTAGTTCTAAATAAAAAAAAAAGGAATCAGCAGACCAATTATACATGAAAAAAATCTGTTGAGATTAGATTATGTGAGATTTCATGATCCATTAATCACCCTCAGACCCCAAATACCCACTCAACCTCTAAACCCCTGAGGGTCCTCACCCTAAAATTCACATCTAAAATGCTTTAAATGCACAAAAGTCTCTTAATCAAATCAATGCAAACAAAAGACGAAATTTGATGATCTTGTTGCTTGCTTGGAATCATGGGATTCATTTACTTTATTGTTAATAGCAACAATCTGAATGAGAAATCTATCTGACTGACTCAGGCAAAAATGTTATAAAACATAACCACTTCCTTGGCCAAAATAGACAAAATGAAAAGCACTGTTACCTTAAATGATGCTACTGATTGCTGTGGGAAACCTTTTGCTTAGGGCAACAAAATATAAAACAAAGATATTGGGCATTTTAGTGTGGAAATATCACGTTATACCTTTAAATGCTGCCTACTCTGTTCATAATGGGGTATTCTAACAGATTAGCCACCTGCACAATTTATTACATACACACAGCAAAGAGCCTAATCCAAAGAGCATAATTCTAGGCAGTTGTTAATCCAAATCCTGACATTTATTTGTAAATCCTTTGGCCTTTTCATTATGTCAGCGCTGTCGGTGTCTGCATATTTATTTTACCACCTGCAACAACAATGAAAAAACGCTAAAATAGTCTAACACAGCAGCTGTATCCCCGGAGAGGCAGGATGGTTCCTCTATGCGATCAATTTTTTCAATTATAAATCAAGCGTGATGATTTCCTGCTGCTGTACAGGTGAGGGGTTGTGTCGAGGTTATTAAAGTTAGTTAGTTTTAATGAGTGAAATGAGGAGGAAAAAGGAGAGGACAACTCAGGAGAGCTTGCAGAACCTACAGAAGTGGAATCAATAAGCTGCTGGTGAGCCTGCAACCAAACAGCATGTTTATTTTTGAATAAATGAATATCACCTTTTTTTTTTTTTTTTTTTTTTTTTACCGGGGGTGGTTTTAATAAATAAAGGGAGGGGTGTGTGCAAAAAACATGAAATTTGTGGGGCACCC
>JAPZDV010000026.1:21071197-21096556 GCA_029814665.1 Acanthurus lineatus
TCAAATTCTGAGGCACACCTAATGTACCCACAGCTCACATCCACTCTTTCAAGCCTATAATCGAGTTAGCACAGACATAATCATGTTATCGTGTGTTCTCTTCTGCCTGGTGAATTTGCATATGAGGTTGTTGTAGCATAGGTACATTACATGTACAGTACACCGCTCGTTTCTTACCAAACTGTTGAAAATAAAACAAAAAAAAAAAAACAACAACAAACAAACATGAAAACTGTTTCAAGCCAGCCGCTATTATATTCCTCCTACACACGCACAGACATTGATTATGATTATATAGTGATTATGCATTCTGTATGCCAGCCACGCAGCAGAAGAGTGGAGGGGAGCATTAAGGGGCTTGGCGACTGTGGGACCCCCTGCAGAGATGAGAGGGGAGGTAAGAGCCAAGGAGAGGGGAGTGTGGAGAAGGCTAACCAATCGGCTGTACGCTGGGAACGGGACCAATCATGGCTACAGCTCTGGGCTCTGTTGCTCCCTTTTTCTCTGTAATTCTCCCTTTTTCTTACATCTCTGTCTTATTTACCCCTTTCTTCCTGAACTCTCTCTCTCTCTTCAACTCCTAGTCCTCTTCTTTACCGCCGTCTGCCTCATGACTCATGTAATCGGGCCTCACACCTCTCTCAGTCTTCCCCAAATCTCCATACTCTCGAGTAAACCCCCCCACCATCAACCCCACCTTGGGTTTTCCCCTCCTCTGCCAAACACTTTCCTCCTTTTGGTTTCTAATTCACTGGCCAACCTGCATTACACAGTCCACTCCCCTTCGTCAGATTATTATTCCATCTGCAGTCACTAAGGAGATGCACACACCATCCATCACAATGTACAAATTCTCAGTGCGCGGATTCGGTCAGGTCCTAATTAAAAAGCCTTTCCACTCGTTTTCTTCAGAGATAATTAGACTTTCATCTCACCAGGATGCCACAACCATAGATCCATTCTCTTCTTCCAGGAAGCCTATAGGAGAAAAAATAAATTCGAGGGTATTTAACCACTCTCCTTCAGGGCACCAGTCAATAATTAAAGATATCTTGCATTACAAAAAAATAGAGAATGCCTTATTTGAAAAAAAAAAGGGAAAGGAGTAATATGGTCAATACTTAGAGAAGACGAGTTAAACTGAATAGGGGCAGTATGAGAAACTTTCCTTTAAATAAAGAATGAGGTTACTCTGTGCAGTTTCATACAGAAGCCCACATACAGCAGTTTAAGACATTGATTTCCAAGTATCAACACTAGTGCTAGGGTCCACTTCGGTCCACTGCAGTGCCTGGGCATATCTCTGATGTGAGCTTGGAGGCCGTGGAGCTCTGGGCCTGATATGAGACAGCTGGAAGGGTTGAATTATTGAAGAGCACGGACCAGCTCTGAAACACGGGCCATGTCCTCCCAGCTGCTCCGTGTGCTGAAGCCGACACTTCAGCAGTTGTCAGACGTGTGCAGTTAACAGGGTCCATCTGTTATTGAGGCGTAATGAACACAGTCAGAGCCACGGAGAAATGAATCACTGCCACTTTATTAACGCGCGACAATAGCAATGATTGTGCCATCCATACAGTCGCAACGGTAATAATTATGATATCTCTGATTATAATGATGATTAGAATGCAGATGATGGCAGTGGAGATGGTAATGAAGGTGATGGGTATCTGCTACGATGATGACGGTGCACAAAAAAATACGGTTTGGAAAAATCAACATGGGGACAAAATTCACATTTATGCTCATTATGCATGCATGAAAGAAAAATGATTTGCATATCTGCAACGGACTGGAGGACCTGCAGGACTGGAGAAACCATAACAAAACATTAAAATCATCATTGCCATAATTGTTGACAGTTTCATGTAAACACCTGCCAAATTGAAAACTCATTATTCTAATGTAGAACAGGCCAGTGATGAAAAGCATGCAGAGTGTAACCTCCAAAATCAATAAACAGACTGCCTTTCATTACATAAGTGAAATTTGTATTCATCTCAGAGATATATATTTATCCCACTTATACCCTTGGCTCAGGAGCAAATTCATTTAGTAATGATTACCTGACTCAGGTAAAACCAATTTCCATTCACTTGTTACCCCGAGTCGGTGACAAGGGCACAGCCAGGGTCACTTTTCAGCAGTTTTTGGTTGCAGGCGCACTATCAGCACTTGATGTCATTGACTCTATGTGTGTGTGTGTGTGTGTGTGCGTGTGTTTTGGCGTGTGTTTTCATGTGTGTGAGGGTGCATCTATTTGCTATAAGACCGTCAAAGTACACTGAGGTAATGCATCTTGGTTTCAGTGCTGTTGCTTGGTTTGACGGCTGTCACAGAGGCTGTGTGGGCGTTCGGCAGTCTCACTCCCCATGAGAACTGCATTCAGATAAAAATACTCAAACCACTCATAGATGCCGAAGGGCTTGTGGTGTGTATACAATATGTTTCAACGTGAAACTTGGATAACTGTGGAAAAATATCTTTTTCCTTAAAGAAGAAATAGTGCTTGATTAAAGGATGCACATTAATGCTACAGCCAGACAAGACTTAAGTTATTTCTGTCAACATAAAATACTTTAGCCCAAAGGTCGACACCATTGCTTTATGTTATTTTGAAGTTAGCTCCTGTTCTCTAAAATTCCTTACAAGGAATCTACTTATGCGACTGTTGGTAGAAGAGAAATAAGCAATGCAAGATTTGCTGCTTTCCCAGACCAAATTATGTGAATGTAGTCTGTGCCACACGTTGCCAAAAGCAGTACAATCACCAGGTAAAAACAAAACAAATGAGCAGGTGATAAATCTTTTGTGAACTGAATAAATACATTCATAAACAGATACTGCTAAATTGTTATTCTTTTACAGCTAGCAAACTTGCAAACTGTACTAAAGTCATTAACTGGAAAAGGTGGCTGTCATGACAGCTCCCAAAAAGTGAAGCCAAAACATCTTGATCGCCCCCTGGTGTCTGGCTGTAGTAGGGATTGTAGGTACCAATCCCTCCATTTTAGCAGGTGGGACATGGGTGAGACTAAATAATCAAACACAGGTCAAAAAATTGTTCTCCAAGGATTCTTTCTGTCATTTTAGGTGTATTTTTTAAAGTGTCTGATCAGTGTTCAATGTTTGGTCACCTTCCTGATAAATTTTGCTATTATTAATAATTTGATGCTAAAAATCAGGAATGAAACATCATGATTGACAACTTACAAAAACCTTTGATTAAGTTGGGCGATTGATCACAACTGCTGACAGTGACCCTTGCCTAAGATAGTGTTGCCTGTGTCCAGGATACCTTTTTTTAAAGTTAAAAATGTTCCAGTTACTGTTTTTACTTCAACTGACTGAAATTCAATAAAACATAAAGCCTTTTTTTTTTTTTTTTTTAACATCAGATTTATTTATATTGCTAGATAAATGCCTTTTGAGAGTAGATTGAGTAGATTTGAAAGATCACGACTCAAGTCACTGATGTCAAAATGTAATTGTGACTCAACCAGGCAAATTCTGCTTTATTGCTGGCTTTGTGTTCACACCATTCTTGAGTTTCATCTTGTGAAACCTGGCCTGGAATCAAGAAACTGCTTTAACCTTTTTATTAATTAATGGTGCTTTCTGCTTAATTCTCTGCCAAGATCACATTACACTCAAATTATCTGAGAATTGTGAAACAGAATACGTATCCATAATTTTCTGAGAATTACTTTTAAGCACTGGTGCCACTGCCTGCTCAGGCATGTTTTGTCAGTAGCCTGAAGCAGTGAAAAGGTCGGGTTTGACTCTCAGAATTCATCACACTTAATTAGAAATTGAATGTCACTAACAAATGACCTCAGTGACATTAATTAGATTAAATACTATAGTGTTTTTATTTTCTTAAAACAATACAAATCTAAACAAAAGACAAAGCCACCAAAGACTGTGGCTGCCTGGCACAGCACCAAGCCCAAGAAATTGGAAGTGGGCTGTTTTATTCTCATTTTATCCAAACATATTCTCAAGCCATCCAAACAGAACTGAAATGGGCCAAAGGGAAAACACATTTTAATGCAAATTCTTTTATTTTAACTAAGGCACTGATTTTATGGTAGGGTAAAGCGGGGAGGGAGTAACTTTCAGCTGTATTCAGCTCTTGCATAAGTAAAAAAAGGCTTAATGAAGTTTACTTAACTCCTCAGGCTCATCGGATAAAAACAGTTACCAGCTGCACCCCACAAGGCTACATTTGGAATTTTACAGATCATAAGGTTTGCATGCAGTTTCAGTTACACAGCCATTCGATTTTGTTTCTCTCCTTTGCAAACCAAAGAGATAACTGTAGCTGATGCCACTGGCAGTCATTTTGTCCATCCAGCGGATGTATCTGCTAACTATCATAGGATAGAATGACACAAGTTTGTTCTTAAGTTCATGTAATTCCCATTCGAATTAATGTTTCCTAAGCTTGTGATCAACACTTGCCATCATTAATAATAGTTGTTGAACTCCCTATGGCGTCAAAATTAAACATTTTGCACTTTAGCAGTGAGGGCAGATGTCTGCGCCGACACAACTTCTTGTGCCCACACAATTACCAGAAATCTAGTCACTGATCGTTCAGCTAGGCAAGTGTTTACATGTATAAACCCGACTTTCATCCTCCCATCCTACGATTGGGAGTTCTCATTAGTGTTAACATCAGTGAAAGTAGCTCAGCATCATATGCTTGATCTCTATCAATTTACTTTACCTTCGTAAGGAGTTCTGTCACATACACTTTGACTCACATCAGTTTCTTTGGTTTATATTTGTGGAAATTCTTTGAAGTAGATATTGTTAACAAGTCTACTGAAAGCAGATACGGTTTTATTGCTTTAAACTACCTTCGGCGACGGTATTGGATCTCTCAAATCTCAGTCCCTCTCTAATTAGCTGCTGTGAGCATCTGACAAGAACAACAACATCTTTGTTGCTTTGCAGGGGGTAGCAGAGGGTCAGGCGGCATCGAGCTGCAAACAGCACGACAAAATACATTGCACCCTAACAACAAAATTTAGCTTAACCACCAAACCCATGCAAATCTAAAGGACTACAGTTGCGCAGTGATGTTTGAAAAACTGAACATGTATGTATCTCCCCAGTTCAGGAAAACCAAAAGGAGCTGCTTGCTGCCATGTCAGACATCCACCTAACCTAACAAGGATTTGTTGTGAATAATGAACAGTTCGAGACAATTTTGGATATGGAACACTGTGGTGCATGAGGCGCATTAGCCTTTGCTTTTGATTCCTGCCCTGCTTTAGGGAGAGATGTTCAAAGCTCTTTCACGGCAAAATGCCGCCCGCTTTCAAAGACCCCCTGCTGCTTGTGTCAGAGCACCAGTTCTCTCTGTACTCCATAAATTAAAGTTATCCCAAATGTCTTGTGGCATAAATGGAAGCTTCAATCCTTCGCATGCATTAATTAGGAATATAACACAGCCTTGCTGTATCCTCATAAACAGTAAGTGGTTCTGTAACAACTTCAGTGTCATTTGACTTTAGTTGATCTGTATTACCATGTGTGTAGTAAGAGTCTTTCTGCTGGTAATGAGCAGGTTGTGCAGCTAATAAATTAAAGATCTTTTATTATCTGATATTGTTTTTTATAATCATTATTTTGCTAACAATTAACAGTAATCAGGTGTAATCCCACTAAGTTGTTGAGAGAAATTGCTCTAACAAAATCTCAGTTTTAGTAAGTAATAAAAATGTAATAACTGACATCTATGATTAGAAAAGGGGCTTCCTTGAATAGAATATTGATAAAAATAATGTCATGGGAATATACATTATTGCATATTCCCAGTACAGAAACCCCAGAGGTGAGAGGATTGATTACATTTTCCTGTCTTCTCTTGCCCTAATTAAAGATCTAAGGGATAGCCCCTCATGGGAGGACTAACTCAACTGTTTCATCTGTATGCCACATCATCCTGCTTCATCCAGCAATAGCACACCTTCTCTTTTACCTATGGAGATCAGCTAAAGCTCATTTGTGTAACTGAGTTCACATTGATTTGACCACAGACAGGCATTTATGGACAACCACTCCGCCGTATGTACATCAGAATAAAAATAGACAGGGTGATACAAACATCGCAGTGATTTTCTGTGCTCTCTACATCATGACATTATGCATTATTTCATCTGTATGGAGAACTGGAAATGACATAGCCCTACACTGCAAAACATGCTCATTTAGGCTCCTGAAACTGTCAGGAGAAAAATGACAGAAGGAGGGAATTATCATAGCTGCTTCCCGCTCTTTCATACTGCACAACAATAAAACAGATGGCAAGGCATAAATGTTAGTCAATTCCATTGATTTGGCGACAGGTGCCAATCAAAGTGCTGCTGCTGACGACTTTGATGATGACAGAACGCAGAGTTAACATGCTTCATTATGCTTCCTCATTATCTGGAGTGACGCACGCCAGCGAGTTTCGACAAATGGACCTCTCGCTTCACAACGGCTTCATTTGAATCCAAATCAATAATTCTCCCTCCAACCTGAAAGAAAACAATGATCAAAACAGGGACTCTCAGCACTCCAGAGGACCTTTTATTTTGCTTGGCAAGAAATTGGCCTTAAATTGAATTTGGAAATCAGCATGGCTAAAAAAATCTTTACTAAGCAAATGAGCGTACATTGTCTTTTGGTATCTGAAGTCAGCAGGGAAAGGAGAGGTGTCCAACCTTGATTGGAAGCTCTATTGCCAACAAAACAATTCAATTGCAGCGCACAGATTGGTTATTTGTCTCAATCGTCCAAATAATTCCTCCTACATTCATTCTAATTAACTTCAATTGAACTGGTTGTGTTCTAGGAAGCAGTGGTAAAAGTGGTCAGTGCTCAGAAGATACTGAGGCTGATTTGATTACTTTGCCATAAATTCCATCCAATTTTCCATCCCAAGTGCTTTTGAACACCCAGTGGAGTAAAGAATGACTTTGAAACAAGACTTTTGAGCCATTATGTTATCTGTGAAGAGAAGACAAACACATATTTCAAGCGCTCAACACAGAAAATGACATACAAGGTGTGATTTATAAGGTTGTGGCCTAAAGTAAAAGGAAATGAGTTAAACAACTCTCATTACATGCTCTTGTAGTTCAAGTCTCTGAGTGACAATTTACAGAGTATGAAGTTAATTACATTTGTGATATTTCTATTCGAGTGAAATTGGGTCACAGTGTTTACTGAATGCTTTCACTATAAGAAAGATAAGGAATGTGTGGCTGGAAGAACAGGTGATCAACCTCATTTCAGAGGGCAAAAGGTTATCATGCTCCAGGGTAACAGTGCCAGCAATCAGGGCAGCATTTTATGTTAGAAGCTGATGGCTTTATGTATTTTTTGAGCCTGCGCAAGTTATTCAACAATTTTTGCTCGCCACTTTGCATAACGGCACTGTAACTACAAAGTAAGCACACTCACAAAAGAACTTTTGGGTTCCTCCGTTTATGAAAAAATTGATAAATATTCCAGCAAATGATTTGCAACCTTTAATCGAGTTTGGGATCCACAAGACTACAACACTCTGATTCCAGCCAGGCAGATATGTTGGCATATGCATATCTACTTGCTTGTTGCAGTTTTATGCTGTAACTGGAATTGCTGTCCCTTAATCCTCCATCATTCTCTATCCTGCTAAAACCTAAGACCTGGCATTTTTTTCTTTAACTTCAGAGGATATAATCGCTCTCATGGGCTCTTTAGAGCAGTTATGTAAGAAGTGAGTATGCTTGATAGATTATTTTACAAGCCTTTCATTTATTTACAAGACTCTTTTATTTATTTATGTATTCACTTTTATTTTGTTCTGGGCTTTATTTTTCTTATATTTCAACATCTTTGTGTGTGAACTTGTATCTTCAATGACTCGGAGAGGGGAGGGTGATGAAGGATGTTTGTTGGAGAAAAATGGAAGGAAAACATTGCTTTAGTTTTACATTGTATGAATTGCATCTGTCCTTCAAGAAAAAAAAAACCTTTAAACAAAAAACAGCGTTTCTTTGATAACAATGAGCAAGTACTTTGAAAAGATAAATCATTCACCCATCTGACTTTTTGTCCGACGGACGACAGCTTTCTGAACTCCAAAGAAAATTCACAAACTACAGAGGCAATTAAGAATCTAATCGATACTTCAATTAAGGCAAGTATTTCTGAGAAGAAAGTGACAATGACAATGTATCAGTTGGCCTTGAGGAAGCTCGTCCACACTCTTATGCGGTAACAGTACAAACTAAGGTTGCTAATAATGGCTTTTCTTCCCTCCAGGTGTAAGCCTGGAGGGGATCATGTGTTTGGTCGTGTGTGTGCGAGCACAAGTGTCCATATGTGTGTATATCCGCAGCTAATCTTGCAAACAGCTGCACCAAACAGCTCGGTATTTTTCGTGCACATTTATGACTGTATGCTTAAGGGCCTCTTGTGGTTGCTGTGATTCACAATTTTTAAAAATCCATTTTAATTGACTTTTCTGTTTTATGCTGCCACTGACTGCTGATTCCTTATTTCTGTTAAGCTGCCGTTTGGACCCACAAGTCATCGACATCTGCTTTGGTTTTGGATTTTTCTTTCTGCTCGGGACAACATGCTTGCCAGTCACGTTTTAGTTGATGGATTGTTTAGTTGGTAATTTCACTGTGAAATTGACATTTACATCATTGTTTTGGACCCTGCATATTGTCTCCCCTTCATTCCACCACACTCGTGCTTACACACTGGACACACAGCCTGCCTGCATTCTCCTTTTTCCCACCAGCATATCCCAGGACATGTCTGGCAGAGATCTGCACTCTACTGATTGCACTCCAGTTTGGATTATTTGTTCAATTAATTGTTTGGTCAATAATATGTCAAAAAATGATCAGAAAAATTGATATCATTTTCATACATGTAGAGTGATGCCAGCAGCCACAGCAGCCAACCAACTTGGCAGGAGGACTGAAAACAGGACTATTTTTTTTTCATCAGGACCAGAAACTAGAGTCTTTGCTGGCTCCTGGGAAAGGAACAGTTTGACAGAGCTCATTGTAAAACAGCAGTTTGACATTTTATCTTTTGGTTTTGGTTCAAAATAAACAAATTAGGTGTAACTAGTAAAAGTATTACAAGTGGGTAGATTAAGTAATCTTGTTATGAGGCAGACTAGCTGTTTGCCACTGTTTCCAGGATGCCAGAACTTAATATTTAACATGAAAGTACAGAAATGAAAGCGTATTGATCCTCTCATCTAACTTTCTGCATTTAGGCAAAGAAGGCAATTTCCCAAGATGTTGAAAAACTTTTCTCTAAATCCCTAGCTCTGTCTTTATAAGAGTCCCAAAATAGAAAATATTTTATTGAAGACTGAATTCTTTGTAAAACAACACAGAAATGGCATGGCAAACAATGATATCAAACAGGGAAATGCAGCCAGTCCTCACATATGGGAATCTGGAACCAGAAAAAGTAAACTGTATCTGCCACACAAGCGATTGCTCTCCCAAAAGAGAAATCTTTCTACATGTCCATCACTTCTGTGTTTTAGCTTAGACCAAAACAATTTCGTATCGACAGGACCAGTCCTCCAGGACGGGTCAGAAATTCATTCAGTCTTTAGCACCAGATCTTGACTCATTGCTGGCTTTCTACTTCACAAAGCTTGGACTGACACTTACATTCCCCCATTGCAGAATTTCTAGTCTAAGTTGTCAGGAATCTTGACAAATTGCTTCATAACCAGCCAGTCAAAAAGCAGCTGTTGTCATAGCTGTTAGGCATCAGCATGAATAGCAGCAAAAGAGCAGAACTGTCCACAGACACACAGTAACTTGCCAACAGCCTTCCTGTTAAATTATTATCACTACCTGTGCACTGTCATATGTTGAAGAGGTTCAGAATACCAAGCTTTTCAAGAAGACCTCTGTCAGGGTTGATATGAATTTTACATTTCTGTTATTCTTTGTTATTCAAATTACTGGGATGAAAGTATAATGCTCGGTTACGGTTCAATATGATACCAGGGCTTGTCAAAAAAAAAGTCCTATCACTCTACAACTGAAAATTACTTCTCATAAAAGCTTTAGAAAAACAACAGTGACATTAGAAAATATAGCGTATCTTTCTCCTCAGTTTTCAGATATTTTGCAAATATATTCAAATTAATGTTTAATATATTTCAAAAGATTCCTCAATACGTAGACAGCATGTTTTCCCCTTCTCGATTAAATTTGAACATCTGTGTTACATTTAAAAGGGAGAAGAAAGGTTCTCTTTACTTTCTGTTCTGTCAGTGCCTGGCATGAACTGCAATCATGTTTTTGTTTGCTTTTTTCTAAAATTTAATGTTAAACACATTTATCTAAAGGGCTGTGAAGCATGAGAATGGGGATATAGGTTTTTGGCCTCGGTAGACAGGCACAAACACTACCGAAATGGTAACCCTGATAGGCTGGTGTTGGAGAATGGACCCCGAAGTGTTAGCGATAAGCATTAAGCTTTAGAGGACAAGGATTAGATTGTTTTACACTGCCAGTGCAAGCACTGTTCTACCTAATGAGCACATTTTCCGGCATAATTTTGTCTAAGTAGGTTATTTACCAACCCATTGATGGTCATTACTTCACCAGCTAAATGAAGTGCAGATTTTATAAGGCGAGAAGGTGATTGAAACAGATTCACCGCTGAAAATTTTCAGACCTATCACACATTTTTGAGGTCACATTTTCTGAGCTGTGGAGTAAAAATGAATCAGTAATTTAGGCAGATTTGAGATTTTTGTTTGTTTATTAACCTAGTGTTTTGTTACTTAAAAATAAAACCTGAACTGCTCACAGTTTAAAACATTACAATGTGTTAAAGTTAAAAAAAATAAATTAACATTAGGCTTCTGTGTCTAACGCAGTTTAATTAATGTGATAAATACTTCCCACAACTCATCTTCTGTGCCAATGAATCAAAACATATTAAGTCTAAGATGAATTAAATGATTTGCCTAAAATTTCCCTTATCTAAAAAAAAAATACCTGAACTATTCTTTCTTAATATTGATAGACATCCAAATGGCCTCGGATTGTCGAACAATCCATTTCATGACATGATTAACTGCGCAGGACCACAGCTCAGCATAGACACAGTAAGATAATGACTTTACATCAGTGGAGAGTAACAAAGGCATCAACTTCATAAAAACCTATTGATTTGTAATACATCAATCACAGGGGGGATATGGACTAAGAAAGACAAATTATTGATTTGCTATGTAAAGAAGAATAGCAATCACTCACTGATGGAGCCGCGGCGGCCACAGAAGCTTTTTCAGAGTGAGGTCAACATGTAACATGATATAAGTCACCAGAATAACTTGTTTTTCTCCGCTGCTCATGATAGTTTGACCCGATGGCCTGGACCAGTATCTATTTATCACAGTGACTGTCAGGACTCTGTATGGTCATTAATATAGAAAGAATTAAATCAATTTTTTATTAGTAAAAGTAATGAACTATCAGCCCCAATGGGGTGCAAGTTTGAAAGTGAAAACAAGGTAAGGTTTAAGAAATAACAGTGAGCAACTGAAATGAAGCCAAAGGTTTAATTTATCTGTTTGTACAAGTTCTAGAAAGATATTTAAATTGGATGTACTTTTCCAATTATTTGATAACAATCCCTTGTCAAAAAGTCTTTCGACAATTCTTAAAATCCTTAAGGAATCAAATCGGAATTTATCTTATTTTGGAACCAATCCTCTAAGATTTATAGCCCAAAGAAGGATCTTTGGGCCAAATTCTCCCCTGCTCCAAATTCGTTTTGGCACTCCGAGGGTTCAAGAGTAATTTTGAGATAACTTCCCATATTAATAAAAGACATGATGACATAAGACCTAGGAAGCAATTATTTACTCATTAAATGGGTTAGCAGGTTGGCCTAAAGCTGCGAAGGCTAATTAATAAGGTAGTTGGCTCAATCCCTAATGGGAGGCTGTATTCCCTCTGTGAGCCAGTGACTGAGGGCTTCCAAGTGTTACTTCTTTAGTAAAACACTTACACAAAGTCAATGACAAAGGCCCTTGACCCCAAACTCACTAAGATCCAAAGTCCTAAATAACAAATGATAGATACTGGGCTCTGACCAAGAGTCCACCGCGAAGGGTTTAGATGGAGAAAAACAAAAAGATGAATTTGATAAGTTGAGTGTTGGAAAACAGAATTATTAATATGCCTGTGGTGGATAAGCAAAAAGTATTTTCTGTCAACTCCAGCAACCAAGGTCCAGTTTTTGACCTGTTGTGAACTCTTATAATTGTGTTGTCTTGAATGAGAAAGTTCCAAAGTTGTTTAATTTGCTGAGAAAATACGAGTCCATCATAATTAAAGTTGCTCAACAGGCATAAATGTTTATAACTGTCTTGTCTTCATCAGGGTGGTCAATAACAGCTGATCTTATCAAGCCTGCTTTTACTGAGAGATGCATGACTGTTTTTATTTAAACAGTAAGGCTTGTGATATTCCATATATTCCTTAGTGTCAAGATATCACTTGGAAATAGAAAAAACAGAGCTTCATTTTTAACTGAGTATCACACCTGTATCCGAGGTCTGAATAATTCAGTCAAACCTCAAAACCTATCAGAAATATATCAGTAAGTCACACTGGGCTTAGTGGGAAACAAACTGGTTGACATTTCCCTCAATACCATGAACGTGGCCACATGGCCTGTGGTTTATTTTTAGTCAGTCCCTCATACCAGTGTCCTACTGCCTTAAATACAAGTGCACCAAACGCCCCCAACAAATGCATTTTTCACCCCTGCTTCATTGTTATTTGAAAAGAAACTACAGTCACAAGCTGTTTAAAGAAATTATACTTTGCTTTTTGCCTTTAATTTAGGTTAATATTTGTGATACACCATTATTTATTTGCATCTGATATCTTCAGTAAGAACCAGTGGGGCTGAATGCAAAAGACAGGAGGAAGTCAAAATATTAGGAAAAAATACCCACACTGTTAGTTTTGGTCTTCTCAAGGGCTTTCTGGGCAATAAAAATAGAGAATATCAGCAGCTTTTTCATTAATTTTGTTCATAACTATTTTGCCTAATTATAAATAAAACCCTGCTGTTGAAAATTATTATGCATCCCTTAATATGACCTTTATCAAAAAAAAGTCATGCTTGTTTCATTTCATCTAATCAAGTCTTTTATAGTGAAAGAAGAGACCTTTGATATCATCCAATGTCACATCATCGTAACAATGTTAAACATCTGTGTTTTTTTTTAGGTATCAATCAATCATGTTAAGTTTTATGAGGTCTTTTGAATTTGAGTTAGGAAACACATACAGAGACATTTTCTTTAAGAACATTAGCAAGCATTCGTTAATTTAATCTAATTACAGAATGTTTACTTATAATGAGCCGTTTGATTAGAGTCTTGAGGACAGAAAGAACCTGCACATGAGTCATAATTAACATTGTTTGATTTTTTCTGCCGCGGCCTTGTAGTCTGGATTTCAGCCTCTCCACGGTGAAATGAACAAATTCACATACATTTTTCTGCAACAGAAATAAGTTCTCACTTCACTCTGCCACTACAGCCTTAAGAATGGCCCTATACTAGCTGAGCTTGAGAGCCACTTACGTGTCTGCCAGCAATACAATGACAGAAATAATTTAATCCCCACCATCACACGCAGAGAAAAACTGGAACAACATCACAACTTCAAAGGCCACTGTCCCAGTAGCACCACCAGGGAGTTAAAAAATAAAAATAAAAATAACAGTTAATCAGCCACTCCATCAAACAATTTGAATCACACCTCCAAATGCTGAGGTTACTCCTCCCCAGATACTTGTGTGTCTTATCAGGCCTTCTCAGGCAGCAGGGAATAGAGAGGGGGGAAAGAAAAGGCAGACGTGCCCCTGCCAATGCTGGAAAAAGTGCCTCTTCTTGCTCTCTTATGCGTGAGGAGGAATTTAAATCTCCAGAGTAATACCTGGGGTTGTGTGACACATTCACCAAGACGTTTTCTCCTCTGAAGACATCTCAAAACCCCCTTAAAACATCTTTTGAGCATGTTTAGGGATCAGATTTTTGCAGTAGCTGGATCCAGTGTACCAGAAGAATTCTTGTGTTTTCTATGCCGCAGCACCACATTTTCAGTGTTACAGTCCAACATCCGTCTCATTTTTGTTTTTATACTGTGCTTTTATAGCAGCTTTACTATTACCTTAACAAATCAGACACTGTCAGCTAGACCTTAACTGCAGGAAATCAAATTTGAAGTACCTACTGGTCTTGATGTGAGCTGCAATTCAATATACAATCAGCCCCTGTCATACGAGTACGAGACTGTAGCTTTATCATTAGATGCATTGTGTTATAAACAGAGTAGCAGGGCAGCACTGTGTGGTTAATGCTTCAGCCCCATCCTCTGGATCAGACGCACAATTACATTGTAATTGACTTCACTGGATCACTAAAGCTACTGATGAGCACCGTTCTGTCACTTTCCTTCGTCTAAACTGTGTTTTTCCCTCCCAGCAGAGTGACTTTAATGGACCCACCGTATGTGGAGAGCATCTAAAGTCTTTTACCCAGGTGTTTAAATTGATCAGCTGTGACAACAAAAAGAGCAATGAGAAGTGATTTTGATAAATGGAAAGGGCAGCAGAGACATGTATGTAACAGGATTAAGAAACCTTGTCCCAGATCTACGATAACTTTGCAAGACACTTTTAATGTATTCTTTTCTAAGTCTTATGTTTTTCCACTGATGTGCTTGAGGGCATCCTTTGTTCAACTTTATTCAAATTGATTCCTGAGAGATGAATCACCCTTAAGTGAAATGAAGAATAAATAAGACTAATGCTTAATTTCCCGATGCCATTTTTCATATTCAGCAAACAAGCTGCAATGTATTGCATCGTTTATCATAAAACTGCAACACAGAACAGAGAGTACATTATACCTTATTGCATTTACTTTAATGTAAAAATGGGCATACACATTGACCGGGCTCAGATTAAACCTTTTTTTCTGTATTGTTCTCAGACGGATGCTGCTAACATAGTAAATAAATCCTCACTTTTTGAATACAAATATAAATAGTTTTTGAATACAAATACATTTCAGAGAAGAAAAAACATGTCTGGGCTGTACGCCATTAGGGGAGAGTATCTCAGACAACATCAGTTATCGAGAACACAATGCTAACAAAACAGATCTGGCAAAAGGCGTACTGTATAATGTAAAAAAGGGGAAGACATCTAATGTTTGCAGCTCAGAAAAGAACGAAATAGCACTAAATAAGTACAGGAGAGCTTCCATTCATTTCATGCTACAATTACCTAAAATCAAGCTTGAAAGCAGATGCTATAAAGTACACTGTGCACACTGTAAACACAAACACAAGCTCTTTATTCCTGCAGTATTGAGTTTTTGTAAAAGAAGACAGAATGTACAGTGGGTTGTAAGTTTCTCCCAAGCATTCATCCGCCCACAGACAGGACTAGATCATGACAGCCAGCCATGATGCGGTCCACCCATATGGTATTCACTGCTATGAAACTTGCCTGTTTTTCCCCTGGAGCTGCGGTGTACATGACATCTAACTGGGCAATGTCTTTCTGCTTGTTAGAAGTCTGACTGTTAGTTCGTAGTGCATGCATGGATTTATCTTTAATCCGGCATGTCTGACAGTCTGTTCAGCAAGCTTCAACTAAATGAAAAAGCAAACACTGAATGGCCTCAAATCCTAGTTTGCAGGAGACTCAAACATTCAATCACAAATAATACAGCTGTATCTAAGCTCCTGAAGCCTCTGTAGATGGCTGACTGACTATGCAGATTTGCTAACATGATCTTGAGACCTGACATGACTGGATGTTTCAAAATAAATTAATGGTTTATGCAATGCATCTGCTTGAATGAGGCCTTGTTATTGAATGACATTGACATTTTTAACATATCTGCATTGTATGTAGAACTCTGTTTATTGACAAGAGGGATTTTACATTCAGTGAAATGCAATGTAGGCGTTTGTGTGACTTTCATTTCAAAGCTGCCTGAAAACATGAGCCCGATGAAAAGAAAGTCCTGCGTCTCTGAATAGAGCCAGGGGGCGCTCATTATTCCCTTTTAACATTTTTGAGTGTTGCAATTCAATCGAACTTTGAGAATCTGTGAAACACAACTGATCACATCCTGTGCTGTTACCTTATGCTGTACTTGAAGATTTAATGGCTGTATGGATTTTTTTACTGATTATCATGTTAATGTCAAAGCATATTTGACTTAAAAAATAGAGGATTATTTATTTTGCCTAAGTTAAATATAGCATGAGCTTTCTGTTTTAATTTTTTTTCTTAAATTGTTCCAAGAAAATAATAAAAAAATAATAATATGCTCACTACAGCGTGTTTTAGAATAATCATTACTGCTGCAATTAATTAGTGTAAATAAATATTCATTTTACTTATATAAAGAAAGTTTTTTCACTTCCACAAAATCAAAGCTTATAAAAATAAGCATCCCAACAATTATTTAAAGCATGAGCAGTAAATAGCACAGTTGGTTACTAAACGTGACCAAGAAAATGTGTGTCAAATAAATTACCAATTAGCTAGGTAATTGGGGTTTCTTGGCTATGCTTTAAAAGAATAATAGATATTTACTTCACTACTTGAAGCAACTTCATGAAAAAAAAATTGCTGGAGCAGTTTATTGACTAATGTTGTTTGATAGATTGATGTTATGTTACCTCTGTGTGCAGATCTGTTAGTTTGTCCTGATCACTTCGTCCTGTGCCAGCCATCGGTGAGAGGTGTTTCTTCTTCTTCTGGCTGACAGCTGGTATCACAGCTACATAGCTGGCATTTTACCTTATGCCTTTGAAAGTTGACTTGTCTTTCAACAGACCTTTCAACGCTACCAGCTGAACTCCTTCGTTTGTGTTACAAAGTCAGGTCTCTGGACAGACCTTCACACCATCTGCTTTGGACTCTACAGAAGAATGTACAAAAGAGCTTATCAAGTTTGCTGCAAACTAAAAGAGCTCTTGGGAATTTAGTGAATTTTTTCTTAATCTGATTTTTTCTTTTTGATTAACTGAGTTCAGAGGACAAGTGGAAAATCGCAAACTTTCTAAATTTTAAAATAAACCCATACAAAAACCCATTTGACTAAGATCATTTGACCTTCAGGTATAACACAGTTATTTATTGGTCGTTTTAGGCTTAATCGACATAAAAAGGCTTATGTCGAAGTTCAACATCGAAACTATTAAATCTTGCTCACAAAATCATGCACAGATTTTTATGCTATTATGCTATTTAATTGTTTGTCCAATTTGTCAGAAACAAGACTTAAACCACATCTTTTCTTTCTCCTTTTTTCTTTTGTTTTTTGAGAAACCAAATAGTCTTCGTAATCTCTCTGGATATGAATATGGCTCGTAATCAAGCCTGCAATGCAGCAATCCCAATTTTTTTTTTTGGCCATATCGAAAGTGTTTCCTACATATTTTGTCCACCAGAGGGCACTAATAAATTTGTGGTTTCGATACTTTCTTCTGCACACAAAAAACCAACATATCCCGAACAGAGGCGTTGTCATCTAACAACACAAGAGTATGTGTAGTAGAGACAGGCAACGAGTTCTTGTTCATACCTGAAATCAGTTGCAGGTAATCGTTAATTGTCTGTAATGACATTGCACCGCTTGTTTTAAGTATGAAAAAACAAATGAAACTAAACTTATTAGAAAAATTAGCACTTTAAAACACATTAGTGTAATGAGAAATGAGAACTACCTAAAATGACAGAAAACATCTTTGAGGAGAATTTCTTTGATAAACACTTTGCTCATTTAGTTTGACCCATGTCCCATCTGCTAACGTTGATGGGGCTGGATTTCTGACCTAAACTGCAACCAAACACCAGAGTGGCAACGTAATGCTTTGACTGTACTTTTCAGAAGGTATTTGATACTGATTCTTTTGCATTTTTGTTATGTTTTAAAAAAAGAAAACTATAGTCTGATATATCATTTTTTTACTGTTAAAAACTATAATATCTGTAATGTTATTGGACCCAAGAATCCAGTATCTACTGAGCATTCATTTCATTCACCTACTGTATTTTGCAACAACATTTTGTCAGCAGCTGCTTATCACTAGCAGATGGGGTCCAACAGGTACACAGCAGTGCAATGGTTTGGACACACACATGCATTTCTTAAAATGCCATTGCACTCACCCATAATGACACCGTGTGTGCCTCTGAGACTCTTATGAAGGACATTATGGAACAACTTAAAAGGACATTGGTGATTGATGAAGTTATTATTAAAAAGCTATTCTTTTAGCTGCTGTTCTTTAATTTCGATCAATAACACAAGCGAAAGTAATAATACTCTCTTTCTTCATCATCCATTTTCTCTCTGTCAGATACCCCTGTCAAAATCATGCCAGGACTTCCCATTGTTTAAGAAAAAAACCCAATGAATAAAATATAAGTGAAAATTGTATTTTTCATATGAATAATGTAAAAGAGGGCATGCTGTTGGCGTTCACGTCTCAAGGTTAGACTATATTGTTAGTTCCCGCGTGTTGTCCATGCTTTGTTCTTGTTTGGTAAGAAATGAGAGGATCGAATTCTATCAAGTTTTCTGTTCTGAGGGACACTTTGCCTTCTCGGCCGGGATGTGTTATTCCAGGAACTTGAAAGACAAATTCCAGACCCAGCAGGAGGTATGTGTCAAGGCAGTGCCATATGGTATGACTCAGAGCGCATGCCAAAACTTTTTACCACAGCCTGTTTCCTTCACTATGTCACAATCAAGTGCTTCATACCAGGAGGTAAATAGAAGGCACGAGAAAGGATCTACGGAACGCTGGGATAGATTTATATGCTTAAGTGATTGAAGATGACACTTAACCGATGTCTTCATGCCAAAACTGTCCTCAAAGGGAATTTTAGCTTGATGTGTAATTTGTAATCAAAATTGAAACCATTAAATCTAAAGGTTTACATTCATCATTTGTTCATTCTTAAATAGGCCAGGTAAGTCTCCACTGAGCTGCAGGTATGAGTGAAGCGTGTACGACAGTCATGCAATTCATTTTAATGCACAGATCCCAGCAGGGAAAACAAGGAGGGGAGTGAAGATTCGCACAAGGCTGAAACTGAACTGCCACTGTATGGCGCATGCATAGAGGAATAAAAATCTCTGAGCCCACTAGACTTTTCTGGGCTTCTGTATTGATTGTCTGCTCCTTATTTACAGAGTGCAGACAAAGTAGTAATCAATCATGACACATTTGGGTTACAGTACAGTCCATTACAGAGGGGTCATCTTCTATTTTTTGCATTCCTGTATAAAAAACATTATTTCTACCTATAAGCCTGTTTCAGGACTGAGATTTTTATATTTTGTGGATTTACATCTGTCTGAGGCATTACAAAAACTTTATCCGAGTCACTGTAAGGCTATATTTTAACTAAACAACTAGACATTTGTCAGCACTTTCTTACAGGCATTTAAATGTCATTACTTATTTTTTTTTAATTTGATTATTATCATGGATAGTTTTTGTCCATGAGCACTGCTGTCTAAATGTACAAACAGTTTTGATGTCTGGCCTCGACCATCAGTTGCCATTTGCAGGCTAAGCTGAGAGCTACAAGTCTTCTAAAAGATCAACCTTCATGGAGCACATCTCTTGGAAAGATCCAGCCTCTGAACTTGGACACAATTCTGACTTGCGGCTTTCATCCAGTTAATGTATTTTGTTAACATCAGTTCAGTCAGACACATCAAGCAGTAGTCCGATTATTGTGGTTGTACAGCCCAGACTCTGCTCTTTATGGAAACTTCACACAACCCAGCAGCAAAGCCTTTCTCATTCGAGATGTAGCTCAGTAACCATGCTCACTACTCTTTGATGAAAACATATCGAGATACTGAGTGCATCTTCATACAAGAAAAACATTCTACAACTAAATGTAGGAGCAGTCAATCCACACTGCTGTTTGAGATCATCAAGGTCCTCTAACTTTTCTGAAAACCTGTCAAATTAGTGATAGGTGAAACACACAAAAACCAACATCTTGAGAAAACATGTTAAAGCTTAGCTGAATATAATGTATGTGGAGAAAAAATGTAAATTTCCTGACTTTTGTATGTGAAGCAGTAACCATGCATTCCACAAAGCCAATACTGCATATAAATAATGCAAGACAGTCATTTTTTAACCCTAGATTATTACATTTTACTCTTTACTGTCCTACTGGTTTGCAATGAAAAAATAGCAAATCCCCAAATAATGGCAACGTCATTAAGGGATCACTAAGCCCTAAATAAAATTAGCACACACGTGGCATGATAAGTCAGTGGCCTAAAGGTAGAGGGAGTTGAGTTATAGTGCTCTCACATGCATGCACTTTTCAACTCTTTCACTGATTATTCAGAGAGTCTGAAGCTAATAACTTTTGTGGTTTTTCTTTTAGAGTTAACTGAAAATTGAAAGTCAACGTTTGAAGACAATGAAGAAGGAACACAGCAGTTGGCATTTTGATAGAGATGATGAAATCTCACTGCTGTTGACCATTTTCTGAAGGTCCAAGACTTCATGGGTCTATAAAGAAGAGGGAGCTGTGCTATAAAAAACCCAACTGTGCAAGGTTTTTAAACCTACTTCCCCAGCCCCGCCTTTCCCCAGCCATGAACTTTTCAATCTTCCTTTCTAGGCTTTAGTATAAATATTTGATGTGTTTCATTACTTATACCAATAGAACAAGAGCATAATGTGTCTGACAAACGGAAACCAATAAAATAGTTTAGATGCAACATCTTTTTTTTCAATTAATAACTGCCCAATAGTATTTGGAGATAATGTAGCTCAACAGAGGAGCAGGCAGAAAACACAATGGCATCTACTACTACCAGCAGATCTACAGGACAGCCATAACGACCTTGCAATGAACTCATGCCATTCAAAATCTGTGTCAAGCTGTGCCAAACAGCAGAAAAAGCTGAAACTGGAAGAAACCAGCCAGCAATAAGGGCAGCTTTGTCAGCTTGCTGACATTTGCCAAGCACAACACATTGACTTAAGCCAAGACATCTACTAAAAGCACAAGAAGCAACATCTGCTACTGTAAAAGCACAAGCGGAAAATACTTACCTTAGTTTCCCGGCAGCGCCGCAGTGAATGAACCTCTCGAGAAAAGTCATACATTGTCCCAAGCTGCTAACAGCACAGACAGGTTTCATCCTCTGCTCTGAAGTGGTCAAGTCTGAGCACTCTGGTGTGAATAATGAGGGCAGCCAGGGAAACTGTCAGGTTACAAAGGCCACCCTGCCCACCTGTATGAATTATTAGATGTTACTTGACGTGGAATAACTTGAACTTCTGGTCATTCTTTGCTTTGATGAATAGAAGAATAAAAAGGTATTCAGCTCGAGTCATCTAAAGTCTAACATCAGAAAAGAAATTGCTATAGCATGTCTACATGGAGACAGTCATATCAAAAGTAACTTTGCATATTATCATTTGTATACAAAATGTTCTATATTATATAAAAATTAAAAACATCACATCCCTTATATTATATGGGGAGTTGGGAAATTCAACAAGGTTGTGCCTTTAGACATCCACAGTCTCTGCTCACATAAGTCTACCAAGTGTAAAGGACGGTGAGGCCCCTCAGGTCAACTAGCCATATAAATGCACAAATTAAGTCTTAATATAGGCTATATTTTTTTTTTTACTAAAAAGTGGAGTCCATCTGGGCTGCAGTCCTGTCACATCTGTCTGTGTTTCAGACCACTCCCTCATGCTGCCTGTCTCCAGCAGCTGAAAAACTACAACCCCCATAATTAATGCAAGCGATGGACTTTTAACTTTTAAAAGCTACCCTGCAGTCCCCCTGTAGCTGATGGAGAGCCCTAACAGTTCCTATCTGTGGGCAACATGAAAACAATGTTTCACAACTGTCAGTAGGCCTCTTTCACTTTTTTAGAAGGCTAGAACTACTTAAAGCTTGTGTGTAGTCAATTTTTTGGACAAACAAGACAGGTTTATGGTCTGGTTATAATTCTTCAATGTCATTATTTTTTTTAAAGGCATCCAGTCACCCAGTATGTTCAGTAGACCTACTCATTTTAGGGTATATAATGCTCATTAAGTTAAAAATTGAAAATGCAAACTCACCTGAGGGAAAATGAACCTCCCAGCAATCTAACAGAGAAAAAAAGAGTCCTGGTCATGTATGTACAGCAAAGCTTATTGTAATAAAGTCAAGGTAATTCCCATTACAGCCAATTGCCCTTTCTGAAAGCAGACATTTTAAATTGTCACAGCAGGGGAAAAAAACACACAGCTGAAAATTAGTTTAGTCAATAATGGCTTGGTTCTTTTAAGTATCCCAGTAATCTGAAGCAATAAGCTAATATTCAACAATAGCAGGACACCAACCACATCACCTAGCAGTTAAATGGAATGAAATCCTTGATGATGGTAATTAAACCTGCTACTTCGACCGTGACTTGTAAAAAAAAAAAATAAAATAAATGGATGCAAAATCCTAGTAAATTAATATATTTTTTACCTCCTTTCTCATTCACTGCTCAAGGCTGTCAGTGTAGCCAGAAACTTGTCTGGTCACAGACCTTTGAATCCGCCCACAAACTGTCAAGTTTAGCTCAAAGTGTCATCAGAAAATAGAAACGCAGTTTAACGAGTTGACATATCAGCCAAGCTAGAAACCGTATCCATGGCAACAGTCTACGGTCCTCCAATTAGCATAACTGCTATCAGACGTTAGCTAATAAGCTGACATTTAGCATGTAAAATTAGCATGTGTGTTTATTAGTACAGTTTAGTTTAAATTCACCACAATTTTACCATTTTTTAAGGGTAAAGTGGTATTTCTGGGTTAACATTGCGCTTGTTTGCTAAAAAGCGGGACACAGTATGAAATTTGTTTTTAAAATTTGTAACACATCCCAAATTGCTAAAAAAAAATCCAACATGGCTGGTTGTCTCTTTAAAATAATTAAGGTAGGTTATGGCTATGATACACTTTTACCAAATACTTAAAGCATTAAGTCAAAAGTGTTTAAACTGTTTTGGACGAAAGTTTTGCCTCTTGTAGGCTTTTTTTGTGTGTGTTGAAAAAATATATGTTTACCATTGCATGGCGCGGATTTCATGTCCTCACAGTTCATGTGTATCATAAACGCATTTGTGTATGACAGATTTGTTTCTGCTCTGTTATATTTGTACTGTCCCTTTAACAAAGAACCGGCCCACTAAGCATGTGACACAACAAGGAAGTTCAACATTAACGTTTTATGTCAAACAAAAGAGCAGCTTCTCTCATCAAATTATCTATTATTAAGTGTTAGATTTAACGACCTGATCTGTCCGGTAGTTTGCTAAAAGACTGCGTATTCACGGTGGCCTGAAAAATAGCAATAAGCAGGAAATTACGTTAACAATTCTCTATGTAGTTGTAATGCTCTTGCAACGTTTTCTCGGGACAAAATGTTAGTATCGCTCCTGATTTCTTCTTTAATACCCCTGTTTCCCCTTGCACGTGCATCACTGCCTCTCGTTATCAATACATGGCCATTCAAGGATGCTACGGCTGCAGGTAAGATATGAAAAACTCACTTCATGATCACACCGATTTGTTGGAAAAGTTTCAGAATGTTAGTCACGATTTCAGTCATATGACACTATGGCCTCTGTGGTCATTTTATTCGTCCATTACCAGAAGAAGTCATGCATTTATAATTTACTGTAGTGAAAAATAAAAATGTAAATTTACATAAATTGAATTTGAGTGTCAAGTTCGTAAGGTCGCTGTCTTATAAGAAATCTCTAAAAAGTAATCTTTTCAAAAACAGCCCTGCATTTAGTTTAGTTTGTTTGTTCCTTATTTAGCTAAGGAAGAAGGAAAAATATTCATAACCGAAAAATAAATACTTGATCTGTTAGTGTATCAGAGATTTACATTCAAAGTAATCAAATTCATTGAAATATAGTTTGTACTGGAAAAGAATAGTACAAAAAAAATTTAATTGTTGGAATAATTAGTGGCTAAAGTTGTCAGAAAAAAGTAATGAAGTACAGGTATTAAACATGCAAATACTTTGAATTTGTATTTAGGTAAAGTAATTCGGGAAATATACTTACATTTCACCTTCTCTTTGCCCATGTGAAATGATTTGTTATTCTGAGATTTAATCTGAAATGCATCCACTTTAAATTCATAAAGAATAGGTTCATATCTAACATTGGTTGCAGAACAGTAGTTGCAGTTTTAGTGTTAAATTTCTAATTTCATCCCTGATTATAATTCACACAATATGTTGAGAGCTGAAAGTCACTGCACAAAAAATTATTAGCAACTATCTTAATAATCAGTTAATTATCTGGTCATTTATCCATAAAATGTCTCAGCCATGCTCTGATTCCAGCTTCTCAAATGTGCCTAATTAATTCATTAGAAATTAAATAATTGCAATCCTACATATTTATATTTGTGTACAATTTCAACAGTTGTCGATAACAACAAAATCAAACATTACGACCTTTTCACCTGAGGGGACAAAAAGTGAAAATGTGTGTGTGTGCAGTATCTGTGGAGGAGTGCAATGCCCGCCAGGCTCCATAACCAGTTTTTTCAGGCTTTCCCCCCCTACACTTTTATAAAATGCTTTTTGCTGTATACTTGTGACTCCACTGCAGCTTAAGAGTGTAAGATTATAGTCTTAGATGGGGGAGAGGAAATGGGCAGAACCCACTAGGCTTCATACATAACTGCCATTGCCAGGAGTGCCTCTACTCTATTTGATTTCCTTCAGGATGATACATTGGACATGTTCAAATTGAAACTGAAAATATTTCAGCATTGCTTGTGACTTATCTGTCAAGTGGATTTCCACCAGGTGCACAGCTGAACACGAAAAAATGATAGAACTGGTGTTCAAAACATCTCAAGCAACACATCAAACCCGTAGGTGATTAAATTTACCTAAAAAAATCTCAGCATTTGATAGATGGATACCCTTTAAGTTATCAGATGTACATCACCTCCTTTCCCTCAGGTAGGTATAAAAATGAAAAATGTACCCAGCTATCTGTTCTGTGGGTAGATACTTAAAAGTGTAGTCTGGGAGCCAGTAATATTGATCCGCCCATGCAGATCTCTTTTCCTTTGGGGGCTTACAGAAGCAGCTGACAATAGCAGGCTAATCTCCTCTTCCATTCTGCAATTGAAAAAAAGATTGTAATGCTGCGTCTGATATATATATATAAAAAAAAGAATTATATCTTGAGA
>JAPZDV010000026.1:21096587-21109451 GCA_029814665.1 Acanthurus lineatus
TAAAGCCTGTGGCGCTAAAAGAAATACAATATATAAAAAAAAGAATTATATCTTGAGACATGAGCACTTACCACAGATGGCTGAAGAACAGAATTTATAGATGGATAAATCACAAACGAAAAGGTGAGGAATTTGTCGGAGTATCCAGCTGAACGCAGTGCAGTGGTCTGACAATTCAGTGGCAAGCTGGTGACAGGGCTACCAGTTGGTATTTTGATCCCCCATGGGCACTTGGGGGATCAGTGACCAACTGCCTGTCAGCACATTCCCTGTTTATCAGGAATCCATTTTATGGGTCATCTCATGCTTTATCTGAACCTTTAACTCATCTGCCCAAATATGCAAGACATGTAAAGTGAGCCAGTAGATTTGATTATTTACCCTGCATACTTAACTCAATTCAAAATCACAACTTCTAAGAAGTCACAGGCGACTTGGGAGAGATTATTGTTCAGTATTTAGTGGATAAGGAAAAGATAGCTTTTTTTAAAACTCTCAGTCAGTATAGATTTTATTGTTCACAGTTTCACAAATTCACAAAAAAAGATAACATTTCTGAACAATACATTTTCCAGGGCTTGTCATGTTGGATACAGTATTTTCTTATTGTGATGTATTTTCTTTAAATCTTACTTTTACAAAAATCTCCTTCCAAAAATACAAGCCTGACATATCAACTCCACACGACCAAAACCAAATCTTTTTTCAAACATAAAATCTAAAGTCACAGTGGAACAAACAATGAAATGAAATTCATCCTCAACAACACTAAGGTTAAAAAATTACAGGAATGTTTCTCTTCTGGATTACCTTCATATCTGCCTACTACATTTGGCAGTGGAGAGGTATCCATTCTTAACTGAGCACAAAGGGACATCTGCCCTCTCTTAAAATTACATGTTGTATAAGGTTTTGTGTGGTAACTTTAATTGATTTGAACATAATTTCCAAACCTTGCTTTATTTTATTTATTTCCATTGTATTGTTATAGATAGTTGTTACTTTTTTGTTTGACTTCTTTTATATTACACTGAATATTGTTTTGGAAATGAGAAATGAGAAATTATTGTAGAAACATCTCTTGACTGAGGAAAACTGATTGCTCCATGCTACCTAAAAAAACCTTTTTGGTCAACCTTTCCTCAGGCAACCGAACAAGCAGTTCCACAGCCTGGCTACTACAGGTCTCTGCTTTATAAGTCATGAATCCCATCCCACGTCCCCTACAATAGCCCACTTAGCAGTATATTTGTGTACCTCCCAAAAAAACATCTGGTGGCTTGACTCTGGATAACATTGCTGTCAGGGGCGACGTTAAAGCCTCATCCTCCTGCAGCATAAAATAAAATGAAGCCAATCCTTGAATCATAAAGTTTTGAAAAGGTTGAAAAACCAAGGTCAGGACAAATTTCATTTCATTCATTACGGACCTTAGTGCTTTCCCTGCTGACTCTGGCAGCAATTTTCTTCCTTTATCAAAAGCTCAAAAACAAGATTTTTATAAGACATGGTGTACTTTAACAGATCCAAACTGAGATACATGGCTGCTCTGCTGTTGAAAGTGATTTCTGTGAAATGTTTTTTTCACTGTTAATAACAAGTCTTCATTCCCCACACCATAAACTCATAATATTCACCATCTTTTGTAAATCACTCAAAACAACAGAAATATCCGTGTAATATCATCTGACTGTTGGAGGATGTTTACTTCCTATTCGGGTACAGTGTCTGCTTTGTTTAATGTTTTATACTGTAGCCTGGAGTACTCTGCAGTCTGGTGGCTCGGCGTTGGATGCAGTGGAGAGTGGCTGTGCCCGGTGTGAAATGGAGCAGTGCGATGGCAGTGTGGGCTATGGCGGGAGCCCAGATGAGTCTGGAGAGACCACGCTGGATGCCATGATCATGAACGGGTAAAACCATGGACACACACTGTGCTGTAATAAAAAGGAACACAGGTGGGACTAGTTAAAAATAAAATTAAAACATTTATGGTCAATGAGAGAAATTGTGGCCAGTTTGTTACAAGAGTAGTGGGTAGAATTTATCAAGTAATTTCCAGGGTAATAAAAATGCCCGTCTGTAATTTTCTGCTGTTGTCTTCATACTTATTGTTAAAGTCATTTAAAATGATTGAAGAAAGAATTAAAGTTTGATTGGAAAGAGAACATATTTCGGTTTTAATTCTAACTACTCTGTTTATCTGTGAACTCTCACAGACTTTCATCCATTTCTATCTTTGGATGTCTTCAGTTTTTTCTAAAAGTCACTGTATTGAGTGTGTTGTCAGGGTGATTGTTAATTGGGATGTAACTGTGCGGTCACCTCGTTCCTCTTGGTGCATTGGCAGCTGTTTTCTCTCTCACTCCGCTCTTTGCTGAACGCTCACATTGTTAATTTGAAAGATGACTTAAGCCTGACCTGAATATTTTAAAGCTTCTACCGTTGCCATGGTAATTGATGTCCAAATCAGGAAGGAATGAGGTGTTGGGTCAGCTTCACTGAAAGAGGGTTCAAAAGACAGATACACAGCAAGAAATGGAGCTTCGCTTTGACGTTTAAGTAAAGTCTCAAAACCTGTCACATTAAAAAACAGTGAAGAAGCATTTCTGCTCTTCAGTCTCAAATGCAGCCTTGCAAGCAGATTTGTGAGGAGCACGATTTTTTACCCTCCTAACAGCTCGACACCCGCTCACTCACCAAGCTGACTGTTGAAACACTGGAGGCAAGGACGGGGGCTGATGTGGACTTCCTGTCTCTGTCCCTCATTAGATTTATAATTACAATAATAGCTATGTATGTAAGTAAATTGACCACAAGTGTGATAGTTTGGGTTGTCCCTCCCCTGAAGGACGCCAACACTTTGCTGTCAAACTAAAGGCTCAACTTGATCACTCTGCTGCTCAGTTACAGACAACCAGAGTTGTGGGGCAGGGCCCACTGTTGAAGCCTAACTAAAAGAATTTAAGATCCTGCATTAAGAGGCAGATAATACTGATAATTGTTAAAAAAAAAATGTTAAGACTATTAGGTTTGGGCTATTGGAATAAGCAGCTGTTTTGTTTAATTCCTGCTGCAATGTGTAAAAGTATGAGAAGTATGAGACAGAATAAGCCCGTTTTTATTTTGGTTACTCTTATGTTTTAGCACTTTTGATAAAAGCTGGTACATCCAGCAATGCTCTTGTTCTAAATATCCCATACTTAGAAAAAAAATATGAGAAAAATATAGCTTTTAATTAATACAGAAATGCTTGTGACTATTTATCTTTTTTAAAAAAAATCAGTAATGACCTTTATTTCATCTAAAATGACCTCGATCTTGGCCATCCTAATTAGGCACCTGCAGCTGTCAACATTCTGAGTAACTGTCTTATAATTTGTGTTTCTGTCTTTGCATCTATAGCTTTTAAAAGCAATAAGTGTAGACCCTTCCAGGCAGCCTTTCTCTATAAGGCATGTATTAAGACAATAATTAGGATCTTAAAAGCTTACCAGATACGAAGTCATAACATGAAGTACAAACATTTACACACTCAGAAGTTATCGTGGGAGGCGAGTGTCAGCTCATGATGACAGACAAAAGGCAAGCAGCCTGCTATTTGTTATTTCTCCGTGGAACATTCCTTCCTCCATTTTTCAGGAAGATTGACTTTTTTTTGGTTACATAGTCATGAATACATTATAGGGAGAAGATAGTCTCCCACACAGTATCCAATATAGCCGCATAAGAAATACAGTAGCTATCACTGGCACATTTTGATTGAGCACAAGAATCGAAACACATGTATAGTTTAATGCAATCCAGTAGTACAGCTCTGCAATAAATACTAGCTCTGTGAAAAATTTAAAAAGTAAAATGTTCAATTTTTGATATTGTGGCTTAGAGGGTTTGACTCAACTCTGTGGCAATTCTTGACACTTTAGTTTGTTTTTGTGAATAAATATTTGAAACTTTATCTCTGTGTGTAACTCATTACATCACCTCCAAAAACTACAGTTTAAAAAACTGGATTTGAGTTAACTTCAGCCTCACATTGTCTCAAACAAAACTAAACATCATGGTATTTAAAAAATTGTATTCATTACATGACATTTCTGAAAAATGCATAACACTGTGAGAGATGTTTCCGTATAATCAGCTAATTTATAAATTACAGACATTAGAAAGGAAAATGTTAGTCTGAGTGGCATTTTATGGGCTTGATTTGTGCTAAGTAGCTCATCTCTGGCACAATATGCAAGAGGCAAAAAATATCTTGGAAAAACACACCCACTGAAATATAATGACACTATTTTCATCATCTTTGCTCTGATTTACTAAATCATCTATGTTGTGGAAACTATTTGTGTTAGCTACTGGCCAGCTATTTATCATGGGGATGGGGGATTAGAAGGAAAACACGCAGAAGAGTATAAAGGAGATTATTTGCAGCCTCTTTAAAGGTTCCCTGTGGATTTTTTTTGTTACTAAAAAAAATATGTTCAAAGTGTTTTTTCAGAAACGCATTATGTTCATGCTTGAGGTCTAATAAATGTGGCAAATGCGTGTTCTTCTTAAAAAACACTTATAAAGACATTTTTTCTTAAAAAATGGTGTTCACAGACTGCATTGTTTATGCACATGTTTGATGGCATGCAGTCCTTTTTGTTTTCTGCTGTATCTTGGCACATTACTGCCACCTGAAGGTCAATTGTGTGACATTATGTGCAGGATTCGCGTCACCTGTGTGGACATACAGAGCTCCACAGCTGTAATACTGGTCGCAGGATGCAAAGGGGGCATTTAAACAAAGACTACTTGAGTCCAGTAAACCAGCAGTAATGTCAAGAGATGCATGATATTTACCAGTGCCAATAAAATTTTTATAGAACAACAGAAAGAAGAAAAAGCACACTGTGGTTGTGATCATGAAGTCAAACTACTGCATCTTGGTAGAGTCATGCAGTTCGGACTAGAGAGCCAAACATTTCATCCTTGGTGTGTATATTTTTTACAGTTTCTGAAGAAGACAATACAGTCATTATTTGCAACACATGTAAAGCATGAGAAGACAGTGCTCAGTAAGTTTCATATTTTTAGGTCAGAGCTACATTAAATTATCCATCTTTGCTCATGATTGCTCATTCATAGTTTTTATTACCTTCAGTTGTGCTTAAACTTCAGAATGTTAACCTCTTTTTAAGATGAAAAATTGTGAAATTCTAGTTTATTTCATTGGTAATTGCCTTGAGAAGCAGTTAATTATAAATGATCTGTATCCACTGAGAAAAATCCATACTGCGCATCTCTTTCAGTGTTAATTTACTGTGTAATCTTTGTGTACAGGGATACAATGGAGGTAGGTGCGGTTGCAGATCTGAGGAGAATTAAGAATGCCATTGGAGTGGCGAGAGCTGTGATGGAGAAAACTGAACACACACTGATCGTTGGAGAGTCAGGTATGTATGGATCTCTGTCCACTGAAGTACAAGAAAAAAACAATCATGGTTCAATTGTTTTTTAATACAGTCACTGATTAAAACATCATGCAGATTGCAAACTCAATTTATCGGCAAACAGACACTCTTTTTGAGTGCATTTGGATAGCTGTAAAAAAAGAATGAATCATGTTTGTTGAGCTCTCCTCATCGGGCACTTTTCACATTAGGGCAAAAGCATTTTAGGCACTTGAATAAGCTTTAAACTGTGGATCACTAACATCAGCAGCAGCATGGGTCACAGAGCTACGTATAATGCTGCTAGCATAAATAGAATAATTGCATAACAGACAGGCACCCAGAAAAGAAAACATATAGAGAGGGTTAGTCCTTATTTTTCACGAGCAGTAAATAAGTAGAGGAGGTCAAACACGTCTCTCTGCAAAGTAATTTAAAGGAAACTGAAGGCTAATACATCAAAACTTTTAATTCCAGTATGAAAAATGTTTTTTAAAGTCAAATAATTTTGGTTATATGTCAAGAATTTTATTCATTCACCGCCAAATCCAATTTATTAAATCAAATACTCATCTCAGCTGAACCATCATTCTTTGGGTTATGGTTAAGGTCACTTCTGTTCAAACATTAGCGATGTAGGACTTGTCCTCCCTCACAAGCCAAAGCTACAAACCTAAATGAGATGAGATTGCCTCCAGTGTCTCCTTTGTTTGTGACCCTTTGTTTTCTTATAACCCAAGGTCAGCGTGGCCCAGAGTCTTAAGCTTGACCTGAAAGTATTACTTCTCTCTTTATAGCTTCTGTGTTTGCTGAAAACATGGGCTTCATCGCAGAAGACCTGACTACCAACAAATCTATGAATATTTTCTCACAGTGGCTGAAGGGCAACTGCCAACCTAATTATCGAAAGGTGTGTGTGTGTATTAGAGAGTGTTTTTCTCACTTGTGTTGGCTACAGGCTTGCTGCTTCTGAAAGATTGATATTAAGCAAGGAAATTGACAGGCATACTAAAGTAGTTCACAAAGTCAGCTTTTGTGGTAGAGGTGATGCCCTGTAGTGCTGATTTGCTGCTACTTTAAAACTAACCTGTTCACTTCCCCCAATAACGCCTCAAAATCTACAGAATACAATCTATTTTTTTTCCTTTTAAGTTTAGTATTATTATTCTAGAGTGTATGTAGTATCCTTTTGAATTCATACCACTTTACACTCGGGCTGTCTAGTACAATTACAGACCTCTACTGATGGCCAATGAGCCGCTTCACCGCATAACTTCTTGGTGAAGTGTCTTGTTCGTGTTCAAGTTCAAGTTCTCGACAAAAGCTGAGGATGAGACAAAGCTATTCACTTCTACCGAGTTTTCTTTTAAAACTTCTTGAACTATTCATGCCAAAAACTTATTTTACTTACCAAGGTCAACACACAGACGCACAGAGGCAGAGAAAACATTCTTCTGTAAATATTGACAAATGGTACAAGACACAAAACAGATGAGCACAAAGCAATGGCCTCTATACACGTGGGCATTCAGTACTTTTATGCTATAATATTACATGTCTTAATGAAATTTGAAATGTAACCAAGGTCACAAGGAGAACCACTGTACCTGATTTTTTTTTTTTTTAATGACTAAAGAGAATGTTTTTAAGGGTTTTACCTTCACCTTCATCAAGTGGATTATAGCAGACTTTACTTTAATCCCATTTTTGGTTTATTAATGACATGAAGCTCTGTGAAAAGCTAATGCTAATACAGATGCACATTCTATATGAGAAGACCTATGTTTTTACATTTATGTTAACCTTTAATGGCTCTAAGAGCACATTTTATTACCATTCATTTGAACTTTAAATTTGACTTTTTTCAGCAGAATTCTCCTGAACATCAAAGTAGGAGAATGAACTTTTCACACCACTCTGCATGTCAGGCTGGTGAACTCACTCATAGGGGCAGAGAAGATGCCTTGAGGTAGAAAGACAGGAGAACCTTTTGTCAAACTACTGTAGACACCAGGTACAGTAGGTTGTCGGTGTCAATAAAATGATGTTTGACTGCCGCAGGACACATTTTGACTGCAGCAGGAATTTAAACTAAGATGTTTTATTCATACGGTATGATGGTTCAGTCACTGGAAACACAATCTCAGAAACCATCGCTATCGTCTGACGACAATTTAGCCTCTAGGAACCACAGCTCATCTTTCTGGGTTTCCAAGGTAGTTTGCAGATATCCAGAAGAAGACTAGCTCTTCCATGGGCTGGTCATTGTTTTAAGTCAAATTAACTTGAGAGGCAGGAATGGAGCAAGTGCTTGGAGATGACATCTACAACTGCAGTATTTTGCAAGATTCCTTTCTCTTTCAGTAGTTATATTTGAAAAATTTAAATTGTTGTTAGCGGATAGCTGATAAGTTCAGCTATATCATTTCTGTCAATGATATCTGAATCATTTTTCTCCCAATTAACTTTTTACCTGAAAGTACCAAAAGCTTGATTGATTGAGAGCGGTCAATACTCAATACTACTCGAAAAATAAACAGAAACCAAAAATGAACAAAAACTCTGGCGCTCCCAGAAAACAACTGTAATATTTTATTATGGGCATTGTGCCAACAACAAATACTACAACTTTCAGTGTATCCTTTTTCTAAGTTTGGAGAAGTAAGAAACGTTATATTTTTTATTAGAAACAGAAACTAGACTGCTTCCTTTACCAAAATCTTGTCCCTTCCTGACAGATTATGTACTTAAATGCAGACATCTCTGTAAAGAAATAACTGGAAACGAATTTTCAGACAAATCTCAACCTGAACAAGACTCCCTACTGTTATCAAACCACTTGGTGACAAAATACTGAGAGTTCTTCGTTATCACATCACAGCAAATGCCTGCCAATTACCTTGTCTTGCTGGTGCCCTTTTACAGTAATTAAGTCCAAGGATAACTGTGTTATACAAACAGCGATAACATTTTCTCTCCTGTCAAAAGAATGTGTTTCCAGACCCTTCCAAGTCTTGTGGACCCTACAAGCCCGGGGCAACACTGGAACAAAACAAGAGGGCACAGCATGCAAATACACGCTCCCACGACACCATAGGTGAGTTTTATCTGTTAATATGGAATTTAAAGTCAGCTCTCCTAGACATTTTACACATTTTAGTATCTAAGCACTTCAGTAAAACTAGACAGAGATATGAGACGGTGAGTTTAGCAGCATAATATGCCCTGAAGGAACATTAGACAGACCAAATGAAGCAGAGGTTGGCAGGAAACGTTAAGCTTTAATGTCTTGAATTTTTGTATATATATCCAAGAATATCAAATCTAGGAAAACCTTACCTTGCCCCATTTAGTGTCATCTGAGCTAGACTCATGTATTGATCAGGTTCAAGGAATTTAGTGTTTTTTTTTGTTGTTTTTGGTTTTTTTTTCCACAAAAAGCCTCCGCAGTATGGGCTCTACCTTCACAGGCAAGCTGACAAAATGACTGTCTATAGCTACTAGATGATGGCTGATAACACTGATTTTGTGTTTTGCTCCAGGGATGATTGTTCTAGATCGAGATGGTCACGTGGCTGCTGGCACATCCACTAATGGACTAACTCACAAAATCCCAGGGTATGTGGAATATGTAGACGTTAGGTGCCAACAACGAGCAGCTAAAATGAAAGTACACCTTGGCCTTCAAGTTATTTTTTCGGCATTTTATGCCTTTTTTATTATTTATATTATATTGAAAAATCAGAGCTTTGGGGATATCAACTCAACAAACATAACTGTAAGTGCTTAAGATTTATGTTTAGGGGTTTTTTGTCTGATATTTTCTGTTTGGGCGAAATATTCAATAATGAGCTGCAGTACTAAACAAGATGATGCTTCAGATCTGTGTGTGTCAGTGTAGTTACGTTAAGGCTACTTGTACTTATTGACTAGATACTAGATGAACTGAAAAAAGAGTTAAAGGTGTTGTTGTTTGTTTACACACTGGTCATATTCCTGCCATGCAGTCGTGTCGGGGACTCTCCCATCGTTGGTGCTGGGGCATATGCGGACAGCTCAGCTGGTGCTGCTGCTGCTACTGGAGACGGTGACATCATGATGCGCTTTGTGCCAAGGTACCTTACACATCTGACTTTTACAAAAAAAAGTCATATTAAATTAAAAATGCCTTTCCTGTGTTGTTACCTTGAGTCACTGGGTGCCACGCTGCATGGAAGAAATTACAGTCTCAAAGCCATGAAAGAGGACAGTCACAAAGAAACTTCAAACATACATTCTTTTTCTTATTTGTCTCAGAAATAAGAAAAAGATTCACTAAGGGTGAGAGAGGGTTTATTTTTCACTGTGAGCAATAACATTGCAGTGTTTAAAATTCCTCGAGACATGTTGACTGTATCTCATCTTCTTTTTGCACCCTAACCAGGGTTTATTTCCTGGACACCTTTTTGAATAATAAGACTGCTGCATGGCTTTTTTCCTTGACAGAAGAACTGTGTTTCCCCAGAATATTGACATCTGTAACATGCTTAGTTTTTAAACAGCCAATTTCTGGAGTGAATCTCTTACTGCGAGTGCAACAATAGCATTATAAAGAGAGGAGGCAGGACTGCATTGCCCCAAAACTGTCATTTGTACATTGCACAGAAGAGGCGAGATTTCACTTAAGCTGCTGTTTGTTTCCAGCAATGAGACTATGGCAGTCTCAGGCAGTTTTTTTCTGCTTTAGATTTTTTTTATCCAGGACAGTTTGGCAAGTACACATACTGTTTTTTTCCTAGTTGCACTTGGCTTTACATTCACAGTCACACACAAATACACCTCAGGGGTGCCTGTTTCCATCACAGTTTTCTGAGTCACTTCCTCCAAGTATTGGGGTTTGCATTTTTTAAGAACTTGCTGCTGGTGGACTTAAGAGTGAGTAGCCTTCATTCTCCATGCTGACATTTTTCCATGCAGTTCATGAGCCAGGTGCATAAAATTCTGGGGTTTAAAACAATGTGAACACACACAAAGGCAGAAATATGCATATGCACTCTCTTCGTCAAATTTATAAAGCTGTGTGTGTGTGTGTCTCTGATTCTGTTTTATAAAACTCAGTCATTATAATAGCAGGTGCACATGCACAAGCTGCATTTCAACTCCCACAATTATCCATAAAGGGATGCAGAAATGATGTTAAACATCTGTTTGCATATCGATACTAATGGCTGCTGAACCGCTCATTAGAACTGTCAATAAGAAGAACAGAATAGCAAGAGCAATTTAACTGATTGCGTTTCACCAGCCAGTCTCCACCATCAGAACAGCTGTCATTATAGACGGCTTTGGCTACTTATAGCGCCTGTAGCATTAATTTATCACATGCCTGTAAACCATCATTACCGTGATATCACAGTCAACATGATTGATGAGCAGAAGGGTGATCAGTGATTAACTTATAGAGCTCACGTTAAAAGAGACTTTACAGGGATGTTTTAAAGGATCAAATGAAAAGATCATTAACAGGGATGTAAAGGTTTGTGGTGGATGGTTGGTTAAAGTAGATATGAAAAATTATCATTTTAAAAAATGAGTGATGAGGTTTAAAATTATAAATGCACCTCTGAGTGATGTTTTACAGAATACTGTGTAGAATGCAAATTACACAATGAGTGAAACTGGCCAAAACCAGAATAATAAAAGTTTACAGAAAGTTATATCAACTTATATTTAAAGTCCTCTTCATTATTCAGCTATGTGTGTACTCCTCGTCTGAAATATCTGCGAGGTCTTCCCAATCTCACGCGTTAATTCCTTATTAACACCAGATAATAGCTGAGGAAATGCATATGCATGGTTTTGGGGTGTGCACATTGTATCAACATAATGAACTTCACTGTCAAAATGTTGCAGCAACAAAACATCACGAGCGACTGGCTGTTTTAAAACTACTGATACTACTGTCTTGTATGTTAAAAAGGTTCTGTAACTGCTGGATTAAAAATCCAGAATCATCCCTTTAACAATTTTTATGAGATACATTTAAATGTAAAGTGACACTCTCCCTAAAAAGGGGTTTTCTTCACCAACTAATTTACTTGCTATCTTGTGTAGAAAATAACTTTTAACATGCTAAATTCAAGTATTCATTAAGGATTAAGTTCCACCACATTTTCCACTTAAAAATCCCCAAATTTCACAGAAGTCAATTTTAGTTATTGTCTTGTACGTTTGACCTCAGACTAATGGAGTTAATAGCACCCATAATGCCTGTGTAGAGCAAGTCATTTGCATTGTGGTGATGGTAAATCACCCCCTATTTGCTGATTTTACACACTTGTGAACACCTAAATAGTATTGTCACAAATTGGTTGCATACCATGAAGTGAGGCCGGGAAGATTAGGTTTTTTAATCATATCTAATCACGTTTCTTGACAAGAGATTTGTTTGCATCAGATTTATCCAACGCCCTAATCACAGGCACATCCCCATCATCATCCTGGTTGGTGGCCCTGACAGCACTCGTTAGCTTGCCTCATGTGTACTGCATGTAATCCTGCCAACAGTTACTTGGCTGTGGAGCTGATGAGGGCCGGGGCAGATCCCTCGGCAGCCTGCAAGACGGCCATTTCCAGAATCAAGAGACATTACTCAGAATTCTTTGGAGCCATCATCTGTGCTAACATAACAGGCCATTATGGTGAGTGTTAAGGTCACAGTTACAGACTGTTCTGCCAAGGGCACACACCTGACACACACAGACGCGCACTCATGCGCACACACACATGCACTTACATCAACAGAGATTATGACAAGCAAAATTATATATATAGACACATAATAGGGGGAATTGCCTTTTATTTCTATAAATAATTGTTTCACCTAAAAGCATGATAAATTTCAGTAATGCTTTGAAAACATTTCAGAACAATTATAGGACATCCAGAGTAAATTTAGACTGAACAGATAAAAATCTGTTTAAAAAATAAAAGTTTGCTGTAATATTAAAAGCAAAAAGGTTCTTTTTACATGGTCATTATTAGAGTATTACATCAAATAAAAAAAGTAATAAGTTTAAACATACTTGCAGAATATTTCCGTTTTTTAAAAATTGTAAAACAGAACTTCATCTAAACCCAAAAATTCTTTAATCTGAATTAATTTAAACTCCCACTAGTTAATATATAAAACATATATACAATTCAACAGTTTCTTTTGTAAAGCCTTGCTATTGAAATGCCAGTAACAAAATACTGAACATTTCATAATCTGATTTTGGGAAGCTTTTATTATTGACTGGCATTTTCAAAATGTAAGCAGGAGCAGGTTTAGCTTTAAAATGATTAGTTTAACAAAATGTAAATTTGGAATATTCAGATTTGTGTTCACAGGGATTTCACAGAGGTATTACTACAAAGGTATGACCAGTGCACTATGTGTAGAGTATAG
>JAPZDV010000026.1:21109551-21120268 GCA_029814665.1 Acanthurus lineatus
TTTAGCTTTAAAATGATTAGTTTAACAAAATGTAAATTTGGAATACTCGAATTTGTGTTCACAGGGATTTAACAGAGGTATTACTACAAAGTTATGACCAGTGCACTATGTGTAGAGTATAGCTTAAAAAAAATGAAAATGGATGATCAGATATTGACGTAAACTGAAGGTAAATTTGTCAAATTTTGGTTTTTAATATTAACTGTACTGGTAATACCCAAGTTTCACTAAAGTTATACAAAACTGTCTTTTGATCCGACATCCTGTGGAACCCCAGCAGTCTGTTTTACCTTGTAATTGCTTTGTTCTCATGACAACAATGTGGGAGCTGGAGTGCCATGCCATTTCTTTCAAAAAACTTACGAAGGATCCCTGTGGAGTTTTCTTGTAAACAGAGAAAGTTATGTCTGCATTCATTGCTCACCAAAGTGCATTGTGTGTATCCTTAATGTCTAACAGACGGAATTGCATTTTTCTTACACAAAAAAACATCTGCAAAACTAATTTTCGAACAGATCCTAAACCTGGCATTGTTTACAGCTCGCAATCTCCTTAACTGCTTTTGCTGAAGCAATGCTGCATATTGTTGTGAGTTACTGCCACCTGTGGATCAGAATAAAATAATATAAAGCCACTGGCAGGGATTTGTGTGGCATCATGTGCAATGTACAGGAGACGACTATAACTTAGAGTCTCTTATTCCTTAAGAGACATGAAAAAAAAAGCTTTGTTGCGCTACTACAGGTTTTAAACGCCACAAGTCAACTTTAAGATTACTGTTCCAACTTGAAAAATAAAGGGTGTTGAGTATAATATCTATTCCACCTACAACTTAAATGTTTCTGTTGTCATTTCCTCAAACTGCCTGCTTCATAAAGCACGGACGAATAATTACATTAGAATGTATTTTAGACATAAGTAAGTTTAGATGAACAGGTAATATCAGCCTTTAATGTGAAGGGAGTAAAATGAGTTTCACCTGTCACATGTATGAATTTTTAATTTTTTTTTTTGAAGGTGCGGCTTGTCACAAAGTCCCAGGTTTCTCCCAGTTCCACTACATGGTGTCAAATCCAGAAACCGACAGGCCACTCCTGAAGTCTGTCGACTGCTTTTAAATGGTGTATGATTTTCTGCATCTTTTATGTATGTACACAAATTCACAGTCTCAATATTGTACTTAATGCAAAGGATTTTTTTTGTTTTATTTCATAGATAAAATTTAATAAAACATTTTTATTAGAAATTTTAATTGTTGCTTTGACTTGTATTCTGTATTACATTTATCTCATTGAAAAGATGAACATTAAAAGAACAGGATACAAATAAAATGCAAATAGACACTTGATTAGGTGAAATACGTTTGTATACATATAATACGACACTAAAAGTAATGCAGCTACCAGATATTTTACATTACATGTAAGGTGCAGAACAGAGTGCGTATCCTATGAAGATATAGATGAGTTATCAGGTCTTTCTCTATAGCCTTTTATCCATATGAACATACAGGCACTGAGGTTTCACTGAGAAACAACGCATTGCAAAAACACATTAACAACCAGGGAGGATGGACACCCCCGGCCCGTTTTCTGCCCACTGGAAAAAGTCACACTGTTTACCCTTTTGAAAGCTGCAGGTGTAGAAATTCCGGCCGTTGTTAGGTCCTAGTTTCAGAACTGTCCTCATTAAACAGCGTTTCCCGTGGTGACAAAAAGGGAAGTGCATGTCAGCCCACTGCGACAGAGAAAATAAGGTTTCATTAACTAAGCTGCAAACTTTTATTTCAGACATATTCACTTGATATTAATATCACAATGTTTGCATGTGGGCTACAAAAAAAGATACTGTAGATAATATTTATTTTTCAAGTTACACAAAGCCGTAGAGATAAGAGATCACTTTTACCTCAAAGTAGTTGCATTTGGTCTCTCTGGGAAGTGAGCAGGCGTAGAACTGTCGTCCTTTGTTCTCGCCCTCCTTGTGGACCACTCTGAGGACAGCTGGACGACGATGGGATGCACAGCATGGGGCGCTGGGACTGGAAGACGCGGAGGAGCTGCGGCTTGTCACATCTATTTTGCGTGCACTGACAGAGGTAAAGAAACAGTCTTATTAGCTTAAAACAAACCGAAGATAAAACACAAGTATACCTGTCACATCAACCCTTATTAGCAAGCAAACAGCCTCTCCTGAACTGTGTGGTGATATGTGTTGGTAACAATTGTATCCGCACGGTATCCCACAATGGCTATTCGTCAATCTGAGCTTTTTTAACAATGTTGCATTAAAAATTCCACAGTCAGATGCTTTTTTATCCCACTTATCTCCCTGAAGTTGCAAAAAACTTCTCTTATTATAAACTTATTCATGAATAGCCGAGCGAGACATTTACTCACCGTGAGTTGGGGGTTCCATTTTGAGCATTGTTACTGGGAAAGGGACTGTGATCAATTCTCATTTTCTTGGAAGGGTGACTGTAGGAGGCCAGTGATTCCCCATTGGAGAGCTCGGCACTTTGCCTCTGCCAGCCACCAGAGGCATAATTGGGGCTTGTTGTCCCTTGGCAGACGTTGTATTTATATAAACCTCGCTCTGCCGCCAAGGAATTCAAATGACTGCCGGATGGAGAGAGTGGGGAGTTTACAGGCTTTGGCTTCTCGCTCAAGTCAGAATAAACAAGGGTGGAAGTCCCGAATGCAGACCTCCAGTTGACTTTGAGCTCCTCTTGTGGCTTCTTGAAGGCAGTGCAGGGGTATTTAATCAAATCAGCACTGAAGGGCGATGCTTCAGTGCTAATGTCGTCTTTGTGGGCTGTGGAGATGGAGCCAGAGAGAGAAAACTCATTTCATGTTCAGCTGCTGCAGCTTATTCTGATGCACAGGCTGCTCTCATGAAATGCAGCTTGTTGTTAGCTTTAAGTGGTTCGCTTGCCACCAGACTGCTGCTGCGCTGTCGTCAAATTAAATGTCAAACAATCTGTTGTGCCGAACGTGCCCCCATGCAAAATTCTGTGAAATGAGAACCCATGTAGAGCAACTTTGAAAATAAGTTGACTTTTTCAGCAATGTCTCATTGGTGAACTGCAGTGTCTGACATCAGAGCCATTAAGCGAGAGCTGTGAATAAATATCACTCCTCTGTCCCTCAAAAACTACCATTAGTGTACAGGACCCTTGAGCAAGGCACTTAACCCCCAGCTGTGTTAGTGAAGCAGCTCAGTGGCAAATTGTAAATGGACAACATTTATTTCGTGTTTTTCTGCCTTAATGGACAAAAGCTTCACAATACAGTGAAGACATTGAAGTTGCCATGTGAGTCCTGCCCGTTGGGAGCAACTTCGGGATCAGTTTTTTTGCTCAAGAACACTATAACACATGGACAGGAGGAACTAGGATTGAACCACCGACTCTCAGGTTAGTGGCTTGTTTTGCCTAAGCAACAGTCACCTCCAGTGGTCATCAGTACAGGCTATGTGAATGAATGAGTAGAAATGCAAATTATGATAAAAAAGAGAGTACAAAAAAAGGTGTTTTATCAACTTTTCCTGGAAATAAAATTCTTACAGGCACTAACACTGTAGCCAGAGACCTGAAAATATAGGTTTCTGTTCCCTCCTTAGTGTGTTTTTGTTTAGACTGAGAACATTATGTGAACCAACAGCCCGAATCGATGTCCAAAGCTGAAGAATGATGTTCAGGAATTTGCCCAAGCTTGGAAAGCTTAGAATAAAATGAACCATGGGGAAAACTGAAGTCTGGAGTGATTCTCGTATAGTGGTTCAGCCAGATATCTTTTTTTAAAAAAGGAAAGTGATTTATATGAAGCTTGGAAGCCCAAGTGCACAAAAATAAGAAGTATAAAATACTACAAACACAAAGCAAACCATTCAACTCTGCTGGTTGCTACTGAGAGGCAGTTAGGACATTCTTTTAAACACTACTTCACTGCTGCCATAATGTATCTCAAGATAGTCAGAGAAAGTGACAAACTGACAGACATAGACTTTAATTGTGCAGCAACACACACATACACACCTTCTAAGTCAGACTGGTTGGCTGCACTGTCTCTTCAACAGCTTGCCGTTAGGTGCCTTGCTCAGAAATACTTAAGCACTGCTGGTACATGGGATCATTCAGCTAAAGAGCAAAACTACAGCTTCTATTGTTTTATCTTCTGCTAACAAGGACATTCTGACGCCCCATTAAATTCAGTGACTGTAGAAACATTTCACTCACCCTCGGGCCTTGGAGTGAGGCAGGCATCACAGGCTTTCGCTGCTGGCTGGTTGATGAGCGTGCACAGTTGACAGGCCCAGTCCTCTTCCTCCTTCTTGGCCACATTATCACTGGTTCTCTCATTGTAGGCCCAGCCAATCAGGCTGTTTCTGACTGGGAGCTTACTGGATAAGACAACACAGGCATAATAAAAGTTATCCTTAGGCTGTATTAAAACCCAATCAAGCATCACGGCAAAAAAAAAACAAAACAAAACAAAACAAAAACACCAGCCCTCCAATTCATCTGAATGTAAAGTAGTACGTTTAATCTGCTGGGAGGATGCTGAAAAAGAACGCAGCCACAATACGGACCAACTTTTGGAGAAACTGCACCTAACCTCAGGCTGCGGTAGCCAACCTTTTTGCCAGTAATCAGGCCGAAAGACACGAATGGGAAGATGAACTTTGTGAACCATGAAGCAACATGGCGCTCCAAACCAATGCAATGCCTGATTTGCGCTGAGTACAACCTAATGAACCTTTTCTGCTAAAACAGGCACACTAATTATTAAAACCTGTGCACTGAGGCAGAAATAATGCTAATGCAACTCAGGTGCTCTTAGTGTTTACCAGAGTTGTAAATTTCCAGAAATATTCAAGGTGAAAACTTTCCTAAGGAATTGAGAGGAATTTATGGAAAATAACAGGAATGAAATCAGTACACTGTATTTTGGTTATTTCCTCAGGCTGTATTTACCATGTCATATTCAGATAGAAACAAACCTTTTTTAATGATTTGACTCATTTAACATTGCACTGAACATTCATTTCAAACTAAATTTTTAAAATTGCTAAGTCTGACTGCAACTGGAAACTTTCTAGAGATCTATCACACAGAAATGTGACATAATTTACTCTTTCTAATTTCCTGCTTTATAGTTTATGAATTTATCTGAGGGAGACAGAATAATTTACAATGTGTGCAAACAAAACAGAAATTTCCTTGATTGTTCATAACACAAGCAATTATTAAGAGGAACTGCAAATGCAAAATGAGCAATAATAAATCGACAACTATTATTGTTACTGGATTACGAAAAAAAACAGGAAAAGACAAAACTTTAACTAGACAAACATTTGCAGTTCAACCAGAAGAGGAAGATTTGCAAGAAGGCAGTGTGTTTCATAGAATTGCTCTAAGCATACATGTTAGCACTCTGACACGAAGCTCCACTGTGTTTGACAAGAAGGCAAATCTGCAATGCCAACAGTCATGCAGGAGGAAAGTAGCAATGGCTTTCAGGAAACTTTCCTCACAGATTGCTTTATCAGCTGTGTAATGTGTTGTAAGGGCTTTAGGCTCTAACCCCCTTGCAAAGCTTTGCTCAAACACAACCCAGGAGGTGCTGAGCCTGCGCCCTGTCTGGCAAACACAGCCTTTTATGCGCATTAATTTCCCCCTTAACACTTCCCACTCCCTGCCAAGCCCATCTGCCTGCAAAGATGGCCTCTCTACATTGGAACGTATTATCTAAAAGGCTTTAGAACTTGGGTTTGAAAAACGACACCGAGCATTACCATTCTGCTTTTTGGTATTATAATATCTTAAATTCTCATTTTTCTACTTGCATTTTAGGCCTAGGGTTAAATTTTTATGGAGAAGGAGGCGGCCAGAGAACTATGTATTTCATTGCCAGTAACTGCTTCACTATAAATGATGTGCATGTCAATGAAGAACTTGAGCTGATTATTTAAAATCACTAGAAAGAAATTTTTTAAGAAAATAAAAGGCCAAAAAAAGGGGTTGTATCCTATATTGGAACATCTTATTGTGAAAAACAGTCTTAACAAGTGAAACAATATAAAGAAGTTAATTATACAATAATCACGGTTATCGGTATAAAGCAGAATTGAGTTACACAGAATGCAATTTCTTTCCTGATCAAGCACCATCGTAAAAAAAAGTGTTATTTTGGTCTTTTATTTTATTTAAAGAACTGGGAATATTATTCGTATCTAATATTTTTGAGTGACAATCACATCAAACTTGAAAAAGCTTTTGCAAGAATGCAAGACACCACCTTTTAAGTCAAAGTGCCAAAGGTCTATGAGGATTTCTACCTGATTTCAACCCCGCTGGGATCTGCCTTCTGACAGTGCTCACAGAAGTAAGTCATTCTGCCGTTGTCTCCTAGACGACAGACTGTGATGACATGAAAGCACTGGCCGCACTGGGGACGCTTGTAGACTTTGTAATGTTTGTAGAGAGGAGAGCCAGATTTTCGACACTGATAGAGATGAGGAAGACAAACGAGAGTGAATAAAAAGACGTGGATAAAGAGAACAAGGAAAAACTGTCACTTTTCCACATGTCTATTATGCATTGACAGGAATATCTGTTCTGTTCTCCAGGAAGTGGGGCTTTCACTTTTACTCTCCTTTATCAGCAAAACAGGATTTTAAGTTAATCCATCATTGCAAGTCAGACTAGATGGGATGTCAGCTAAATATCTTCAAGTGAATGTGTATCCACGTTAATGTGCACATACACCAATACAATTCTAAATAAATATGTTTTTGCTACTGATGTACAAATGTCTAACCTTGTAAAACAGAAGTGTGAAATCGCGGGTCATCTTCACCAAATGGTGGATCTGCTCATCTGTCAGCTGCTGAACCTTCAAATGAAGCAACACACAGTTAGTCACAGTTCACAGCCAGAGAGTTCAGTTCACAGCCAGGGAGTGAATAAACCTCCTCCTTATAGCTCTTCATTTCAAAACCGAGTCGAAGGCACCTCACAATCAGCAAACGATCAATATTACAAGCAAATAAACAATAAAAACACCATGAATAAAAAACTAGATTTGCGAACATGCAATGAAGAAAAATATCCTGAGTATACTCAACACTTACAGCTCAGAAAACAAGGACCTGACTCTGGCTAACACAGTGTAAAGAAAGATCAACAACACACTGACACACTTGTAGCTCTTTCAGGACACCTGGGGGCTCGATAACAGAGGAGAGGCTCGTAAAGATTCAGTGGTCCCAGAAGAAGAAAGAGGTCAAAAGTCTAAGATTAATGTTTTGGTCCAGTTTGCTATGTTCTTCTACCCCATCAAATACTTTCTGAGGGGAGCAGAGCAGAGCAGAGTCTGTGGTAATAGCCGAGTAACTCAAGTATTTATGCTGCAAAGTGTCTCTTACCGGCAGTGAATAGGTCATCTTAGCATCACATTTTTCTCCCATAGTTTGTTCAATAAAAACACTGCCTCATAGCAATGTCAAGCATTCTTTTACATGTGATGTGTTTTTCAGGAGGAGAAAAAGCATTTAAGTCATGTGTTATATAACATATGTTTATTATAAATCAGAGGTATAACCCTGGTGGTTTAGTCCTAGATGGACTAAAAAATTATAAAAATAAATGAAAAACATTTTCATTTCAAAACTGCATGGAGGAGAAGGCATCTGTGCCGCAGTGCGCTTGTTTTTCTTCTCTCTGTTTCAGCCTCCTCATTGCAATGCATCACTCAATAATACAAAGGCTTAAACTTATTCTGAGAGAGTTGTCTTGCATTTTTACTCTCTCTTTTTCTTTGTTCCTCTGCTGAACACAATCCATCATCTTTTCCATACCTTCACGGCTGGGTGGAGGCCCGAGTCAAACAGGGCTTCGTTTTTAATGATGTTGCCGACTCCCGGCATGACGGCCTGGTCCAGGAGAACGTCGCAGAGCATCCTGCTTCTTTGGCTCCTCACTGCATCTTCAGAGTGCGAGAAGCTGAACTTAGGAGAGCAAACATCCAGACTCTCCATAGCCCTCACTCTTTGCTCACAGTCCTCTGTCAACCTGCGGGCAGACAGTTTTTACACTACTGGAGGAATTTATTAAATATATGCCTGCAGCCACAAGGTCAACTGGTGCATTCCTGAGATTCTACATTTCAAAACCGTTTCTTTCATATATTCTGTTTCAGTTTGTTTTTATGAGCTAGGACATCATAGGTGAAATTTTCAGACGGCAGAAATAAATGTCTGTCTAGCAGCTGAACACAGGACCTTACAGTCAATGAACAGGACAAATGTCAAGCCGAAGGACTGTGTTTTTTTCACGCAACAATAGCCACCGTCTTCAGACACAGCGTGATGTAGGACATACTCACTGAATGAGACTTATATCCCAAGGTGAACTTCTGTCACCTCAATCTATCTAGACTATGCTGGTGTCCCTGTTACCTTATTTCCACTGTGCTGTCATAGAAGCACACAATGTCTTTAGTCAGGTGTATTTCCAGCACGGGTGCAGAGCCAGTCTTATGCTTCCTCTCAGCAGGGTTTATTCGCATTGATCCATTCATGCCAAAGTGGACCCTAAAAGGATGTGAGCATGAAAGGAAGAAGGAAAGAAAAGACAAATTCCTTTTAAAGATTGCATGTTGAAATTCATATAAGATTTGACAGCAAAAGGATAGAAAGAAGCCTCACAGTTAGAGCCTCCTTTGCACACAAACTCCTTCAGTGTTTAGCAAAAAAAAAAAGACAAAAGACAGATAATTACGTTATTTTGTTCATGAACAGTTTCTTAATTGACATCCAATAAAATGTATCTATGAGCTAAGATTTTATCAATATTAGCCATCTTACACACATCAAGGATAAAAAAAAAAATGTAAAGTTCATTTTGTTTTTTAGGCTTTGGCGTATTTCCACTCTCTTCCTCCAGAATAAACTTCCTAAAGAAACGAATTTGTAAAATTAAGTGAGAAGATTGAAAAAAAAAGTTAATAAACTTAAAGTCTTAACAGGCATTGCACCAAATTTTGTGACACAACAGATTGTGTTACCCAATGGAGAGTCTCAGCTTTACTGCCACCACAAACATTTTCATACTTATCACATACTTTTCTTGTGATTTATACTTCATTTTAATACCAGCTGTCACCAAAACAGTTCCCCCACAGAATTTTAACGAGGTCACAAATTTCAATACTTGTGATAAGAAAAACATGTCTGGTGGTAGAAATGCTACACCACTTTATTTATGTGGCCAATTAATCCTTCTAGTTAATATCCTAAAAGAAGGCATATCACAGAATTTGGTGCAACAAACTCACAACCATTAAAATAACCAACTATTAATATCGTGAGCTTAAATACGACGGAAACAGGTCTGAATCTGATGGGTAACACCAAAAAACCTGGTAGCATCAATAAAACTTGTAGTTAGGCTAATATTATACACAGAGGTGATATCGTGAATAACTTTAAAGTTAATAATACCTCAAAGCTCTTAGACCAAAGTACATGAAAAGCTCCTTTCCAAGCGTTTCAACGCCGGTGTACTGACAACCACACAGACTGTGAAAGGCTCTTCCCTCCGAGCTGTTTGGCTGTAAACAGACGCAGTTAGCATGGTTAGCATGTAGCATCAAAACACGGATGGTTATGCTAGTTTGAAAGGAATTCACATTGTCTAGTTTTCCTGTTAACAAGCTTTGGTGTCTTAGAAAACATGACATAACATACCGCTGAAGTTATCAAGCTGCCTTTGATTTCTTTCAGTTTCTGTCCTTTCTGGACCTTTGCTCGGATTTTCTCCCCGTTTAATGTGCATCCTGGACCTTCTACCATCTTCTAATTCAGAATTGAAGACACTAGTTATCGATAAACTGTACTGACAGCCTCTGTACACGCGCACTGAAACGTTTGTTGTCGTCCTGAATCCCCGCCACACGGTTCAACTACGCGCATGCGTGGTGCGGTTTGTATCCGGAAATACATTAGTAAAACAAATTAAGAGTTTAATTTTTTGTCTTTAATCAAATTAGTGAATATTTTCACTTAATCACTCTATATCTTCGGATTGTTTCAATTGAAATAGCATACCACAAACTACACTGCACGACAAAATTAAATCTTAAATTTAAGTGCAGGTCTTAATGTTTGCTCTTGATGCTTGCTGAATATTGTATTTTTGATTATTGTGTTTTAATGTTCTATGGAGCGAATGCAATCAAGTTTACAGCAAAATACTTACATTTTCAAGAGAGTCAATTTGTATTTTCTCATGCTCTTCTTTTTTGTATGGCAGTAATAAACGACCAAATGATGACTTCACGACATAATCGACCAAATCTTTATTTTTAAAGATCTTAAATTATTTATCATTATTAACCAATCACTGATTAAACCGAATCTCCCCATATTTCTATAATATATCATTGTGTGTATGTAATATCTTGGATTTCCCACATGAGGGCGCAGGCGCACCATTGTTGGTCCTGAAGCCCACACAAAGACATATTTGTGATGTAACCTGAAATACAATATTGTTGTTGTTTTTTTCAGGGTGCAGACAGACAGAGAGAGAGAAACAAACGGGCAGACAGACAGATTGACAGATTGACAGACAGACTGACAGACATAGATAGATAGATAGATAGATAGATAGATAGATAGATAGATAGATAGATAGATAGATAGATAGATAGAT
>JAPZDV010000026.1:21121045-21143213 GCA_029814665.1 Acanthurus lineatus
TAGATAGATAGATAGATAGATAGATAGATAGATAGATAGATAGATAGATAGATAGATAGATAGATAGATAGATTAAAGTAAAAGTACTGGAGGAAATTTTGACTTTTATTTATCTTTTGATGTTGAGCTCAAGTTTCTCAAAAGTCCTTGAAATTACTTCCAAACTCCACTCATTATACCGTCTCTCCAGGTAGGGTTTAGCAGCCATATGTGAGCCTATGGTTTAATCACACTATCTTCCACACTTTTTACTGTGTACCTTTAAGGTGTCCAGTCTGGCCAAGAAAAACGATTCAAATTCCTTTAAATTTGCATTTTAGTCAAAAGATTTTCTGCATGGCTAGCTTGCGTAATTGCAGCAACTTGTTTGCTCTGCATTTTTTCCATCCAGAAACCCTTCTGTGGGCCCAGATAAAAATAGATAGACACCATGTACTCCAGCCAAGTGTACAGACATGCCCTCCTTCAAAAAAGGCAGCACTCAGCAATAATGTGTATTAAAATCTGAAGCTGCTCTCTCACATTGGCTCCAAGGGAAGAGGAGCACTTGAGGCTGGGTCTCACCCAAGGAATTATAATGTAATGCAATCCGAGTTGCTAAAAACCAGATTGCGCCCACTTGCAGTCTCCTCTCCTGCCTGGGGACCCACAGTATCCCAGGATAACGGAAGAAATGTCCCCCCCCCTGTTTCTGCAGACTTCTGTTTCCTTCACAGAATGAGACATGTGCATTAAATATTTAGGCCATATTGTCTGCTTCAGATTCAGTCTAAATGTTTTTTCTCTCTCAACTCAGCACATGAAAAGGCAGATTCATGTTAATGAAAAGACTTAACACAACTAATTATAGATTAAAAATTAAAGTATAATTTGCAGGGTTGTGCATGTTAGTTATCAGCTGAAAAAATAGGATAAGGGACACTGCATGCACAGTCATACTGTATTAAAGCACATTCTAGCAATCACAGAATATTACTGCATGGTCTTACTACTTACTGAGCATTTAGCCCCACTTTTCTTGTACTCTGCTGTACTGGTTATTCTCATTACCCAAGATAAGTTTTCTTGAATAATCATAATAACCAAAGAGATGGTAGATACATATAACATATTGTATTTTCTATGTGCATATCTATAAAACTTTCTACAGTACTTGCAGTCTATGAAGTTATACATGTGATTGCATCCTAGAGTACATGATAATGTTGAGTAAACAATAAAGCACACACATAAAAAACATCAAAAAACAGATGTGTAACTAATGTAACAAACTACTGGTAACTAGATAAACATCATCTCTGTAATAATGCAATCTGGGACTCTTGCTTGCTGATGTTTCTGTATTAAACTTAGGTTGTATGAACAGCTGAGGACAGACTGATATTTATAAACTACATTGTTTCAGACTCATTGCGCTGAACTGTATTCCACTCCATTAATTTAACTACTTAGTGGCGAACGGTTCAGTACATTAAACTCACCATATCCAATCTGCAGCTGTTATGTAATGTAATATTTGTATGGCGACAATACTATTTACCGTGTTTTCTGAGCTCAAACAATGCTTGATGTCTAATTTGCACTGTGATATATTTACCCTCCTGCCTCTTGTTCGTCCTTCACTCTCCTTTTGCACTGACACTGCCTTGCTGCCCCCCCCCCCCATTCTTAACGCATCAGTTTGAACTATGGCACCTTTTGTTGTTCCCTCACCAGCCCTAACCGAGAAAATTCATTGTTCATTTTCTTTGCTACAAGATCAAGACAGTAAAACCTGCTTTGACTGAGTGTAAGAAAGGTCAAACTGTAGGACTCTTTAACATCCTTAAAGGGATTTTTTGCTCAGTGAAACCTTTGAGACCAAATTTAACCGCAGACTCAATGGAGCGAGCAACACAGGACCTGCAGTTTGTCAGCTAAAATATAAAAAGTGAAGCTACAGAAGTACAGTTTTCTAGGATCTAGATGATCATCCAGGCGTAGCAGGCAAACTGATGAGCACTGGGGGGAAAAGTGTCAAGGTGTGTCAAGATAAATGCACAGTTCTCTCAGGTGTGGCACACAGAAAGAAGCCAAAGTGGATCCTCAGAATGTGGATTTGGAAAACTTTACCTCTTGCATGTACAAACAGAGTCGTGTTTGCAAGTGTGAGTGCATTTTTGTGCGTCTGCGCATGTGTGCTGAGAGCAGTATTACACACCTGGATTCACACTGTCATGCTTATGCAACAATTCATTCAACTTATTTGCCCATAGCTTAGATTATGAGTCACCATGATGATATGAATATGATATATACAGACTGAAATGAATATCAGTGATCATGTACAGTTACAGACATGTTGTTGTTTAGTATGACTGGATAATTACACCCTCTGTGACTATTGCATGCTATTGTTGCTGCATAAATACTGGATTTCAGCAGATGTGCTTTATAAATAGCTATTATATCTAGACATTTAAAGGGTGCAATGGAGAAGAAAATCTGCTTATAGAAACTCTGTCACATTCAGCATTCAGTAGTTTGTCAATGTCAGAAGACCTTAAATGTCAAGTGACATCACATTTGCATGATTATCACAACACTTTGCAGGATATCACAGTACAAATTTCCATACTGCGGTTTGACTTGGAAAAAAAGAATCAAGTAGAGTGGATTTCTTTCAAATAAACAACCTTTTGTACACGTAAGTACCAATTTCCCTTTAATCCAATTTCCCTCCCATTTGACCGCAAGCTTATGTAAAAGACTGAAGCAATTACATCAAATCTTATCTGGCAATCATTCAGTGTACCCAGTGCAGCAACTCTGCTTCTGCCTGCCAATGAGCCTTTGAAGTTTGGAAATTATCTTCCATGTTTGTGGCCAGAAAATATAAAGTTGATACACCTGAAGGGAACTTGTTGCCTTGCGTCAGGGTTTCTGTGCAGAACATTCTGTCAACAATATTAGTTTTATACAGCTGTCGATCAATAGCTGACTGACTCACTGCTACAGACGCTTTCAGACCTGCACTCCTGTGTTTTATGTGTGTTACAAAGGAGCAAAGAAACACACAGATTTCAGGCTTTTATAAATTAAGATAAAAGCGTGCACAACAAACAGAATCTCTTAATGGTCTTTTTGTGCATCTATGTGTGCACGTGCATAAACTCAGAAACATACATGACTACATAATTAATGTTTGTGTTTGTGCCCTTTGGCTGTTTTTGTGTGTATATGTAGATTATGTGGGAGGATATTAAAACACACCTGGTTCATAAACTGCAGTTCTGTCCATCTCTAGGTGGCTGTTTGATGAATACTTCATGAGGTGTGAACCAGAATGAGATTTCATTCATTAAACAAGAATCAAGAAACCTATTCAACTGCTGGAAAATGGAGCATAAAGCAATGAGCTGACTATTGACTTCCAGTGCATAATTAATTTGTTTTAAACCACAAGACATGTTAGTCAACTATGTGATTTGCATTTTTGCTAAAAAGATTTATTCTCTGTTTCTAAATGACAGCAAGGTATTTTTTTCTTTCAACTTAATAAATTGAGGATCTTTTTAAGGGGTTTTGTATATTCCAATCAAGTCCAGATACCTTAATTTAAAGCAACTAAATGAGATTTGCCATTGTCTGCATTATAATATTTGGTCAGTTGCTTGGAATAATAAATGTAATAAAAATAAAATAACAAACATACGTGTTTCTAAACTAGCTATAAACAGTATAAAGATGTGTGGAAATGGCTCAGTCTTTTTAAGATCGGAGAAAATAGGCCTGTACTCTTCAAACAGAATGGTGGTTTTGTTTTTCTCTGGAAAAGTTTCATGTATAAAGCCGCCTGCCTGTAAAGCAAAAAATGACAGTTGTTTCTTTGGTGGAGAGAAGCTTAACTGCAGATGGAGATGCGTTGCTATGCAACTGGGATTTCAAAAGTACTTGCAGCACCAGGGTCACATTTCAATGTCTGTCTCCACCAGCTTGGCAGGAACTGATGACTGCTAATAATGCTATTTTTAAAGCGTCTCATTTGCAACCCTTTCAATGTGAATATATTCTATAGCATGTATGTTGTGGTAAGATTATTTAATGCTTCTGCACATTACTGAGGAAATACAACTCCTGTCTTTTTTCTCCACTTCATATCTTACACTTGTCAATCATACTTTATTATTCCAGGGAAATGCTACAGTGCTGTGTTTTTTGAAAACTTTGTGTGGTGTAGAGACACCAAAGAACAAGCCAGAATCCAAGGCACACCTGCATTTTTTTACCATGCATCCTGTCCAAAAACTGACAATCACCTCTTTTATTCAATGAACATTTATGAGTTAAGTAATTTTCTCATTTGAAACTGTGTAAAAATTGTATCAAAGACAAGATTTTCATGTTTAAACAAACAGGTTACAAGACAAAGACAGAATGAGGTAATGGAACTGAAATGAAGAAGAGACATAAAAGTGTCTGCCTGTGTGTGTGCGTGTTTGTGAATGTGTGTGTGTGTTTGTGTGTTTGTGTATGTGTGTCAGAGAGAAAGAGCAGGGTAGATCTGGCCTGAGAGGGCAGCATCCCTGGTTGTCTCAGATGTAATGATAACATCTTAGCAACGGAGGCGAGAGGTACAAACCAATCAGAGTGATGAGAAAAAAAGATAAGGTGTCAATCAATCAGCCTTTGATGTGTCAAACTCTGATAATTCTCACCATCTGGCATCTGTGTGAGCGGTGTAAACTTGGGTTTTACTCTGATGGAAGGTTTTTAAAGGAATTCTTTTATGGTATAGAGCTGATCTCTGTTTGGTGGAATGAGTGCATGAGAGTTGAAGATATAGGAAATTGAAAGTAAATTCATAACTTTCTCATAGCTGCAGGGAAGAGAACAATAATAGTGTGTGGTTGTTAGAAAATCCCTTGGCACATCCAGACCTGCCTCCGCTTGAATCCGTGTGGGAGTGTATAGTTGTGTATAGTACCAGTGCACACATTCCTGCTTTCATCATTGAATGCTAAGAATAATATTGGTAATCAGAAAATTTAAGGTTAATCTAATGTCAGAAGCAAAGGATGATAGTTAAAATAAATGAAAATCCTAAATGAATATGGAGAATATCATGAGATAGAAAGGCATAAAAAAAACCCTGTAACACCAATGACCTTCTATTTCTGAACTTATCCTGTTATCTTTAGAAATATTTCCATCCTCAACAGCCTCCTCCACTACAAAGTACAGTCCTTTTTTTCCACAAACCCCATCTCCTTTTGCATATTCTTCAAGGGGGATTAAATGCACATCATATATAATATGCTCCTTGTGTCATCTTGCCTGGAGGAGTTTTATTATTGTCCCGCTTGTGTTTTCATTGGTGAAGGGCTGTGAATGGTAGCACACATTCAGTGAGGAAAAAAAAACATGTAGGGACTCTCAACTAAACCACTTCTGAACACAAGCACACACTCAGTGCCTCAATGCCGTCATGAGAAAGTCCCTTTTAACCCCCCCTCCGTTAGCTGGAAACACTCAGAGCTCTATTTCATGTATTTAAATTCAAGAAGTCATGCTACTCAGAACATAAAATGACCTTTTGTCTTTAAATCATGCTATTTTTTTATCTACTTTTATGATTTGGTTTATTTTGTACAAGTCCCAAAAAAAATTCAGGATACCAGAGGAAAGGAATAATTTAACTGGTTTCTGATGCAACTTAGAGGCAATGCAACCTTGACATTACTCTGAATAATGCAGAAAGCGTCTTTACTTAGACTATTTCAAGAAAATAGGCAAATTGCCGTAGAATCGAGACAAATCATCTCATGACACTGAAATTTCTCGACTGTCTGCAATGTTTCTTCAAAATGACTTGTTAAGATGGAGAATTTGTGCAGTGAGCTGCTTCCTCTGGCTTCCACGGCCCAGTTCACCACATCAAACCACATCCCAGAGCTCACACGGCACCTTTCAGACATGAAGGCCCACTGGAAGATGGAGGGGTCAGCTGAATAGGGCGGGGGGGACCATGTGAAGTCATGCACAGTGCTGCCTTCACCATGGAATGACCTGGAAAACAGGAAACAGCTAACCCTATTTCCTCTAATTTGAAGTCAGCCTCTGCAACAAAACAACACACACACATCACAGACATGCTCATACGCACATGTCAGAGGTGGACAAGGGCAAAATGTTGTCAAAAGGGCTAAAACAACAGACGCACAGACACCCTGGAGCTCTGTCAATAGCAAGACACAAGAGCCAAGTTAGCTTCTGGCTTCTGACTGATGGATTTATTTAGAACAAAATGGCTGCAAGAAAAAAGCTTCAGCTCCATGCTAACATATCCTCTAGGTGGCAGTGTTCCCTTCTTCATCAGTGATGCTCTCTCCTGTCATTTCTTCCTCACCACTCTCACCAGGCTGCACTTGTAACTGGAAGCACTGGTGCAACAGCAGGCATCAGAAAAAAACAGCATTAGCTCAAAGAAGGAATCCTCCACCTCTGTGAGCTCATCCGAACGCTGCCGTCAGAGGGAAAACTTAATTTTCATCTGACATCAAGTAATCCCTATCACCCCCATACAGTGCACAGCCTACTGTTAGACTAATTTGATAATGGCATGTTTAATTAGATGTAAATGATGGCACTTGCAGTAATAGACTTGAAGCTGTCTCTGTGAGTCTCAGCGTGTCGTTGTCAGAGCAGCAGAGAATCATGTTCAAATCAGTGTTTTGCTGCCATCTCTGGCTGAAAGACTTCAAGTCTACATTATGACTGACTGCACAAAGGACCACTGATAGGTGTGGTCTGTCATATGTGACAGAAACTACAGTCCAACAACACACTAATGCAGCAAGGTGAACAGTTATTCAACTGGAGGTCAGAAAAGACAAGATTTTTTAAAGCAACGTGGCGCTAGTGTTCCTTTCTTTAGGTTATCTTGACCCCTGAGCCTTCAAAGAGGAAAAATTAAAGAGGTTTTTTGGATTTTATCATTATTCACTTTGATCAGCTTTCTTCTTTGATCATCTAAACTGTTGATTCAGTTACTTGATGTAACTGTCTTGATGTTATGAACAGAGTCACTCCATGATGACACCAGGATGTGTACATGACTTTAAGCAGAGGCTTTACTTTTCCAGCACGGCGAATGGAAAACTTTAGCAAAATAATCTAAATCAACAGTCCTCTTACTACCCTTTAGTGCTTTGAACTGCATCACACAGTCTTCATTCAGTCAGTCCAGTCATGTGATAATGACCAGTTTGATTGGGGAGAATCTGTAATCTGACTCGGGTTTGTTGTATCAGGTAAAGGTCACCTTAATCTTAGGGAGTTTATTTATTTTGCACCTTCCAGCACTTTCCAAAGTGTGTCAAAATTTAAAATAAGGCTAGAGACACAGGCTTAAGAAGAGTGCCAACAGCATTACACTGAAATAAATTTAAAATGTGACATGAAGATGAAGCCAAACAAAAAATTTGTGCCACTTTTTAAACTTTAAACCTCTTTCTCAGTCAATCAGCACAAAAGTCTGAAAAAGAAACCTTTCTAAAAATCTAAAAATGGAAAGCTGGAGATGCATAATGCATAATTGTTTTGTAATCTTGCGGGCAAAAATTCTGAACAGGCCTCCCTCTTGATTTGACAGAAAATATGATTCGTAATTACATCTTGTCTCAGAGATAATTTTGCAGAGCCCTCTGTTTATTAATTTCAAACAAACCAGCCAAATGACACTGAATGATGAACGCAACATTTCCTGTGAGGCTGTGGAGATGATCGAGGGATTATAATCCTGCTATCATGGAAGAAAATAAAAGGAATTGGAGTGAACCTGACATCGAGCTCATTAACAGGTAAAACGAGCCTCACTGGCTCAAACATATTTCACTCTTACAGGAACAAACATTTTTAAAAAGTGAGTTCATTGTTTTTTTAAACCTGCAATTTTCCTGTAAAATGTTCCTTGAGACACATCTTGCTCATTGTCTGTCAGTAACAGCTAATTATGCTGCATTGTAATTTTACTAAATATATCTTTATTGCACTGCACACACAGTATCATTACAGGGAGTCTAACAACTATCTAAGTATATTTCAGTAAAATATCCAGGCAGAGCATCACTGCAGCTAAATACAGCATCTCCAACATAAAATCTGCTGTAAATGGGCCACACTGTCTTTCCAGTGGATCACTAACTCTGTATAACATATTCACTTTACTGTTCTCAATAGGATTGGTATAAACATCACATCTTTATTAATGAAAGTACCGATATGCAGGAACAACAGAACAGAAGCTTTGGTCCCCATGAATTCGCTGAGATTTTCCAAATGTTGCATAATTCTGATGAAACAGAAGTCAGGATGATGTTTTGGAGGAATTTGCAGAACACAAAAGAGACTCCGTTTGAAGACAGAAACCGTCCTGCTCGACGTTCAGTTGAATCAGGTCTTAAAAGAGGGACTGATGCTGCACTTGATATTAATTTGATCATTTTTGCATAGTTAAAATGAGGGTCTGAATTATAATTTCATGGAGTTTGTGGTGCCCACGTACTCTTTGAAATATTTCTTTTGAAGAAGATGTGACAAAAGGAATGTTCAAGAGGATAAAATGAATATTTCTGAGGCACTTTCTCTTTACTTGAGCTCTACTTCAGTTCAGCACACATTCATGCTTCCTTATTCAGCCATAAACAGCCTGATGTTTCAATCCTCGGCCTTTGATAAAGTATAAATAATAACAACAAAGTACATGATCCAGCACAATCCATAAGAGACTCTGCATAGAAAAAAAGGTTTTGTTAATGTTCTCGCAGTTTCCGGCCTCCATGCAATGACCATTTACTGTCTGTGTGTGCAGGTCAGTCTGAGACAGCAGACCTCCAGCTCTCATTCACATCCACATGAGTCAACAGCAGAAAAACCTCCCACAGATGATATCCTCATGCATTTTTCATGTCTTCCTATTTTTCTGTTTATCACACGGGTGACTCAGGGCGGCCTGCACCCCGTGGCCCACCTAAGGCTTGCAACCTATCAGGTCAAAAACCTCATACTTAAGAGGACACCTAAATCCCAAAACTGCATTTTGATGACAAAGTGGTTGGAGTTGCAGGAAACCTGTCAGCCATGTTCTCTCTGTCCTCTTCATGTTGCCTGTCTCCTCAGGGATGCAGCGTGTAGGATCTAGATGGATCTATTTGCAGGATATGGCAGAGAGGGAATAAAATATTCACAAGTATGTTTTTAATACTTTATAATCACTTAAAAATAAGAAGTTCTGTGTTTTTACTTGCTTATAATGATCTTTTATATCTACAGAGGGTCTCTGTTACAGAGTTCCCCATATTACAAGACCATTTTTGTACAGTTGCCCAGAACATAGAAACCAATCGCTGACACCAGAGAAGTTCTTTCAGGATTTATGCAACCATCTCAGGTTCTCCTGCATGCTTGAAAAAGGAGGGATAACCATTTTCAGTCATGTGCAGTTTGCAACTTCACCTGTAAATGCCATCAAATCCAACACACTGGACTTTTAACACACACACAGAAAACACATACATATCCTGTTGAGAAAGAATAAAAAACCAGTATATGACAGCCTGTGCAGCTCAATGCAGAAATGGGCTTAATTGATTTTGAATAATTTTGTATCTAAATTTGAATCCCTTGACTTAAAGCTAAAATACTTATCAACTAACAACATATATAATGTGTTTTGTGTTTGCCTCACAGTCAATCAAGTCTCACGCTGCATACATGAGGTTAATTGTTTTGTACTCTTGCTGCACAGCTTGCTAATGTATTGCAACATTGATTTATTGTTTCAATGTCTCGTCTCATAAGAAAAAATACTACAGCAGCGATCGTAAACAATTTATTTCAACATGCAAAAATAGTCTTTGAGAATATTTATTATCACTATGCACTCAGATACCCTTTGCATTAAAGTCAAGAGTTTCATCACATTGTTGTGTCAGTTTGTTATTTTCCTGGTTCAGCTTTGAATATTCCTGTTACATCTATTTTCTTTGTGCAACTCCTCTTGTTTTCTTCACATTCAGTGATGTTTACCAATTCTCCACATAACTGGTCATCTCAGTGTGTCTCCCACAGAATAAGTGTTTTGACCTAATTAGTGTGCCAGGTAAAAAACTGCATTTGCTGTTTTAATCCTGCTTGTCTCTTTATCTCTGTAGCTCTTTCTTATTCAGTTCTGAGATAAGACACTCCCACACACACACACACACACACACGCACACATCCGAAGCGCACGGTCATTACTTTGCCCGGTGCATAGATTTTTCCAGCTCGTCCTTTGATCTGAAGCCTTGATTTTTGGGATGCTTCTGTGTTCTCAGCTGCCTCCGGCTGCTTTTGAGTTCTATTATTTATCACCGAGTGTCACGGGACCGAGAAGGGAAGAGAAGATGAGGGAAAACAAGTCTCATGTTCTGTTATTCTTTGATACACCTCCTCACTCACCATACAGGGAGGCGAGTGTGCTCACACTGTCACTGTAGAATTTAATTGGTCTTTTTCAGTGAGCGTCATTTCTGTGGCATTATAGCATTTCTCGCTGTTTGTTCTTTTAACAATTTGAAAAATATGAAAATAAAGCATTAAAATTTGAAATGATAAAGTTTGTTTGCCTGCTTCATTGTGAGATTTACCTACAATCATTCTTGGTCCTGTGCAGTTAATTGTGCAGACTATTACCTTTTATAAGTAGCCACATTTCATATTTTTATAGCCTACTAACCATGATTCAAATGACAATGTGAAAACAATGTGATAAATTCAAAGGGACCACTGAATGTACAATAAATAGTTGATTTGTTCGCTCTCCTCCACTTTGTGTAGCTTTATAGTAGCTTTCAGCTCATTGTTTAGTGAATTCACCCATAATTCTTAATGTTGCTCTTGGTTTGCAGATGCACGAAGCAGCTAACTCCTTACTCAGCCCCAGACAGCACAAAAACACTGTTAGCAATTGAACATAATGGAGAGTATCATCCACGAAAGAACCAGATATTTACCTCAAGAGTTGGTAGAGACCAAAAACAGAGTCAAAATAAAGGTGAACATTCATCTGCACTACATTCTAATGTCCAAAAATGAAGCCAAGATATCTCTGATACAGGCTTAGCCATCTTGTGCTGGTAACACTTTTCTGAGCCAGTTTCTCAATGGCAATGGAGCTACAGCTGACTGGAAAGCAGGTTAGGGCTAACTGTCAATAATGATCTTTCACCCTCCTTTTTTAAGTGTTAAATAACAAATTAAAACTTTTAAGAAAATTAAAACTTAAATATTTGCCAGTATGATAAGAAAAACTAAATTTAATATGCAACTAAATCAAGTTTATCATGCCAAACTGTGATAGGAGGATTCAAAGATTTTTGTTCCTTTTGCAACTTGTTTCTGCTGCCCCCATGTGGTCAAAAAATCCCTTAATGCAGGTTTACATACACTTGTTCAAAAAGTACAGTATCAACCGCTAGCAAAACACCACCATGAGCACCACACCCAGGTCATATTTCCTCATTTAGCACTGAATCTAAACACACTGTAGGACAAGTTAAAGATCCTGTACTTTAAAATCACAAAAAGTCAAATAAATAAGAAAGATAGCATGCTTGAACTTAGGAGAAAAGTGTAATTTAGCTCCACAAATGGCCAGTTTTTGAGTGCATGCTACAATCCAGATGCATCCAGACATGATTTTTTTCTCTGCTGTCTGCTGCTGTTGTAATGACTTGGGTTAAGAGGGTAAACAAGTCCTGTGGAGAGCTGACAAAGACAAATGACACACACTCTCTCTCCTACCATGAACCCTTACTCTGTTTCCGTGCATCCAGCTGAGTCCGCCGAGACGCTTGTAGTTTTACATGCTCAGGCTTAAAATTTCTGTTTCAGCTCTGAACTGGAGCTGCAGAGAACAAGAAGCAGACATGAAGACATGGAGAAAAAGTATGCTCTAATTATCTAATTGGCCACTTGTGGTCTTTCCTCCGTGGAGATGGCCCTGTAACGGCTCTATAATGGGCTCGGCTTCACACAGGTGCTTTCCCAGTGCGACTCCTGCCACCAACACAGATGGTAGAGCTTCATCTTAGTCCGCAGTCGTTTGCAATTTTTTCTCTTAACTTCTAAATGATCTATTAAGATACTTCATATCACTTTTGGTTAAGTTTTTTTCTTTGAGAGAGCTTAAACTAACTTGTTCTTCTAATTTTAGATATTCTTGTGAGACAGCTTATGGTAGTTTTAATTTTGTATTTTGGATGAATGTTTCCTCAGTGGTTATATAATACGACTATACATATTATTGGCAGAAGAGACCTTATATAAACACCATTATCCTGCTCAGCTGACGTTGTGTTTGTATCACCGTTTCATGAACAGCATAATAAAAGAAATAGCAATGAAAACAGGGACAGTTTGGAGTTTATTCTGTAGATATTTCTAAAAATGTATTAGAGGAGCTTGAATTATCAGAATCATGAGATGTTAGAGATTTAATAAATTGCAAAAGTAATATGTTAGCATGCTAGTATTAACATTTAGGCTTACAGTTTACAAAGATTATTTTTTTTTAATAAAGTCTAAAATGATTTGAAATTGCCACAGTGCAGAGCATAAACTGTTTTATTGTTTCACCTTCTGGCACCACTATTTTAGACCTTTTAAACCTGAGCCTACTGTTGTATTTTACTTAACATTTTATTGCTACAATGGACATTGTAAAACTAGTAACCAGGGGCCAGTAACACAAGGAGAGTAAGATGGGTTTTAACCACAACAACCATTAAATATCCCACTTATTTGGAAGCAAAAGCAAAAGAAAAACACCCCAAATAACTGATGTAACCAACACAAAAGGCTAAATTTGTATGTAATGTTTGATAGACTGGCATGTTTCTGAAGCCTTGACCTGCCTTTTTGCCGTCAGCTCAGCTCGGCTTTGTGTGCTTCAGCTCAAGATATGGAATGAAAAAACTGAGTCTGCCACATTAATTAAGTCCCATGAAAGAGAAAGTTGTGGTATAAAGGAGGGGTGAGATAAATGAATAATAAATAGCAATAATAATGAATAAAGACAGATAGAATAGAAGCAGGAACACAGTTGAATCTCAAATGAGTGGAAGTCTGTTGTCTGCTGAAGTAGATTCACGGAGAATTGATGTAGCATCCCGGGCCTCTTCGAACCATCAATCCACTTTCATATTGAAACCTCTGAGAGAGAGCATGATTACAAAGAGAGAGGAGGAAAACACAGAGAGGAGGAAGGTGTGGGAGGAATTCATCTTCGGACCAGACAGCAGGTCTTTAACGAGGCCTGAAATATCTCCAGGCATTTTAATGGGCAGATTTTCCAGGTCTAAACACTCACCCGCAGGCCCGATGGTATACAACGTTTGAGCCAAGCGCAGGAAAAAAAAAAAAACCCAACTCATATTATAAACTAAATTTGAAGTATGATGTCATTATCTCTGAGCAATGGCCCTATATCAAATGAAAAAGTACTTTGATAAATTAAAGGAAAATGGGAAGTCAGAGACTGGGACCAAATTACTGTGAGGTCGTCTGTCATAGTAAAAAACTTTAAAAATAGACTCTTATAGCTGCAAACAAAGAGTTGTTTGAAACAGGAGATGAATTGCTATTTACAGGATCTGAAACTGGGATCAAAAATTTATACCTCCTCCCTTAAACCAGTCATTTAAAATTAATCACAGCGATATTTTATGTCTGATGTAGAAGGTATTTCTTTATAGAAATGTGCAGTTTTGAAACAATATCTGTTCATATGATTTTATTTTAGACTTTTTTAGTTCCAGTGATGTGTATCAGTATCTTATGTAGCACATGCACAATGCATTTATTGATAATGTTGTTCTGAGCGACTCTTCACCTTTTAGAAAAACATCCACTTACTGTATACTGTGATTTGTACTCTGCTATTGTAGACAATCATAGAATTGATAGTTTTTCTTTGGGGTCTCCAATTGAAACTATGCAATCTGTAATTCTTAGATATTCTTGTAATTAAAATTCAAAATTCGAAGCAAAGTAGAAACAAGAAGGACATACCTTCATTTTTGCAGGTATTTTCTTTAAAACAAATAAAATTGCTGCTTTAGAACCTGCAGCATTTCAAAGGATAAACCCCTACCTCTCCTGATCAGACTCATTGATCTGATACACAAACAGGATGAAGTTAAAGTGCTTAACTAAAATATTTGATTGTGGGACTTAAAGTTTAAGAAAATATGAGTCAGTAACCAACTATTTACTAAAAACTGTTTCCTACTATGTTTATGGGCTGCAGTAACTGCTGGTAAGCTAGCGACTTGCTAATGAACATGGCCAGCAACAAGAGAAAAGCTGTCAAAAGTGTGACTCGTGACTTGTTTAGTTAGCTAGCTAGAGTAGGTCAAACTAGCTAGCAACCTTTGAATAATTAAGAGTCTGGTAATGTATTTAAATATTTCATTTTTTGATCTGTAGAGTTTTTTGTTTTTTTTTTAAACAAAACTATTGTTACTACCAGCCATTAGACATACTTAGAGAAGACCCAACTCATGTGCTGAAGTGATACTGCAGAAATGCAATCTGGGAAATGTAGTCCAATAGCAAATGAGGATATCAAGATGAAGTAAAGTAGTGACTTAATTTCTCAATCTATTGCCTAACTGTTCAGATACCTGAACAGGATATGTGGATGAAGAAAAATACCTGTTTTCCCCATTTTACATGGATCATCTTTTAAGCAAACATCAGCCCAAATACATTTACAAATGTCTGCTGTCAAGAATAAATTCCTCTGACTTACTCCCACTGGTAAAAATGAAGAATATCAAATATAAAGCCATTTCTGCTATTGAACCTATAAGGCGCTGCAATGCCGTCACATAACCAGCTCTGCATGTGTGTACCCATGTGTGTCGGCTCTTAATTGCCTTTTAAAAATCCAGACTGACACCATGTTAATCTAAGTTGTTTAAATTAAATGTCTGACTTGTGTTTGGAAGGCTTCCTGTTGAAACCCACCGTGCAGCGGCGTTTGGCTCAACGCACTCCACTTCCAGGAGCTGCCAGCGAGGTTGCCAGGCAACCAGTTGTGTAGTCTCCGAGCAGATCTGCAGTCCCAAAAAATAAACCCACTCCTTTTAAATCACAGAGCCAGTTTTCTCTCTGCCAAACACAGGCGTCCCTACAACAGTAGGCTGTTTCATTGCTTCCATAAAGCTTTTTTTGTATCTGTAATACACTGAAAATGTGAAATCAGTTAATTTGTGTCCTCTGCATTTATTTATTTTTTTGCTTTTTATGGCTTTATGGCACTTAACCTGTCTTTTAGTCCCATAACTTATTCATGCACTCACCTAGTAACTTCACATTGGAACATTTTACATTGAAACACTCATTTTTCACATTATTTCAACTGTTTATTTTTTAGTTGTCTGTGAGAAAATTACGGCTGCTTTGTGAAGTCAACAGGCTGCCATGTTACCTTTAATTTTGTTAAACTGTCCTTACATCAAAATGTTAAACAAAGCTTCTGTCTCTCGCTGAATCTGACCTGTTATTTTTATTTCCAGCTGCGGCCACAGACACACAGCTTATTGTGATCGCTCGAGTAGATTACAGCACAGTCTTACAGTTTTTCTTTGCCAGCTGTGAATGCGTAAATTTTATGCCTTTATTGTTTTATTTGCTGCTTTCACACACACACACACACACACACACGCACACACACACACCACACACACAGACTGCATTCCAGCAATGACGTGCATTTTTTCCAGAATATGTATTCTCCACTTTTCACTGTAAATGATTCATGGGTTGTTTTCTCTTGCCAGCCTGGTCTCTTCAATCTGCATACAAATGACACAACTTTACACTTTCAAGCTGCTTGCAGCGTCCAATTACATGAGGGATAAAGTCAGATGGCATAAAGGGCGAGAGAGAGTGCATATAGGATGGAGGATGGGTTAAACAAACAGAGGACTTTTCACCAGGCGGTTGTTTTCAGTGTCTCATGTGGAATCAGAAGCCACCATTGACTTAACTTCTGACTGATGCTACTAAATTTTAATTTTCAAGTTTTTATGTTTTCAAATTATGTTAATTTCCTACCAAAATAAAGTTGTTGCACAGCATTAACTTGTTGCATCTGCTCTCCACAGCATGCAGTGTAAAAGCGTCTGAAAGAGACCCAGCTGACCATCAAATATAAGTTTACACAGGTTGCACTTTGCATGTTTGAACCCATTTACAAATAATATCCTATTTTCAGAAACAGTTGTGGTATGATACAGACACACCTGAGGAAAAGAAGGGAGAGAGGAAGAGGATGAGTAAGTTTCTCCTGTTGAGGGGCTTTTTCAGAGGGACATTCGAAAAACCTCCTGTTGAGAACCATTAAGAAGCATTAAGTAATGTTATCTTGTACGCAATGTTTGGATTTAGTCTACCTTGTTGAGAAGATCTGTGGATGGTTAGATTAGATCTCATTAGTTATGCCACTGCAGTTGCATAATCTGTCATTTGTGTCTGTTTGTGTGTGTGTATTCGTGTGTGTGTGTGAGATAAAGAGAGAGAGAGACAGAGAGAGAGAGAGAGAGAGAGAGAGAGAGTGCATGATAAAAGTATTCCCTATTCACTACTCTCAGCGAATGAGCCATTCACTAGTAAATCCTGCCACTTACGATGGCATTATGACCCTTTCTGCCCTCTGGCAGTGTTTTTCAGGCTCATTTATTGTGTGTTGCCTCGGGGAGACGTTTGCATACAGTTACTCGACTAATAAAAGCAGCGTCTCCTGTGTGCTAGCCAGGATGCTTATTACCATAGCAACACAATCTCTGAGAAAGTCGGGAGAGGGCCTTTGAACAGACAGACAGGCAGGGTGTTGCACCATCCCTGCCAATCAATTTCAACTAAGCCTATCTGATCAAGGACACGCAGGATACATTTATAAATTAGACATGCACTTACACAAGGGCACGGCATCTTTCATGGCTGACGAATCAGTGCACAGACTCTTCAGATGTTTGCTTGGATGCTCAAAATTAATCTCAACTGAAGTGTTGCTATTGTGTTTAAGTTTTGAACATGGACACGACAGGTGTGGGATAGTCTTTGTTTTGTAACACAGGACTGGGTTTAACGATACATTAAAGAGGGTGATACAAAGCAGAAATGTCCTGTAAAGCAACATTATTTAACTATTTTACTTTACAATAATAGGTTTAAAATCATTTTGATGATACTCAGGCTTTTACTAGTGAGAACATTGCCTCCTTTATTCCACATCTGAACCCCGGAGGCATTTTCTTGCACTATGTAGCCTGGGTCGTGCAGGTAGATCTCCCTTGAGAGCTGCGAAACACTTCACAGCACCACATCACACACCACCTGCTATCTGTGATTTTGGTGAAATTGGACCATATTTTTGTAGAAAATCTGTTCTGTTTTTTCTATGCAAGTAAATCTTGGCTTTGTTTTTCAGTTTTTTGGTGAAAGATTTGCAAAACAAGAAGCTGCAAGACAGACGCTGAGCTGTCCATGTTGCTGTTGGACGAGTAAGTATCATTAGCCGACTTGCTAATTATGTCTTGTGTTATTGTGCTTGTTGTTTGGCTTCGTTAGCAGAGCTGTTGCCCAGCTACTTTTTGATCTTGAGGAATGTAGCCTTGACAAAATACTGGGATGAACATATTTACAAGAACTGTTTTAAAGTGAACTACTTAAATAAACTGTAGAGGCAAAAATTACCAATTTTTGCATGATGTTCTTTTTAAAAAGACTAACTCAACACTGGACAAATATTATTATCATTGTGAAGCACTTTTCTCATAAAACAAATACATTTTTTATACATTTTAAACTAATGCTTGTGTTTTTTTAATCAGTAGTTAATATTTAAATGAAAACGTTGGCAGTTCATGATGTATTTTTATAAGCTAGAATCCCAGAGAGTCAACAAAATTTCTGTTTTTGGTCTTAAGCTGAACAAGTTCAAGAACCCTCTCAAGTATATAAAAAAAAATGCCACTTGATATGCATGAGAAACAAGTGTTTGTCATGCTCACTGGAAGAAGTTACTTTTTCCATCCTGTTATTGCAGTAAATATGTCAGAGAGCTGCAATATTTTATCTACTACATTTCAGATGACGGAAAGTAAGAGGAGACATGACTCAAACTTTTGTGCTCATTTTCTCACGATTAGGAAGGCCATTCGTGCTTATTTTCCCCTCAAACCAGGACAGATGTGGACACAGAGTGGTCAGAGCTCCAGCGGTCAGGGGTGGGGCCGACAGCACGGAGAAGTTTGTTTTAATATGTCCACTTGGAAAATCCTCAAGGGAAATATCATGGATTCTGTTGCAGATGTTTCACTGTGTTTGCATGCTTGGAATTGGGGTTGGGCCCTTTGATCTAAATGAAAACGCACCGCAGAGGTTTGCAGCATGGGCGAGTCGGAGCTCTGCTCGGAGAGCAAATCAGAAACCATTCCCACCTCCGGATTTTCCCAGGTTCCCCTGCAGAGTCTGTACCTTCTGTGATCAGAGACATGGGAATACCACGGCCCGTCGCCTTGATCCATCTTTCTCTTGGCACAGCCTGCAACCGTTTGGCATCTCCAGTGGAAACAGTCTGAGTGGGTGCCAGCGGTGGCAGACCACCAATGCCTGCATACTTCCTCCCACAGAGTTCATTTTTATATTAACTGTGCTCTTTCATCAGTCTACTTTCACCACATACTGTACAGGACTGTCTTCAGAAAGCAAAACAGCTAAACAATCAACCCAACAACTGTGTATTTACTACAGCAAAAAAAGGAAAAAATCACCCTGATCATTTGGGCTACCACAAAATAAAATCTAATAATCTAAACTCACAGTGGCTTCCACCTTAGAGTCAAACTGTAATAATAATTGTGGGTTTTTAATTATTATTCCTGATACTCATATGACTCACAGACTTGATATGTAGGAGTAGCTAACTGCTAACATGTGCTATTGCCAACTAAACTAAACAAGAGGATTAAACATGTCTGCGCATGCAAGTGTACTCTATGTGGTTATGTTTAAGTCCCCCTGTTTAAAATTTATAATCAGTACAATAAAAACATTTAATAAATGGTCTGTTACACACTGAGAGACAGTGTTTCTAGGCTTTATTTGACTGCTCACACACATTACTGCCACTCCTCTGTCTCCATGGGGATGGTCAGAAACTTTCTTTTAGTAGGTTTTTCTCTGGAAAAACATTACTTGCAACACTTTTTCCAAAGTTTGTGTTTTTCCAGCAAAGTAAGAAACTTTTTCTTTTGTCCCCCGGAAGGCAGACAATGGTTTCTTAATCTAATTTGAAAAGCATCTTGATCTCAGAATTCATCTCAGCCTCTCTCTCAGGATTGAAGAGGAAAGTGTTGTTTACTACTTTCTTTCTGTACTTGATATTGTGAGGTTCATTTTTTTGTCGGTGAGGTGGTTTGTGGTGGGCAGTGTTATGTCCTGCGGCTACCTGGTTTGTGTTGTTTTTCCTGCTGCTGCTAAAAATGCATTTATTTTGAAAGACATATAATGAAAAACACGATATCACAGCCATGACTTTAACTAGACGGCCTAATGATAGATGAAGACTGAAGGCTGGACATTGCTGTTCTGAGTTAAAAATTAATATTTTTGTTTAGTATTAATGGCAGTGGACAATAGTGACCCCTGTAGGACACCTTTTTCAACAATTCAGGGGCTTCATGTGAAACCATCCACAAGAAAAGTTTGATTTATTCCTTAAAAGAAACAGATTAAATCTTTTAAAAGCACAAAGAGGAGACAAAACCATGAAAAACCACTTGTCTAACAAAATGATGTGATTGACGCAACACAAATGCTTTGACACGCATGCAAACGGTGATGCATCATGTCACTTTTGCACAAAATACATAGTTTAGTGCTGATTTCAGAGTGTGGCAGACTTTATTGCTTCAGTTATTTTCTTTGTGGTGAATTTCTCTGGAGCGCCATTCAGAGTCTGGAAGTTATTCAACACAAAGTTTTCTGATCATATCATAAAAAGACATTATAAAGTTTTAGTGTATTTTCTCTTTCGCTTACTGATAATATCTGACCCTGGTTTAGACATTAGACGATAAAAAACCACTGTGGAAGTTAATTCCTTATGTCTTCATGCAAAAACACTTAGCTGGGAACAGTTTCTTCAGGTTGAACTGCTCACATTTCTGCCATTGAGAGGTAAAAGATTTGGCTGTTTTTCAAGGCAGATCTGCACATGTATTAGCAGATGTTCAACATTTATGAGGAAATAAGTAATAAAGCATTTATATCCATACCCTAACACACAATTGTTTAAGTCATTTAGGAAATAAGTGGTTTGGCTGCGGTGAGTCCCAGGCCTTTTAGTGCCAGGTATTTACATTCCAGTCTAAACAAACACTGTAACTGTAATGAATTACACTATCATTGCACCATTATTACATTACCCCAAAATTTTAAACAGTAATGGACTGTGTGCCCCGTGTGACATTGAAAACTGTTTGAGGAAAACTAAACAATGTTTTCTTAAAAAAACATTAAAAAGCACTTAAAGCCTGTTTTTGCAGATCTGCAGGAACAATGCGGCTGCTGCTGCACTTACACTCCTGCTCTATGGGTGGCGCATGTTGACATGTGTGGAAGTGCAGGTTTGAAAGTTACAGATGCTGCGGCAGCAACTACTCACTGTCTTTATCATTTATTAAAACATGCAAAAATGTCCTTTTTTTGTTTCCTACATCTTGAATCATCCTTTCTGCAGAAAGATGGGGAGATGTGTTATATTACATCAACCATATCAAAGCTACAATACTGAGAAAAATGTGGAAATATGGATTTTATTTATAAATATACTGACATATTTACTAATTAGATAAAGATTTGTCTTTCACACTCTCCTGTATTGTTTCCTCACCGTTTACTGTGTTTATTCCTGCAAATACTTATCTGTTTTGTATTATCTTCATTGTTTTTTCCTCTTTTCTCCTTTTGTTACTTGAAATAAAACTTATTGATTTCATGTAGCCAATCCATCGAGCACCTTTGTAATAAAGATATGGATGGTTTTGATGTTGTCAGGACCAATAAACAAGATATAGGTCTATAGTTTATTCAGCGCAGATCCTTACATTGCTAAAATGGTCTAAAATGCTGTATCAGGTGTCGTCTTTGTCCCACAAGATACCCACAGAGTGTAAACAGACCTTATCACTGTCGAGATGAAAATGTCAGATGTTCTTTGCCTTTGCGCATCTTCACGTTAGAAATATCTGTATGGGGCTTTTTCTTTAGGGCGTTGGAGATGAGTGCTGCATAAATGCACCGTTCACATCTTTTACACATTAAACATCAGCATCTGACTTACAGTACCCTGAAGTTATTTTCCCATTAAATACAGGCTCCTGCCACAGACGCATTAAGTTGTAAATGAGGTAGCGGAGCCTCGTTCTTTCTAAATAAAAGCTACCATCACATTTGCCACAGTAATACTGGGTAGATAAATTACTAGGGTTCGGCGGTGTGAGTTAGTAGCACCTCGTGCATCATGAAATGTTGTAAAAAAAACCCCAAACACATGTGGAGGTGAAGCTTTTATCAATTAGATGGAATGTAAATAATTGTTTTGTGGTTAAAATAATTACAAAGTGACTCACTCGCTAGTGAAGTTGAAAGGAGAGTCAGGACCTCACAAGCTATTTAAGACACTGCGGGCTATGCCTGCTCGACTTAAACTCTCCGTGAGCCAAACACTAAGGAGCCAATAAAAACAGCCTCATTTGAGCTGCAGTTACTTGGCACACTGTGCTCTCAGATGAAAACAGCCTCCACGCCCCGTCAACTTCATGTAGCGCTGTGCATGTACGGTGTGCAAGCTGGGCAAAAAAAAAAAAAAAAAAATGTAGTTAGATCCAAAATGAAGTCAGTACTTGTTCTTTGAGCAGATCAGAATGCCAAACTTCAAATGTTAGCACCATTAAAAATCGATTCACAGGAACAACTGTGACTGAGAAAAGGAAGTAACAGAGCCCTCAGATGCTAAAAAGGCTAGTTTTTGTTTGCCATGCCATCATCCACAGCTTGACAACGCTCCCTTGAT
>JAPZDV010000026.1:21143313-21155929 GCA_029814665.1 Acanthurus lineatus
ATGATTTTTTTTGTTTGTTTTTTCTTTTTGTATGCTGGACGGCTCAGCTTATAAAAAAAGTAGTGTTGCCACAGCAACAACCATCTAGTTTTTCATTTTTTGGTGGCTGAACAGATTGCTTGTTTGTTTTGTGACATTCATTAACCTCAGCCTCCTCAGACTTGTTGAATAATTCTCTGCCATTCCTGACAAACTCTGGCTGTTTTTTTAAAAAAAAGCAGGTTTCCTTGTTATAGATGCAGGACTTTTGTCAGACAGCAGCGGTTCATCACCGATGCACAAGTCCAATCATGTGACTATAAACCCATCGGATCCGATACCCGAGGGAGTCAGAGGGCTTTGATGCCTTTTCAGACAAAAAGCAGGTGGATATTTTTCTTTCTTTGATACATTCTGTATTTAATAATTCTGTAAGAGTTTTATATTAGAATGTTTGATCTTATCTGAGTCTGACTTCAAAGACATTTTTATTAAGAAAAACTTCAACAGTAGAACCGATGAGGCGCACTAAATGCCAGAGAGTCTCATGAGGAAAGGGAAGTGGAACAGCAGAGCGAACCTTTAGATTGATGCCTGTGTTTTGTCTTTCTGATCTGAAATATTTTCCTTTTATAAAAAACATGTTTTAAATCGAATGATGACTGTAAACGTCTGAACAGGTTGTGACAAAGGACTTTTATAAAAAACTGTGGATTACCTGCAACAAGAGATAACATCAATCTACTCAAATGATCATTTCTACTGAATAACAACCGCAGCTGCACATTACAGACAAAAACATGGATTACAGTAGCTGAGCAGCATTTTAATACAGTTTCCAGAGATATTTGTAACAGCTTGTTTGGCAAAATTTTATACAAAATCTCTACATTAAACATTGTGACATAAAGTATAGTAAACTACTTGTTATAATAAAGTTTGCACTAATTAATCCAGCTGTTTTACTTTTCTGAATTCATAACTTGTGCAGCGTCAAAGTTCACAGTATATCCAGAAATTTGGCCCTTAAACGAGGGGAATTTTTTAACACCCAGTATCAGGGAGTGTTTGTAGATTTTATTAGCAGACTCTCCCACAAGTCTCGGTTGCATTTTGAGGAAACTATGTTCACTTAAACAATATCTTTGTTCGCTCCAAACAGTCTGCGTGTTGAGACTGAAGACATCTTAACAGCTAAATATGGCTTGTTCACATTTTAACACATCTGTCTTGCGCCTCAATTTTGACGACACATTTATGACTTATATTTATCTTACAAAGTGCTCAGTTACCAGTCAGTATATAAATTCAGTTATGCTACCGAAAAATCCACTGGAAAGTGTGAGTCAAATAGGTTTACCCAGCTTCAATATTTGCCAGCGAGCCTGTTGTGACTGCAAGGATTAAACACAAAAAATGCAAACATTATGGCCAAAAGTGAGTCTACCAAACAAGGTCAGATCTGCACAGACCTCTGTCAACATCAGGCTGTGAAAAAGATGGAGATTTTCAGCAATGACTCTCTGACTTCTAAGCATCTAATATCATATACAAACACAACACCTTCTTTCCAGAAACAGAAAAGGAAAAGATTTTAAAAAACAGATTAACATGTGCATGAATTTCCTGACTAGATTTTAGTGAAAACTCTTCAAAAAATGGGAAACTTTTTTTTCCACGATAGGGACATGAATGAGAGGTAAATGAGTTTACTCCACGCTTCTCCCCACAGCCTTCAGATAATGACAGCTGAAGATACGAACCAACACCTGCAAAGCCTGTCAGCTCATCTCCCCCGACAACTGCTTAGAGGAGCACAGCTGGTGATCAAAGTCAAGCGCACCCCCCAGGACCAGACCGGGCATTCGTGGATAAAAATGCTACCGCACAACATAGACTGAATAGATGAAAAAAAAAATGTAAACAAGCGAGAAAAAAAAAAGTGGCGGTACTGACTTTAAAAAATGTGAAAAATGCAGAGAGAGGCTGAGTTGGTTTAAGAGATTGGCAGCAGAGACAAACACTTGGCATTTCATGTTGTCTTTGGTCTCCCTTCAAAGCACATGTTGCCCACCATTATGCTTCAGAAACGGTGGTATGTTCAAACATTGTTCTTTCTTCCTTAAAAGGAACTCGACCGGACTGTGTTTACAAGGTTATGTGATGGGAAAGTTTATTTTAGCTTCACTCCCAACTTAATTTAAAATACTTGTCCACATTGTTAACAGAGAGGGAAGGTCTGACTTACTCCGAGCTCTCCCTCACTTCTTTTTTTTTTTTTTTTGGAGTCTCATTCAATAAAACAGAGTATTTGAGGATAGTTTAATGCCCTGCGTCTGGTTTAAGCGAAGACAAACATTTGCTTCAGATTAGCGCTGCATTGATGCTATCAGCTCTGAATGCACTGATGTTGGGTGTTCACCAGCCTTGAATAAATATGAGGGATGTTGTGTTGAGATTTTCCAGGAGTTGAATGACTGGAAAAGTCTGCAGGAAAAAGGAGAAAGCTTCATGTCATCAAGAGAGACCGGTTTCCTAAATTTGTACACCTTTGCTACTAGAGCGTAAACTGAGCCCGCCTGTTGTTGTTTTTTTTGTTTTTTTCCCCCCTCCTGGTGACCACATCAGTGCAGGAGATTTTTAAGAATCGGCTCAGCGGTGCCTCGACATGAATGAGACATTTACGGGGCTGCTGACTGGGACCTGTGTTGAGCCTCACATGTGGTCTGTGACCCTCGTTTCAAACAGTGGTCGAAAAAGAAAAACAGGATGCGTAAACCGTTTGACTCGGCCCATTTGTGCGTGTGACTAAAAGTGAGGCAATGGGGCAAGTCCGGGCTTGCAGAGAGGAAAATAATTCATTGATGGTCAGAGTCTCTTACGCCTGCTGTGCCGGACGCTCAGTTCCTGAAATGTGATGAAACTTGAAACTAAAACCTTTCAAATCCTCTTAATCTTTTATCTCTCCTATAAAGACAACAATTTTACAAAGAATTTGAAAATAAATATTACAAATTCATGTAGAAATTCTGTATTTGCTGCAGCTTTAGGTTTAAAATTTGGTTTCATGTTTGTCTTGTTATTTTTCGTGCTAGAATTTTAACTTTTGGGGCATTTGGAGAGAACTTTGCTGAAATCAGTAAAAATAAGTCCCTCTTTTATGCTTTGTGATGTCTGTTAAAGAGCCTCAGGCTTGAATAAAAGTTACAAATTTTAATATTTTGCAATATTTTATATATAATATTTATATATATATTAATATTTTTTAATATTTTCCTGATTTCCCTTGTATTTAAACCTTAAAATTCAAACATGATGTTTGCATGCAGGGGCGATGCAGCCCTTAGAAACTCTTATGCATCCCTAAGATAACACTACCTGGAAAAGTCTAGTTTACACAAGGTATCATGTCACCCTTTTACCCCCAGAAAGCAACATAAGGCGGTATTATCCATCTCTGTCGGTGTGTGACAGAGGGCCCTTGTGTTTGGTTAATACTTTGATGTAAAAGCTAACATGGAGCCGCGGTGAGCGCTCTCAGGATCTTGTCCTAACGAGCCGAGGAAGGAAGGCAGTCATTAAAAACAAATAAAGGAAAAGAGAGGACATTGTGGGCAGAATGTGCAACAATCACAACATGAAACTACAGTGATTTTGAAGTGAACTTATAAACTTGCTGGGTTGAATACAGAGAATATCTTCTCTTGGAACCGGGACAGAAAAAATGGATATGTTTATAAGATCAGCCATAAGGTCACGTCTTATGGTTGTCATCAGTCTGTCAGCTTACATCTGATCCACAGACAGTGAATGTACACAGTAGCAGAGTCCTGGCAGCAGCACAGTAAATGTTATTCATCACACCTGTGTTTGAGAAGTCAGATTTTCAGCATGTGAACTGTCCATATTAACAGCGATAAACTAAACTGGAACTAATTTAAAGACAAATAAAAACAAATGGCGTCATATGAAGATTAATCAGTGATCACAGAAACCCGCTTTCCTCTTTTATATTGATTTTCCCTTCATGTTGGATCTGCAGTCACAACTGTAACTGAATCTGTCGGAAACAGCAGAAAGGCCTCACACGTCTCAGTGAAGGAAGAGGTTCATAAGCAGTGTCAGACCACTGTCAGACCACACTGTGGGTGTTTTGAGCATAAAGACAGACCAGCCTGCACCTGTTGGACAGGCATCATCGTGGGTGTGTTTGATTTGTTACACCTGCTTGCCGGGTGGTGTATCAAATCACTTGTGCAAACTTTTTTTATTTTAAATCCTCAGCCATGTTTGGCTGCATTTGTTCAGTTCTGAAGTGAAAAGGTGTGAGTAAGATGCACAGAAATCCTGGAGCTTTCTTAGTGGGCAAATAATGGATACCTGCGGAGTAATCTGACTACTGGCTAGGAAAAGGAATGCAATTGTTCAACTAAAACTGATCATAAAGTCAAGTGGACTTCATGCAGACCCACCGGATTCAGGCTTCGGTCACAGAAAACCACAGTCCTGTTACTGATTAAACCTGTGCTTTTTCTGACACTATTGATGGGTTTTTTATGCTTTTTAGGGTTTTTGTTACATATTGACTTTCTGTTTAAGCATTTGCACATTTAATTCTGCTGTTTTCACCACATGTGAAACTCAGACCTTTCAGGGATTTGCAGGTACCCCAAAAAATGTCGTTTTAATTGTAATATAACCTTTAGCTGAACTTAAGTTCAATGAAATGTGAAAATGGTTAAGTTATCATTACATTCTTCAGAGGTCAAAACGTTTGTGTAAGTGGTATTTAACCTGCATCAGAGAATTTGTGTTCATCCCACCAAAGCATATTTAGTTTTATTAAGTTTTATTTAATACTTTTATTTTTGCCCTTTTGTTTTAAAACAAACAAAAAAACGCTGCCTTCCCTTTAGTTTGAATTCATCATTAGAGAATGCAGAATTTCTCCTCCAGGCTTAAAAAAAACACATCGCCAATTAATTTGCATGACACAGGAATCAGTGACTTTTGACCTTGCTCTCCATTAGGGATGCATTCCCCGTTTAGCCGTCGGCAGGGTTGGATGTTTGTGAGTAATCGCGTCAGATGTGAGAAGCTTGTCAGAGCTCATCAGTCCCGAACTCGCAGAATATCAACAACACTGCCACCATGTTGTGTGTTTGTGTGTGCATTGTGGGAGATGTGTTATGACGTGAACGTAGCTCACACACTGTCACCGGTCCAGATGTGCTCGGGGGGGGTAAAGTATAACAGCTCCTAGTCTGATGCCATTTGTTAAGTGAATTGAAAGTGACCTGATACGATGGAGGCAAAAAAAGGAGACAACTTGTTGGACTCAAATACAATTTACGCCTTCTGACTTTGGTTTTGACAATGTTTGTAATTGCTACAGAATCCAAATGTGTGACTTTCTAGTAGCGCCAGGCAATTTAGGCATAACACTCGGCCTGTGGTTTCTCAGTTTGGTAAAAATTTCTGTATATAATTGTTACTTACATGCTGATTTACGGCAGGATGTTTAATGCAGAGTGTGTTATAGAGTTCAGAGTAAATCTGCAAACCTTTCATCTTGGTGTGGTAACATCAAGTGGTGGAACGTTAGGCGTAATGAGGAGACGAAGGCTGAAATGGGAGACATCTGTCAAATGACTTAACCTACAGTATATTTAACATGGAGCTCCGCTGTGTGCTGTTCTGCTTTTCTAAATGATTTCCTGACCCCATGATTAATACTACACCAAAGTCAGGCTCTTACATTCCCAGCAACAAGAGTCACTTCTCTGCAAACCGCTACAGCGGCACCCTATAATTATCAAAACATAACATGCACCCGTCAATTTGGCCTTTCCATCCATATGCTGTGAACCAATTAGGGATGCTGGAGATGTCATCTGGATGGGGCTGCCGTATTTTCCCCATCACTCAGTGCTCGGAGACCCAGCGCAGTTATAAACGACCTCAAGTTGCGATCGATTCCAAGGCAGCATGTTGGAATTTATAGTCAGTTGCCAGTTACAGGAGATGGATGGTTGTGAATGTGAGTGCTCTGCAAACGCTGCAGTGAATCTTCCTGAAGCTACAACAATAAGTTAAGTAGGACGGAGCTGCAACAGTTCTTTTTTTCTGGATCACAGCTACTTTTCTTTGTCCTGCAGCTGAGGTGATAAAGTTTTAGACTGAATGTGTTTATAATGTGCTTTGTCGTTCCTTAAATGACCTTTTACATCTAAAGCATCTTACATACATGCACAGCTAACTATCTGCTTGCAGAAGGTTTGACCTGTGCTTTTAGTGGGTTCATGCTAACAGAACATGTTGGCAGTCATGGAAGCCACTTAGAGAAAAGATACAACAACATGAAAATATCACAGCATCCCTTGTTGTTGGATGGGTTGTAATCAAAATGTCATTTTTCATTTAAAGGTAATGCACTTAGCAACAGTATTTCCTTGGAATAGTTTACATCCGCTTGAGTGCTGCTGGTTAAAATATGAAACACGGCCAGACGGTTTCAACCCGCCGGGAAATAACAAGTCTGACAGATGTTAGAGTTTAATCTCAATATTCTGCTCAACGAGCAGATAAAAAGCAAGAATGGAAGAAAACATCCAATCATGAATTTAAAGGGGGGTGGGGGGGGGATCAATTTGTGAATAAAGACTCTCACAATGTTATGTAATTATATTCAAGACAGAGTTATGTCAGAATTAATGAAGGAGAATATGTAATTTCTGCCACTAGAGGTCTCTAAATCAAAACAACGATACAAAAGATGTAGTTTGCAGGCATCAACTGGTGTGGGATCATTTGAATACACCGAACCTTTAAATCATGTATTTTATTGTGAGTGATGTATTCAAATAGATTTGTATGAGCAGGAAGGAACCAGATAAGATAAAAAATGATGCAGCTTACATAATTTCATTGACAGAAGAATGTCAGGGACAAATCAGCACTGAAATGACTTTGGATTTATTATTTTCACTGATTGTGCGTCAGAGGTGTAGGAGGCTCCATCTTTTCAGCTCTTTGAATATGCAGGGGAAGGTCATACCTGTAAAAAAAACTGAAGGTTAGTCCTGTATTTCATTAAATAAGCTCTCGTAGGAGGAGATTGTTCAAGCTGAGTGTGTTGTGCCTCCTGTCGATGATTCATGTAGGAGGCAGGAAAGGGATTGCCATTGTGCTTCGGCCTTTGGTCGGAGCCAATGTCAACCTCCAAAAACCATTAAAAGTCTTCAGTCACTCAGATTCTGTGTCTTTTGTTTTTGGGAAACATGTGGTGCTTAGCAACCACAGCTGTCGAGTCTGCACCACCTCGTGAAAACGAACTTCACAGTGAGCTTCTATTCACACAGATCTCTCCCTTTGTCTGTTCAGCCCACATTCAAGCTAATACTCAATTTTATTTTTATTTTTTTTTTGAGTTTTATAACTAATACTTCCAAGTTTTGAGGAAGGTTAAGAGTTTGTTTTTCCTCAGAGACGAAATGAATTAAAGTTTAGTTTCTTGCATTGAGCAGAGACACTTAAATTGCAGCATAATGCTGCGGTCTGGCTTCACCGAGGCTGTTTGGTTTCACAGCAAACGAGGCAATGAAGCAGAGGGGCATGAGGGTGAAGGGTGCAGGCGTCAAGTGCTGGATGGTAGCTGCACACACACACACACACACACACACACACACACACACAAATGCATACAGAAACACTCACACATTAAGAGCCACACCAACTGCCCATGCTGTGTCACATCTTGTGCCAGTGCAGTGAGGTTTCCTCTGTACAGAAACACCGGCACCGGCTAAGGAAGGCAGTCTGTTTAATATTATAAAAACCACACTGGGAGCCGGCGGGTTTATGCAGTAGCATCTGGCGTCACCGCAGATGCCTGCCAGGGCGCACATTAGATCAGAATAATTGGCCAGGACAGCAGCGTGAGATGGACAAATGAGAACCTCCTCCTGGGTGACCTGATGGCCGAGGGGGAGGAAGAACAACACTGCTCAGTGTCTGATAAGGAGCTTGAGGAGGAAAAAGAAGAAATGGTAATGTTTCAAGGGAGAAGAGTTTAGTATTTAGATTTTTAAGGTGATGTTTATATTAACACGCAGTCACAGTTACAAAAATGAACTAATGTTTTTCTCTTAATCAGTCTGTAATGTTTTTTTTCCCTCTCTTAAACACACATAACATGGTTTCTGTGGGCCTGTTCTAGTCTCACCCACCAACACACAGCAGATGAAAATTAAAAATGCAACAAAATTTCCTGATTTTATGATCAAATCTTACTGATTGTTGGAGTCAATTATTGTGATTAATAAGCTGGAGGTTTTCATTTTTTCTGTGTTGAAATTGTATAAAAATCAGAGGCAAGAGTGTCATCTAGAATCAAGGTCAAACACATAAACACCTGTTCAACCTCTCGGCTTTTTGTTCATTTTTAGACCAAATTTAAGTATGTAAGAGTCCTTAGGACAAAGCTTGGGATGGACAAAGCTGCATTGATCAATGTTTTTCATATTTAATGAAACCATGTTTACACACACAAACACACAAAACAAACAGAAAAGCCTAGTGGCCCAAACATTGTACCCTGGATGATGCCTCATACTAATTAATATTGTCTGACTCAAAACTTGAAACAATATTAATAAAGAATAAAGGGAATTAATAATCTTTTTCTTCTACCTCCATACATGCTTACAGCTGTCTAACATGACAAACATGATCTAAATTAAGGTCCTTTAGAAGTCTGGAGAGGGTTGTTAATACTTTTATTTCATTTTGTTTCCACTCTGTACTTTGTTAATTTACTCTAAGTTCTTTCTAAGTCTTTCTTGTGGATTTTCTGTATATAAAACTGCATTTAGAGGAATGCTGTAAAGACAATTACTTGCTCTAATTAAATTTTCTGTTTTGCAAAAGACCCTCACACACCAACACCATCAACCGTCCATTTAAACCAGAGGAAAGACTGTACGATGACATGGTTTTGTTGTTTTTGCTGTTAGAAACATGTAACTAATATAACTACACAAAGTATGTTTTTCCAAAATTATCATCATTCTGCAAGTGAGATTTTTGCAAGAGCACAGTTTTATGTTTGCTTTGAGACCACTGGGAAACAGTTTGGCTCTTGTTTTTCATTGTTGCAGATCGTTCTATCTTTCATCTGTTCATCAGTCCAAAGTACTGCACCACAGCTTAGAAATGGAAGAATTTATTTTGATGTTCAGTACAATGAAATACACAAACAATTATTGCAAAAAGTAGCGATAAATAACTTTGGCATACAGAAAATGAAAAACAACAACGACACAATGGCAATGGAAAATTACTAAAAATGAAAAACAGGTGGCTAATGCTTTTGTACAGTGACACATGTAGCAAACGAGACATTTTGGACCTAAATTTCCCTTTCATGAACAAATAAATATTTAATATGAACAATCTCAAATGTAGCAAGAATTGCTTGATGCTAGGAATTCCTGAAGCAAGCAGGTTTGACTTTGAGACTGAGACGGATGAAGTTGTAATGAAAAACATCCAACTGATTCTGCATGTGCAACTTTCATCCTCTCTTTGAGAATCTTTGGTGGAAACAACATGACAGTAAAGAAAAGAAATGACATATTTACACATAATACGGTCTTATTAGTAAGACTTTCAGCGATGCTGCTGCTGTGTTTCAACACAGATTAAATCTGCAGACAAAGAAAGAAAGAAGGAGGAAAGAAAAAAAACTGCTCATGAAAAAAAGCACCTTTCTTTGCCTTGATGATAATAATAGAGGTGCAGGAGGAGTAAGGCAGCTGGAGCCAGCTCATTTACAGGCATAAAAAGCACTTGAACAAAGAAGCTCCCATTTGCCGTGACAGTATCAGCCCATGCTGGCTGAACTTTAAAGGGACCTCAAAGAAGAAGAGGCAAAATGCCTCCATGTTGCTATCTCTGAGGAGCAGAAGAAAACAGTCTTCAGAGCACAAAGGCGATAGTCCAGATCTGCTCGAGTGTCTTTTTGTCTCTGTGAAATGCACTCAGAGCACACTATTGGTATTCCACAGCAGTCAGATCCATTCAGGAGATTTATTAGATTCCAGGCTGTTCTGCTTAATCCAATTAGAGAAAAGGACAACAGGATGAGGGGAGAATCTTGTTAGCTTCCAGTGGGAGTAGATGAGATAAAGAATGTTGTGACGGTGGCAGAGGTTCATTTCTAACATCCTGTGTGATTCCAGTGGCAGCTTTTACACGTGTCGGAGGTCAGTCCTGGTCGTCTTTGCACACACAGGCGCACTCCTCGTGGTGCTCCAACGGCACATCAGTCATGGACTTCTGCAGGCCTCTGCCGCCACTTCGGTGTTTCAACAGTAAAACCTGTCAAAGAAGGAGGATGTGTTAGTGCTGCACATAAAACACTCATTTCATTCACAAAATGAATCCAGTTTGCGTTCCCATGATGCATTTCAAACTGTTTTTTTCTTACTGTGTTTCAAGGCTTTAAAAGGATATAATCAACTTTTCTGACATGTTGCACAAAAGCACAACTTTTTTTATGAGTTTTGATAAAAAAGCATTGACTTTTTCTCATTAATAAGACAAAGATATAAACTTACTGTGGTATTTTATACTTTAATATTAACAATATTTTTCTCAGAGCCTTGCTGCTGCAGTAGGTTTGGGATAAAATGAAGCTTGCCTGATTGTGGCACTGCAGTTTAAAAAATCACTAAGTCAAAGTATAAATGTGTCTGTTACATTACACTGTAACTTGTGTGAAATTGGACATTTTGTTTTAAGGAGGGAACAAGGAAAAGCCACAGGATAACAGGATATGTTCAGCAAATTCAGAGTTCCTTTGCATCTCATGTATAAAGTTGATAATAAGGTCTGAGGCTGGTGCATGTGTGAATATCAAACCTTAAATGACATATATAAAACAATTTGTAAAATCTAATGTTTGGGAGTGATATATGAGAGCCGTTTTAAATTAGAAAAACATAGAAACTTAATGATAAAATCTTTTTTCCCCCAAATTTAGACTGTTAATTTTGGTCAAATCCTGTTTGTCAGTGAGTGATCTGTTTTTGAATGGCTCAAACATGCTTGTAATTTGATTACTGTAATCTCCTGCATGTTGGTGTTATAAAACCTCAAAGACTAGAGGCAAATATCTCAAAATATTTCGTGACTGTGCTGAAATTTACCTCGTGGTATTTCTTCGTGACCCTGGCGGGAACACACTGGCAGTCGTAGCAGCGGTGAGGGCAGCAGGCGCAGTTTCCACCACAGCGCTTCACCAGGAGGCAGCTTGGCCAGAAAATGGCATCCGTCCTCTTCAGCTCCTCACGCAAGGAAACCGAGAAGTTGCGTGGAGTGCAGCTGTACAACTGAACCTCCTCCCTCAAGAGATTGAGATCAGTTCCTCCTCAAATACAGAAAGAAGACACGATCAGAGTCAAACTTTGCAATTAAACTGTAAAATAATAAACAAATAACCATCATGAGCTGATTTTGTTATATTTTATGGCTCTCCTTATGTAATTTTAAAAGTATGCGTGACTCTTTCAAGCAATGCAACAATCTTATTGCATTGTTTTTGTATCATGCAAGTTAAAAATGTCCTACCTCTGGCTTTCTTATTGTGGATGAAGGATTTCCCCAGGACGTGCCATGTAGGTTTGTACAGCTCTTCCATATCCACCTGCCATCGCTCGGGCTCCAGGTACTTCATGACCTCCTCCACGGTGCTCAGCCCTGCCACAGCCTCTGACAACTCCTCAATACCCTGCAGGGATGGAGGGAGAACCGCAGGCACTGCTGGTTCTGATACACTCTGTGGGAAAAACCAGCATGATAAGACGGAGAGAGACAGAAAAGAAAGGTCACTCACACAGAAGATATTTATGTCTATCTATAAAGAAACAGAGGGAAAATTTATGTCGCATGTTAGAGATTTTCTGAACTTTTAAAGGACATGAAAAAGTCTTCTGTTCTCCGCTAGAGAAACGTAATGTTTGCATGATAAACTGAAGGTTCCACATCCAAAAACCGCCTCGTTGCCTCGAGACCCTGACAGACCGGTTACTCTCTGTGACATTTAAGAGCCTGTAAGCTCGCTCGAGGTTACGAATTTGAAAACAGGATAGTCACACAGAAGGAAAAACTTTGTCAGCGGTGACAAGATGTGTTTCATTCCTACAATGTGAGGCATTGTTAAGGTAAAAAAGAAAAGCAGGGGACTTTGACTCTGCAGTGGTACATTTTATGTCATAGTAAAAAAAATTGGGTTTAAATTGGGTTCAGGCTCATTAAATGCTACAGTGGTTTGGACTTGAGTTAAACATAAATGACAGTCCAGGCCAACAGGGACCCAATTTAAACTCTATGTGTTAGACTGGTAAAGTGTGCAGGAGAGACTGAGACTCCTGATGATGACAGAATGATACTTTGCTCAGCATTTTTCCACCTGAGAGCTGAACTGGAACATATAGCGAACAGTGCAGTTTAAAAACCTGTAAGCTGTAAATCTCCATTTGAAACATTATTGGCAGAGTAACTGCAAAAACTATACAATCAGTAACATAAAAATTGTACGAAATGAATTTACAAAATTTCCACTGTTCACACAGTT
>JAPZDV010000026.1:21158799-21217501 GCA_029814665.1 Acanthurus lineatus
AAAGATTTATGACGGATTGTTTTTTGAAGATGTAAGATAATTAATTTATTTGTTACCATCTGTGTTAAATAGATGATTTTGATGTCCAGTGTGTATGATTTAGTGCCATCTGGTGGTAAAGTTTCAGATTGCATGAGGCTGCATATCCTTCCACTCACCTCCTCTTTTGAAGCATGCAGGAAAACCTGTGGCCTTGCAACTCACAAAAAATACAAAAAACCCCAATGTGGTTAACTACTACTACTATTCAGTCGATTTTGAATTTAAAAAATGAATATTTTCATCCATTTTTAACATATTTTCCAAATAGATCACTTAAAATCCTACACACTGGACTTTAAAGAGACTTTAAATTAGAAACAACATAAGCAGGCTGATTTAAAAGACATTTAAATCGGCCTGCTCATTGAAAGGATGTTGATTCGACATTGCATGTTGGGATGACACATGGACTTGGCCTCTGAGGCACCAGGTTAGTTCAGGTCCTGCGGGTATTTTCTTTGTGTCTGGGTGTCTGACAGTTACTTAGCCAAAGACATCAGCATGCACAGCACTACTTGTTTCCTAAAAGCTGACACTGACAAGACAAGTACACAGTGAAAAGAATGTCCTGAGTCCAACAGTCTCCTATATAAATAGAGACCTTGGCAGTCTGGCAGTGAAACAACAGGCAACATTGTTAAGTGAAGAATTAGGCCTTTTGTATGTCAGAAGACCTACAACAGAACAACATGAGGCCTTGTAACTTCAGTGGTTCACTTATTTTAGGGAAAAACAAGACTCTGATGATGAGTTAGAACAATCTAGAACTCAATAGGAACATTTTTCCTGCAAATTTTGCACAAAGTGCACTCAGATTTGCTTATAAATTGGTGCTATTTAATTTTATGTTGCAATTTGCCTTTAAAAATTCAGAATAAAGGTATAAAACTTAAGTATCTGCTGGCAATATTATGTTAGCTGCCTCAATACAAAGCAGTTTCCTGTCATTCTTTTATGAAGAAATACCTGAGCCAGCAGACGAAAGCAGGCTGAAATCAGAGTCTCAGTGGAGGTTATCAGCCTCCAACAGTGTTTCCAAATAAATGCAACTGTCAACACAACAATATAAGCAGATATATAATTTACACAGGCAGTAGGAGGACATTTAACGGGATTTTTAGTGTACAACTGCATTTTTTGAGAAGAGAGCTTGCATTTTAAATGGTAAAAGGCTGAATGTGTTTTCATTTTCCGCGGTGACCTGCGACAGAATCAAAAGTGTGAAAGCTTGTAACGCTGCGGACTCTCCTGAAGAAATAACCTTGTTTCCAGGCTGTGATTACCTCGTTTCCAGCCCCCTTTTTTGTTCTTTCGCAGCACAACCACACCGTCTTATTTCTGGTAACTAAAATGGCAGGTTCGGCTAACTGTGTTGAGATGATATTTCTGAAATAGCATCTTGGGAGAGCTCTGGAAAACAATATCTCCTCTTTTACATGGTGTTGCAAACCACTTCCTTGCACAAGAGAACTTTGAGTAAGCAACAAGGCTTGTTGTGCGTGAATAAAGTGTTTTTTCTCTCTCACTATACACCACACACTGCAATTGAGGTCGATGTAAAAACAGGACCTCAGTTTCATCATGCCAACGGTGAGTCTCCTGCATGACTCTGCCAGTCTTTGTCATCTGCTTTAACTGGATTTTATATCTTACTTCTTCTCTCCTTTCTGCTTTAGTTCAAGTCCGACAGTGTCGAACTCTCTTCAGACCATTAAAATAAACTGAACTGGTTGGGTGATCTTCAAACCAAGAGGCAGCAGTTGGGTTTAATTGTGGATTGGGAGCTCACAGAGACAAGGATGTATGTTTTGTTTGCTCCTCAAACCCACCACTCAACACCCGTCATGCTCCATTCAACAGACTCCTTCTCCTCTATGTTTTAACAACTTCTTCGCCTCGGCCCCTTTTTTCGCTTTTCCTTCAAATCTCTCTCTGTGAATTACAGACCGGGTCTTTATTTTTTTACCCTTTCTGTTCCATGGAAGTGGTGGGGAGGAATTATTGCTTGTTTAAATATAAACTAAAGTGCTGGCCCCTGCGTGGCCCAAGGTTCCAGTAGCTGCTGGTTGACCACAGAGGAAACAGAGCGCCGCTGTTCGAGCTCCGCTCCTCCTCCACCAGAGGAAAGTTCAAAGGGAAGCCAGGCTGATGGTGCTCAGGCCAAAGCTTCCTCTTCCCTCCTCATGGTTTCCGCACCTTCTAGAGTTGAAATATGAAAGAAAAAACCCCGGCCTCTCGCTCCATCATGTAGTTAGTGGCGGACGTTTGAACACCGCAGATGTCACGGAGATTTATTCTGCTGCAAAATGATTAAATTTGACGTTTAAATGATCAATCGTACGCAATTTTGTTGGGGGTTGTACTTTGAAATGATATCATATTTGAAAGTATAATACTTTTTTTTAAAGTTTGATGAAAAACAGAGTGAAAATATAAAACAGCAGGCAAGAAATATGCAAAAAAAACGAGTATTTAAGCCCAGTACTTTTTAAAAACTGATATAAGTTTTTTTTACTTATCATATAACATTCATCAAAGATTGTTTTGGGGTATTTTTGTCACCTGGAAGCTGCTCGGTGTCTTCTGTGTCACATAATCTTCATGAGCTTTAAACGTATCCACCAAACATTGTCAAAAAAATATTGTCAAAATCCATTTTAAGTGTATCTAAACTGGATAAGACCCTCTGTTCTTGTTGAGGTTTCCTCTTCTTTAGTTATTTAAAGGGGTTTTTGGGGGAAATTTTCCTCATTCAAACCGCAGGCTTAAAAAAAGAGGATCTGGTCTGTTGTATAAATAAAAAAGCCTTCAAGGCAAATTTGTGAATTTTATTTAAGGACATAACTGACTTTATTTTACTTGGATATCAAATAAACAAAACAAAGATTACTTTGGAAAACTTTCAATGGATTCATGAATACGTCCGTTAATGTGTAAAATGTCCATAAAACAGTATTAAGGACTACACATAGTATCATTCAAAGACTTTATATAGCAAGGCCTGCAGTTCAAACAGAGTAAAATGAATCCTTAGATGGCTCTTTCCTCCTCTTCAGGGATTTTGAAATTGAATCGCTCCTCTTCTGGTAAATATATTGGATTAATCCATCTCTAATGGACATAGTAAGGCCTCACTGGTGCAGTTTATTGCCACTGCAGTCTATTGATTGTAAATATATGGTATAATTTAAAAATGATCATTATTGGAGATTAACTGAGCGACCTTTCTTTCAATAACCAACAGGAGGCTGGTACGAAACCCAAAGACTGATTGTTTAATTTGAACATATCTATGTTTTGAAGCCCAGAAACTCATAAAGACACTCATGTTTTCAGCATGTAAGTCAGTGCCACTGTCAACAAAGCTGTTTTTGATTGTTAGAAGAGCAGCAAGAGTACAATAATAATCAGGCTGAGGAATAGAGGAACAAAAAAAGGCTCCTGAAGCAGAAATAAAGTTACAGAGTGGATATAAAGACCATCAGTGGCCCCAGTCGCCTATTTTTACTTGTCAGATTTCACAGAGCTGCAGGCCATTAGGGATTAATGAGGAGTGTAGCTGTTTACTTAAAGCCAGTGAATGGAGCTAAAACATGGCAGGTTAAAACATGGCAGTTGTCTCTTCGGTTTATCTCTGGGCTTTTGTCAGCGAAGGGAGCAGAGACGAAGGGATTCTGTGTGTGTTTGTGTGTGTGTGTGTGTGTGTGTGTGTGTGGTCTAAAGAGCAGGGGCGCCATTACAGAAACTTAAGTCTGAAATCCTATTATCCCAGTGCAGGATGACATTTGGGATTTTTGGTATTACAGAAACAAGTTTCATAACTGCGTTTTTGGAAAAAAGAAATCCCATCTTTGGGCAGGAATTCAGTTATTACAGAACTGTCATACCTGAAGAATTTCCTGAGTTATAAATCCTAAGTAAGAACAGACAACATGAATATTGAGATAAAAAGATAACTTAAACTGTAAACCTGTTGGCGAGGTTTGACCAATCAGAACTTGTTAGATAGGAATAAACTTGTTGATGTCTCAATCCCACAAAGCTAACTTGTTAGCTGGCAGTATCACTGAAACAGTGATAGAAGAGCCACAGATGTTGCAACAGGTCCAGATGTTATACTGTTGCTTATAGAAATACATTGTGAAAACACACATTTGTATGATTTTAAGCAGCTTCTCTTAGAAAACTGTTCCTGCAGCATCAATGATCAGCAAGCTGTGTCATGTGTCACTGATGACTGATTGATTGGGCCAAAACTGAACAAAATAACCCTCTCAAGCTAATCTCTGACAAGAGAGAAGAAATGAGGCGTGACATTACAGTTTTCTTTAAGAAACACTGGCGCTTTGGCTCGAAGTTTCCCCGTATCTTTTTCTTTTCACCACACATGATCAAACTTGATCACAAAACAAAACTCAAGGCTGCAACTTCTTGAGTCTTGCGCATCCTTCAAAAAAGTCTGAGGAGTGAGTGGGAACAAAGATGAGCAAAAGACGGAAGTAGTGGTTATATTCTATGTTGCAGATAAAGATAAGTAAAAAGAAGAAGAATAGGAAAGAGTGGAAATGAGCTGGGTTTTGTTGCTAGAAAAAGCCTGTATTACATTCCTGAGAATAAAGTTAAATTACATGGTATTTTGTGAAGTGAGGCACTGTAAAACGCATAAAAGGAGATATTACTTTTGAACTAGTGTGCGATAATAAACCACAAGCTAAAAAATGAAACAGACAGACGGCAGCGTGACGATTTTTCCACACAAAAAGCACTTCTCTATCTCTTAATTCCTACTTTCATTTCAGGGGCTTGAATGAATCCCACCGGGGGTCAGAGGACCTCTTTGTGAATGTGAAACCACTTATTTTTTCCATCTCAAGTCTCAAGCAACACCTTCAGTGACAGTGAGACACCTTGTCTATCATTCATCTGGATCTATAGCTTACAGGTTAAGGGGGTACGGATATATATAGGAAAGTAATATCTAACATAACAGTTTGATTATTTATTAATGGGAACAATTCTTTCCCCAGAAAATGAGAAAATGACAGAGTTTGAAGCCATTATAAGTGGACAGATTTTGATTTGTTGTGTGCTGTCTGATGTTTTACAACTATTCCAGGGTCCATTGCAGAAAATTCCCAATTTATCTCGTCAACAAGGCTGCACTCACCACTGTCATTTCAAAGATTGTGGACATTTTTGTTTTTGATTGTGTGTGAGTGCGTAAGCTGTTCTGGCTTGTCTGTATCTTCATAATAAAAATAAATGATAGTAGAGGTACCAGATGTTCCAGAGTGCTCAAATATAATTCCTCCCCAACGAGGCTTAAAACCTCAGATACACATAAAATGAATGGATGATTGCACATTAGGACGCTGTGTTATGTAACGAGCAAATTATCTTAATTGTGCTTGTGCGGAGAGAGATTGCATACTGTCATGTGAACTTCCTGAAGTTGTAGACGGAGGCGGATAGCAAAGAGCTAAATTATTTCAGTGCATATTGATATTTGATGTACGTACCACAGGCAGGAGAGAGTAACGGATGCAGAAACCCGGCTCGGAGGGGAAGTACTCGTCAGAGATGAAGCGGATCCTGATCTGGCTGCCTTTGGAAACGTGACTCGCCGGTGCCGACAGGGAGCCACACCAGCGACCCAAGATGGTCTTTTCAGTCGGATCCTCGATCTCCACAAAGTCGTACCTGGTTGAGTGAGACAGAGAAATGAAGAAGAGATCAAATTTTAGACTCAGGGTCGCTGGACTAATGTGTGTTAGTTAACTTTAACTGTATTTTTGTGTATTTGTCAGCATCTTCAGTGTCATGCAGGGACTCTGTCCCCCCAGCTCTGCTTTGCTCTTCCAAAGGTGAGATTGTTGGTATCAATTACGCTGCCCAGGGAAATAAAGATTTCAGCACATTAAAAAAAGAAAAAGAAAAATAATGGCTTTAACAACTAGGTTACAATATCTCCACCGTGACAGATGAGAATGTGTGTGTTACTGACTGTGTAATAGGAACAAATCTCAGGTTGGTTGACGGTGCAGCTTAAGCATCTGTTCTCTCTATTTATTAGCTCTGACTGTGCTGATGCAGCCTTCTGACATGCATATTACACATGTTGCCACTGAAATATTGTTTTTAATTAAACCTTGACCTCTTTTTACTGTATCATACTGTATGATGACTGTGGGAGAGCTGCAGACCTCTTGAACTTTAAAACAAATTCTCAGTTCTTGGGTCTGAATATCACAGAGGACAAAAATACAATGTGAATGGGTCCGTGAGAGTATTTTGCAAAACATTTCTTTCATTTCTTAGCCTTAATTATATTGCGTATTCTGAGTCGTATTTCAATTTTCACTGTCAGCAACTTCTCCTCAGTGTCCACAGAAATAACCCATGTGACCGGACTGCAACACAGTTAAATTATACAGTACGACTGCAAACATTACAATCACCCAAGACTGCAGAAACTGTTGGTGTCTGAAAGTCAAACACTCTGTCTTTAAAAAAAAAACAATTCTATGCGTTCTTTAATAATGTTTAGTTTTAACATGCGGGTTCAAGGATTAAGTGTTCAGCAAACAAAATGACAATTTGAATTTCAGCTGAGAAAAATGTAAATAAAAGCACAATATTGCTTGTTGTGGGGATGAAACTTTGCAACCCTGCAATTACATGACAGTCTCTCTCTCTCTCTCTCTCTCTCTCTGTTGGCCACCCTGCCAACCCATAATACCAGTAAACATTATGAAGTGCAGAAGCATATGGCCAAGCTCCAGACTCCTTTGGTGTGCCAAGGCTAACATCAACCAACCTCAGCACTTAAAGACACGCAGTTCAGTAGTTCAGTCCTCATTATTTATACCTGTGTGTGTGTGACCAGTGGCTGCGCTGCGTTCAATGCAGCCTTGTTTCGGCGACTCTTCACAGTCTGGGATTAATCACTTTGCCATTTGCGTCAACAGGCACGCTAACCTTTCATTCGGTGCTGCCAATTCGGATATTTGGATTTCAAGGACATTGTTTACATTTTGCACAGGCTTGACAGATTCAGTTCGAGCTGGTTTCAGTAAAACAACATGGAGGGACATGAGCAGGACTAAAAATGGATTTTTCTGTGATGTTAAATAAACCGAAGGGGAGAGGGGTCAATAAATTTACTGACTCTGTTGCCTTTGATTTGGAAAGTTAAACAGGAAGTTTTTAATCCGTGCAAACAAACATATCGGGAAGAGGAAAAAACTGAAACTGTTCTTGAGTAAAAACCATACATTCACAGTTTAAATGTCAGAGACAGCCATAAAACATTTATAAACCAGAGTGGGATGAAATGTTTTTTGAAGAGGGTAAAATATCAGCTTAGCTTCTTTTTTTTGCCTTCTCAATGGAGTTTAGTGAGGAGAAGCTTTCCTCAGCCTTCAGACAGCTCCAGAGCTTTGACAGATGGCTCATCAATAATGCAGGACACCCTGATCATTACACATCGCCATGTGTTCAGAATCACCATGTTGAACAGCGGTTTTCTCAGATTTACAAATGCACTGACATACATACCAAACTGTACATACAGTCACAGCGAACAGGATCAGAGCAACAAAGGGATCTTACAGCCTTTCACAGAGCCACCGGATAGGATTACCTCTCTGCACACTGCAAGGAAACCCTGTTAAATATTCACAAAGTTTTTTTCTCCTGCGTATTTTTTTTTTTTTTTGCCTCTTACATTATTAATATGTATAATATCTACCAATAAGGTGATGCAGATTAGCAGCAAAAACAGGGGTTTCAAGCCCTCTGCTTTCATGCTAAAGGCAGAGAGCCTACATGCCTTTGTGAGAACAGTCTCGTCTGCGAGCCGCCAAGCACGACTCTGCTGCCATGCCAACCGGCAGCAAGACCAATCCCTCTCCAATATGCCTCTCCTCCAGTGGATTTGGTAAGAATGCTTTTCATCGCGCCACAGACAAACAGAATAGCAGATGAGCATCTCGACTGCACAGCCTCCCCTCTCATCTTAGCAAAGACTTCTCGCTCCGGGCTCGCTACCAGAGCCAAACACGTCTCCCACTGTTGTTTGTTTTATCCCCTGGCATCGCTGCGAATCTCTGGACAGGAGATTACATTCTTGTTTATTTGCATCACATTGTGCAGTGACACAAGGGTAAGAGCAGTGCATCAATAACGTTGAATATGAGTGGGGGTTTTTTTTGTCGTTGTTGTTGTTGTTGTAACACCAGTGGAATTAAGGTCTAAGGGCAGATTTTGTGAATAAATCTGTAAACACATAACAAGATAAAGTAGATATACAGACGAGGCTGGCGGCTTGTTAATGTGAGTGTGTGTGTTTAAGAGAAAAAAGGAGAGAGGGTGAGAGAAAAGACGAGTAGACAGACTTGTGAATGTGTGTCTGTTTCTGCTTGTGATTGCATGCGGCATTCATCCGTCTGCCAACCCCGCCAAGAGTGTGTATCTTGGGATCTGATCAAAACCTGCTGGGCCTCAGTAAAAGACGAGCGATTGGGATGAAAAATGTTGGAGCTCGTGTGGCAGACATGTCGACGACTCAAATGACCCTGAAAGAGGATGTTGTTATTGTCTCTCGCCCCTTTCCCTCCCCCCCGAGGACGCTGACTAGTGCGGTCTTGTAAAGGCAGAGGCGGCACAAAAGTTGTCAATCTGCACCCTTCGCCCTCTGTGGAACTTTCCCTCATGGGATTTCAACAGCAACATCAACCTCATTCGTCAACCTGAACCCGGCCCACCACAGAGGTGTTCTGGGTGGGTGGGGGGGGCTCCAATTATATGCACTCACATTCTGTTTGTTCATATTTTTTCCTGATAAGCAAGCAGCCAACAAAGACACAGGCATGAATCCTGGATGGCAGCACATTAGACAATTAAATTAGCTGCAAACCCGTCTTTAATCAGACTCCACAAAATCTGATTCAGAATCAAAAAAGCACCTCATGGATCGGCGGAGTTGAAGGCTCGGGAACTGGCACGGGAACAAAAGAAAACTGATTCATGGACATTTTTCTCCTTTTATCTTTTCAGAGATACATGTTTATCTAGTGCTGCCATGTCCAACATCTAAACCCTCTCAGCTCTGGAGAGAACTGTCATTCACCTTCTCATCCATTAGGGGGCTCTCCAGGAATGACTAGCAAGGTCACCCTCCCCCCAGCTTTTTCTCCACCTTTCACTGATTTGGCTCCTACATGCTAACCAGCCGGTTGTGATATATTGACAGCGAGGCGCTGAGCATAATGCACAGAGGGCGAATCGATCGGTGCGGCTCGGGATCCCCGTTTTAAATTGAATGGCAACAGAGGCAAACCCAGGCAGTAATTGAAAGTGGGCTCCTCAATAAAGCAGAGGATGTAGTGAATGTTTATGTGTGTGTTTGTGTTTATGTGCTGCCAGTCAGAGGGTGAAGCGCGTGTCTTCTGAACAATCACATGAGCAGCTAAAAATATCGACTGCATCAAGTAAAATACAGCGTCATCATGGGGTCCTGGGTGAAACAAATCACTCCGCTGCAGGGTTTTCAATATTCACGAGCTTCCACAGCAGACCAAAGGCAATTTCACAAATGGCCACACACTCTGACTCTAAATCTTTAAAGATGGACTACAACATAGGCAGGACACGTCTTTACCGCAGCCAAAAAAAACCTATCTGGCATGCCAAACAGGGAAGTCCCCATTTGATTAGAGCTGGTCAAGCAAGCGAGGAGAGTGATGAAAAATGTGGACTGTAACAGCTTTTCATCCTTTTTTTCCAGTTCAAACAATAAAATAGGCCAACAGAAAAAGCTTTCTTTATCTTTTATCATTAAATTATGAGCTGATTAAAAACTGATTTCTCATAAAAACAGTGAGGTAGAGACTGACTGGGAAATAATTCATGTGTTCAAATAATTGTAGTGCATGTAAATCTGCAGCACGTTAACACTGACCTCGCAAGCAGGCTTAGTTTGAGGACAGGAACATCTTACAAAATATGGTAATATATTCCAAGAAATATCATGTAAAAACACACAGTAATGTTGTCCAGTTCCCAGAAATAAATCAAAAATCCCAGACAACTTTATTGTTTTTAGGGTGTTAGCATAGTCTGTTAGCACACAGCAACACTAATAGGCCAGCGCTCCACAAAATGATGCAAATAAAATAGCATTTTGATCAGTTTGCATTCATACTGAGATCATAGGAGTGCATGTTCTTACTTGCATATGCCGTCTTCAGGGTCCTCCAGACCAAACCTCTCATCAAAGGTGAGCTGGATCTTCATGTTACTGGTTGCCACAAGTCTCCAGACCAGCTCAGTGCTCCTGGGATAAGTATGTGGAAAGTTTGGGCTCTGGATCATTCCCTCTCCAGACACTGATATGACCTTCTCCTGATGGGAATCCTGCACTCCTGCAACAGAAAACAGAACGCTTTGTGTTTTGTGATTTGCATATTATCCATTAAATCAGTCAAACATGAGGAGACACTCATTGTTTCACTTACAAAGGCTTTGTTTGGAGAAGACAACAGCTTATTATTTGCAACATAAACATGTCAATCACCTCAGAAAGAAGCACTGTGGTATATGAAATATTGACCAAGTGTCCAATATTAAAGGCGAGACTTAAAAGAGGAAACACAAGACTGATGCTTCCTTAGATGTTTAATTCACCTTTAGACACAGAGTGAAAAACTGGTTTAAAAACAGATAAATCTGGGTCCAAGCATGTTTTCAACACCTTCCTATTCATTAAACAGGTAGTTACACTGAAAGAAATCTTTTGTAACCCTAATTGTTCCATTGAGGATTCACTTTAGCTGGTTTACAACCATTTACTGCAAAGTGAAGCCATAACATCCAAATCGCCCCCTAGTGGCTGATTACATTAGGTCATTCATTTCACCCTCTGAGTAAGCAGATGACCCACTGACCAAACAAATTTTCCTCCTTAGATAGTTTTCGTTGTTTTAGGTTGTCCAGTTTATGCTTATGTGTGTTGAAGTGTTCATTTCTCTTATACGTTTGGGTCTAATTAGTAATTTGATGGTAGCTAACCCTCACTAATGACTCAGGCTGGGCAAGACCTTAATATACTGACTTTATCCACTGATCATTATTATGCAGATTTTAGCTCCAAATAACATCACCAGTTCAGTAGCACCTTTATTTATTGTCTTCTGTAGTTGAAATACAGCATCCATGTTTTTCTTATCATCATTGTCTGTCACTGACTGTTCATATTAAAACAACAGCCTACTGTACTAAAGAGTACACACATTTGATATATAAAAACAAATGTAACTCTTATAAAAAAAGCATATATCTAAAGGAAATTGTGGTTATTGATTTAGTTTTTAAGAAATTGCTTAGGAGGCAAACAAAGTCTTTGATTCATCATAACCAAAAAGTTTTGATCTGAGACTTGAGCTCAAAGGGATTCACCGCCTGATTGGTTTCACCAGGCTTCTCTCATCTGGTATTAAAGGCCACTGGGACCGGTGGCTGCAGGATTTAATCACAGTGACAAAGCTTGTCACTCAGTCCCCGGGGCTCCATCAAGGCCCCCTCAGCTTCAGGAGAAAAATTGCCACGATGCTTCCACCTGAGCCTCAGTGCAATGACAACACCCTGAAGCCACGTTCACGGCAGGACTGTTTTCAATCACCGGGTCGAAACGATGGATCAGATGAAAGTACGCTTGTAGGCTGATATGAACGTTTTCACCCTTCAAGCCATCAAAATCAAAGAAGCACAAACTGTGCAATCTTGAAAAAGTAAAAAAACAGCATGTGGAATTTAAAAAAAGAGACTTTCAAGTTGTTGAAATGCACTTTTTTGGACGCTAAATTAGCCGTGTCCCCTGCCTTTATGCTAAGCTAGGCTACATATTCTGCTGAAATTGATAATCTTATGTGATTTTTTGCACAATTAAATATTTTTTGAATGAATTGAAATGTAGCACAGAATCAGCTGTTGAGGTAAATTTTTTATTTTTAGGATTACAGTATTTTTTCATAGGTTTCACACTTAGCACTAACAATCCCATAGAGTTTGTTTTGGATGATAAAAACTGTCATAACGACTTACTTCAACGCTGGCTCAGTATGCTGTCATCGGTACCGACGCTCAGTGTGGAAATGCTGATGACTCTCAGACGTCACAGTGATAAATTCATCTCATTCGCAGCCAATCCATAATTTCTTTAAGCAGTATTTATTTTTTGTGCTACTGATGATCATCCAGTATTCATGAACCAATTCAATTTGTCTAGCAGTCATAGGAAGCAGCAGGACAAGGAGAGTGCCGCTGGAAGTTTGTCAGTGCATTAAACAGATGAGTAACTGTTTCCCCAGTGCGACTTCTATGGACCTTTTTTCTATTTGAAACACATTTCATTCTTGATTGGGTTCCTCTTTTTCATGCCATAAATTTGAGGATATGAGGATGTGAATCATGCCCGGCGGGGTGATTCATCCCGAGGTTATTTGCTTGCAACAGAAACAAAAACACAGGCAGGTTAAGTTTGTGCCAGCGTTCACCCTGTATAATGTCAAATAACAGCTCCGCAGCGATTCAGAGTTTCTCAGGATGGTTCCAGGGAAAACAATCTGTCTGAAGGAGCGGTCACTTAAAATCACTGTGAGTGAAGTGAAACAAGCTTCTGCAGGGTGCTGTCTGTTTTTTTTATTATTATTTCCTGATAATTCAAAGAAAACTGACAGTTTTCCCAAACTTTCTGCTCTAACAGGGTACAAACTACTGTAGTTTATGTGGATGAATGAATAATAACTTTAGAATTTACCACTTAAAATCCTTTTGAAACCACGCATCCTTTCTTTTAAAATGAGAACCCTGTGAAATGCAACACAAATTTGATGCACATGATCATATATTTTTTTATTTAGCCATTAAACTTATAGTTTTATTAATGTACACATTAAAGTTTGCAGAAAAGGTGCAGCGTTCTAAATGCATTAATGTTTAAAATGCAAAGTCAGGAAATTGAGCCATTAAAAACGTCCCTTATGGCAGCATACATGAACATGAACATGACGATATGGGGCTACATGTTCAAAGCACACACTCAGCATCCTCACCAGCTGATAATTCACATAAAGAAACTGTTTTTATAGTAAACAGCTTCCTCATCTTTGTATATTAAGTATAAAAACTGAAGGATTAGACTCCTGTTTCATTTCAGCTCGACCCTGTTTGGTGGCTACGCATGCTGTAGCTCACTCTGTGAAGCAGGGAGGAGGTTAGACTTCTGCTGTACTGTTCGTATTTTTAAACACGGTATGTTTTTCATATTTAATATACCGTAGAAAAGCTTTTAGGATGAGGACTAACCAGCGTGTTACATAATGTAACCAACAGTTGGTTATGTTGCTCAAAAAAGAACAGGACGGAGCTGCTGCGACAGCCAAGTTTTGAAATTTAAAGAGACACAACTTTCCCCTAATTGCCATTTATGTGCATGTAGATATCTTTCTAACCATTTCATCATGTGAGGAAAAATAGGGGTTGACAGGCCTGATGCGTCTTTTTTTGGATGCTATGATTGAACATTTAGTGTTCAGTGGAGAAGTTGAGCAAATGTTACATTTTAAATAAATGCACATGATTATTGAAAGGAGTAAACTGTTATTTTTGATCGTGTTTTACATTTACTTCAAGCGTTCACAGTTCCAGAGACATAAAATCTGTCTACAAAAAATCATACGGCATCAGTAAAGTTTCTTTTTGCATTTGCTTTTCTTTTTGTGTTTTTGATTTTTTGGTAGAAAGGTGTCATATTGCTTTTTAATGACATAAAAAAAGGAAAAAAAAACATGTTTTTTAGATGTACAGTAACTTGATGACATCCAGGCTTTTTTTCTCCTGGCATCCTGACTGTTTCTCTGTCAAATAGAGGAAGTAGACGTAAAACAACAATGACACTTCAAAAAAAACCCCAAGTACTTTGGATTTCAGATACCACTTTGATGTTTTCATTGAGGTTTGGTGGAGAGCTAGGTGGGAAGGGATTGAATGACAGTGTGCCAGATACAAAGAAAAACAAAGTCCACGCCTGACTTCTCAATGAACAGCCTCTTTCATAACTGCATGTTTTGCCTCGGGTACAAACTGTCTCGCAAAATAACCACCAAGTTCTTTGGAAATACAAAAAATTTAATAATTAATACAATCAGAACAAAAAGATATTTTATCTACTATTGCAATAAAAATGAAAAACCTTAGAGCCATGTTTTGCGGTTCAGGATTAAATCTTTTTTAAGAGGTTTGTAACAGCATGATCATTTTCAAATAAATCAACATATCTTCGTGTCCCTGCAGTCAATTTTTCTTTGATTTCTTTGCAGAAACTACTGGCTTATGCTTTTGTAATCTATGAAACAAGTAGCTGCAACAAACTCCGTCTGATTGACTGTTTTTACATTCATATGCTGGCTCAGGAGGAAACAGCCGGTAGCTTTCATGCTATTACAGCTTGACCCTCCATCACAATGACATGTTTTTAATTGAATCCCCATAGGCTCCAACACACGGGCTCGTAAAATACATAATGAATAATGTGGGAAAAAAAAGTTGCTCTTTATACGAGTCCAGATGTAATGTTTTGTATGTGTGATAGCACGTAAATACATGGAATTAATCAAAATGACCAAAAAAAATCCCAACAAAAATCTATTTGCACAATTATAAATAGATGTCTGCTTTTTAAGGAACCTTTTGTTCATTATACTTTGGCAATATCTGTTAAATGATTACTGGAATCCCTCTTTATTAAGGCTGTAATTATGGGGAGAATTTAAAAGGAAAATCTGAGCTTGCTGTTCCGAAAAAAAAAGGAAGGAAAAAGTGAAAAAAGGTCCTGACTTGAAAGCATTAGGTGCTGATGAAAAGGTATTCAGGAGATCTGCATGGATGAAATCATATTTAATCCAAAAAGTCTGCAGATATCCTGCTTAATCCTCACAGACTCATCTAAAGTAATTGCTGTAGATGAGGGGACAATGTGTTTGCATTCCTACCCGGTTCAGGTTCTTCTGCATAAAGATCAAGAATCAACTATCCAAATGATCCTGTGGATCTTTTGTTGACTTGCATCAAAGCAAAAAGTCCTTCAGAGTTTTCACCTTCAGAAAACATCAGGACAACCAATTTCTGATTAAAGCAAAATCCAATGCATCACAAACCAACCTCCTTATTTATTTATCGAAGCTTTTCTTGATCTTTTATTAAAGAAACAATACTGTTGTTTCATGCTTCTGTCTTTTGAACCCTCCTGCTGATATCCTTCCTCTCTGCTTTGCCCTCCATGTACTGTAAAATGCAGACGCACGCCACCAATCGGGCCGGATTCTGGGCGTAACTTTGACTTGAAAATGACCTCACTCTCGGGGTTAACCGATGTCATCTAATGATCAGAGAAGCGGTCCCCTGGAGTGAATTACCTCAAACATGACTTTTCCTTGACCTACTTTTTTTTTTTCCTCTGCGAGGAAAGTAGAGCCGACTATTAAGGGAGGAAGTGACTCTGAATAAATAGGAGCCTATACAGTGCAGCCATTGTGCTTTGTTCACACGTTAGTGGGTGAGCCATTCATGCTGTTAAACATTAACCTTTCCCCTGCCAAAACAAAACCCGAGTGCACACGCAGGGAGCCACTGACGTATGCACATGCTTACATTAGAGCACACAAGTATGTACTAAGGATGATCAGCGACTGATGATTTTAACAAGGATTAGAATAGGAAATAATATTACATTCATTACATGTAACACTGTTCATGCACATGTAGTATGATGTAAATCAGTGTTAACAGATGACACACTGATCCTACAACAGAGGTCACACCAGCAAACGTGCTCGGAAAAATTCAAGTCTCTCACATAAGCTCACAAAGCCTGTGCAAACAAATGCAAACCTAAACCCAAATACACACACACATATACACACACAGCTGCATGCATACCCAGATGCATTGAAGGAAGAGTCCAATTTTTTTTTCACATAGGGTTGCATGAGGTACTTATATATTGTCAGAGTATCACCCACAGTAGATGGCGGTCAGCACGCCTCCTCTTTGGAAGAGCAGCAGGAAACTCAGAGTAGGAAGCCAAACAATGAACCGCTGTCAAAGGGCAAAGCAGCAAAAACAGCAGCAGCAACGTATTTTGGTCACTTAGAAGAAGGACCAAAAAAAAAAAGTCACTTAAAGTGCACTTTAATTAAAGTATTGTCACAGTCTAACTCTGCCATCAGACAGCTCTTTCTGGGGTGAAAATGAAGCTGTTAAATCCATCCATGCCTTCTAAAAAACCGCCAGACTCCTTTGACAAAAACAGTAATTTTACGTTGCGGAACACAAGAGTTGCTGGTCGACCTCTGCCTCGACTTTTTATTGCACCCTGTGCTAATGTGTGACCTCTTTTTTATAGGATAGCATAGATATTTAATGAACGTCTATATTTTATATAGTTTTTGGTCCATTTTAGGACTTGCATGTGAGGCTATGTTGGGCTGCTTTTTGTACCAACTGGGACTACTAATTTCATTGTATTTAAAATGCAATGACATTAAAGTCATTCGGTTCTATTCCGTTGCAACTTCCGTGGAGTTTGAACTAACCACTTAAAAAAACAAAGCCTCACAACAACACAAACAAACTAACCGATCGAAGCAGCGGTAGACCAGCAACGTCTATGTTCTGCAAGGTAAAATTACTGTTTTTGTCAAGGGAGTCTGGTGGCTTTGAAGGGAGCATAGATAGATTTAACAGCTTCATTTTCACGTCTGAAAAAGCTGTTTGGTGGCAAAATAAACCATGAAAATACTCTGATTATAGCGTTCACTTAAACTGATATTGACTTTTTTAAGGGAGCTTTTTTTTTAAGGTGGCCATTATGTGTTTTGCCACTATCCACAGCTGTTCATCCGTGAACAAAAAAAAAAAAATCCTGAACAATCCCTTTAATAAATATTAGATGCCTTCCAGCAAAGATTAACTAATGAGAGCAGCCCCTTTGTGCAGACTGCTTTATAAAAAAAGAAGCTGGAAGAATGAAAACCATTCACTCTGGTTTCTGTTACGCTCACTAAATTTATCTTTCTTCACATGATCGTTGATGCGAATCAGCCCTCGGCTTTGGACTTTTTCTGGTAGTCATACGATATGATATAGTGAAGCTCACTTTGCCTTTCTTCTGGAAAACATGGAGCATTGAGGTCACATCACTATTTAGCCTTGAGAAAGCAATAAATATCTCTGCCGGGCTCAAATATGAGGTCAGACATACTTTTAGAGGGGAACAACCATTATTTACCATATCAATTGTTCCCGATTAAAATTAAACACACAAAAAGATGTGTTGAAATTCTCATAGAATTCAGGCAAAATCAATTTAGTATGCATTACATTGCCTTGTGGGGTTGCGTTTGCTCTGTAATTTGGCTTAACGGTGATTTTCACACATTTATAAGCTTGAGATTGGTGAAGTACTACACTGTTTCCTACCAGCTAGACTCATACATCATGTATAACCATTCATGACAGCTATTTCCTGTACGGTAATCGACAGCCAAGTCACTGTGACAGTAAATCCAAATAGATTTTAATTCCAGCCCTGTTACCTGCTGATCAAAATGAATGTGAGGCCCTGAGCGACAGAAATGAAGCAGCTTTGGTCAGGTGATGAAACTGTACCAAACAAAGAATTCGCTTTTTTTTTTTTTTAATGCATGCATTTCGAGCTCAATGCAATCACTCCCACATCTGCTGCTTATTAGGACGGTGCAGTGGTAACTACAGGTGCAGTAAATTCCTGACCCTGCTTTTGGATATTTATTGCTTTTGGGTTTACAGTCGGTCGGGCAAAAAAAAAAAGGGTCTGAAACTCGCCATGGGAATCTTTCATACCATTAAATAATAATTTGGCTGCGTGAGACCTCGTGTAGCAATTTAATCTGCAAGGCATATGCTCCTGTGTGTTAGGCTGAAAGGTTCAGAGGTCCCTGAAATCTGAAATCAGGGCAGAAAGACAGCAGGAATATAGATTACTTAGCTAAATAGACACTCTTGTCAAACCTTTTGATTTATCTTGAACTGCATGAATATATTACAGTACACTCGAATAATACGTTAGCATTGTGCATTTTGGCTAACCCATGATACATTAAATTTGCATGGTTCATACAGATCATATCAGTGTTTGTGCAGCAAATATCAAAGTAACCCAGTCCAGGTTAATGCAGGCTGACATGAGCTGACTTTTTCCAGCAGATGGAGAAAATGATGGTTGTTGTGTGACCAGAAGATCACTATCAGAAGCCTGTTTACTTCTCATTTAAATGGCAAAATTGTGTTTTTAACAAGATATTTGGACACTGTGCAACTGTGTTTTTTAGTGAGAAAATAAGTTAATCCAAAGAAGATTTAGGGGCATTTTACAGCCATTTTGTAGCAAAAAATTGGATATTTTTAACCTGACTTCAGGACATTTTTTGGTTGCATTTGATGCTACAAATCAGATATTTTAGGCCAAAACATGGTTGTTTTTTTACCCTAACCATGTGGTTTGAATGCTTAAATCCAACCAGACCAGTCCTACCAGACAATTTGATTGACAACAAGAGCAAAGCTGCATAATCCTGCTTATCTCCACACACGACTGGCCAAGTGATGTGAGATTTGACATTTCACGGATAATATCGATCGCTGTCCATCATCATATGAATCCTGCTGAAGTGCCTTTGAGCAAAAAAAAGGAAAAAAGACAGAAATAATAGACTTCCACTGCAAAAAAAACACAGAGCACTTTTTTCCCCAACTAATAAAATAAATAAATGACGATGCTAATGTGATTGTGTATAATGGACAGTCATGATTGGCTGGTTCCGCCTCATCACTGTCGTTAGCCAAGTCAGTACATCTAAGACTTTGACTGAGTTTACTTTTTCTCATCAATTCTGTATCAGAATATCTGTTTTTTAAATTATATTCTACTGTTTTGTCTTATGAAAATGTATCATGAAATCTACAGTAACACAACTGTTGGACACACACAATGTGCAAATGCAGTTGGTCAATAAACCTTAAGGGGGCGCACCAATGCTTATTGCCCCACAAATGCAATAAAACCACAGAATAACAGTACAATATAAATACTATCCAATACATAAATTGAACTCATAATTTTCAATAATAAATACACATTATAGGGGTTTACCAACCCTAGAATACTTGGAGTTTCAATATTCAGTGGTTGGCTAAGAAACAAGTCTGTTTAACCTGATTTGATTCAAAGGAGAGAAGTAGGTTGAATGACTGGGGGGGCGTCTGTATCTGTGTGTGACCCTCTGACAAACAAGTCACACCGCTGGTTACAGTGGATGGTGACAAAGCTTCTCAGACTTGTTGGATCCTTTCAGACAAACAGTGGCAGGTCTCTCAGACAAGCTGCTTATGTTGAAACACCAACAAAAGAGAGAAGCAAAGCAAAACATCATGCTGATAATGTTGCATTTGCAGCTCAGAGTAGAGCTCCCTCTTCTGTCCACTTCCACTGAACCTCTTCAACATCTGGTCTTGTCATCAACAGGCCCACAATTATGACCCGTGAAAGCCCTTTGAGTAGAGGGGTCAAAGGTCATGAGAAATGTAATCAGTCCCAGCACAGAAACGAGTGAACCCCTCAGTTTTGCTGTTTTGTAACATGATAATGTGATACTTTATTGATCCCTGCTATAAAATACTCGATTTTCATGGCCTTCTATCTACAGGCAGGCCAGCATCCTGGGCAGGAGGGGGGGGGCAGGGTGGTAATGACGCGTTCAGGAACACTTAAGCAGGGCAGATAATTTCAGTAGGGGTGTTGCACTCCGAGGTCACCTGACTGAAGAGTGATGTCAACCTTGCAGGAGAGGGGACATCTGTTGACACCTGCTGCAGAGGCAAAGCCAAACATCTGCACGTCGTATCAGATGGCAAAACCTCATAGCAGGTTTGCACGTGTGTGTTTGTGTGTGTGTGTGTTTCCGCGCATGAGTGAGCATGTACACATTGTGATATTCTTTCTACTACTTTAGGCAAATTTTGGATATATGTATATATGTCTATTATTGACTAAAAAAAGATAAGAAATGTAGAATTATCAGGGAATTAAGGGATTTTAAGCTCATAATTTGTAGTTTATAAAACAACTTCTGGAAAATTTTAGGAAACTAAGAAATAAGCAAAAAGTTTGCAGTTTAGTTGACATCCATCTGTAACCCTTGTACTGAATAATTCTCCATTAAAAATGGTTAAATACACGTTAATTAAATGAAATAACAGGAAGCTCAAAGGAACCAACTTTTGAATCTGTAAGATCTCATAATCAAGGTAAAAATCTGTAAGATAAAAAAGACAAAACAATCCTACCTCATAAAAAAATCTTAATATTTTCTTTAGAAACAAAAATAACTGGCTCTAAATTTAGCTCACAGTTGCTATAAAAATTTAAGACACAAACCAACATCCAGTGAATTCTTCCACATAAACAGCCACAGTTAAACAACAGAGGAGCCCCGAGGCCTTGAGGCACTTAACATCCATAACTTAAGAAGTGCACAAAGTGTTATCGGATAAACGATTACAAATTGTGATAAGGTTTTTAAAGGGCCACAGCTGCAGGCTGCCAGTGTTGGTGAATGCGCGGTAGTGTGCGAGCACATGTGATGCTGTGTGAAAAGGAGACACACACACACCAAAGCTAAACTCCAGCCTGTCAACCCCTCAGGCTTTCGGCCCATCCAGCAGAGAGACTGAAACTCGTCACCACACAACGGCTCCTCCTCGAGTTACAATGGCTCCCCACCCCGGAATGATTTCTCACAGCCTCTAATTAGTGCCCACACTTGTGTTTGGCATCCCGAAAAAAAAAAAAAAGAAGGAAGATTGAGTGTCAGTCTTTTCACTACAGCCGTCTATTAGGTGACCCTCTGGTATTCGGTGTCTGAGCCCCTGAGCCTGGATTTAGACATGATATCAGCACTCAAATCAGCCATAAAATGAAGAACAAACAGATCCAACTTCAATATTTTCCCTTTTTTCGTTTGTGAAATGAAGAACACCTCAGACTTCAAGCAAATGCAGTGTGGTCTTTCCCACCTAAAGTAATAATCTCTTAAAATAATGACTCACTTTAATAAAATGATTTTTTGATTCTACTTGAAGAGGCAAGACTTCAACAGTTGCTAAGATTGATTTGATCTGAGTTAAAAGAATTGAGAAAATGGTAGGAAGAAAACATCCAGACAGCTACAACAGAAAGAGAAGAACATATTTGGCACCAATGTGAATTTTCCAGGACAAAAACTAAAACAACTGCTGACTGACAATCATTGACAAGTGATACAGCAGTAAAAAAGACAAACATGTAAAAAGAGACTGAATTTTACATGCACAAGCATATTTCATGTCTGTTTGACTGAATGTCCACACAAGTTACAGTTCACGGGCCTGTGAGTCTCTGTTTCTCTTGTTGAATTACAGTCAAAGCTTCACCTTCATTAATGCAGGTTGTCTCCTATCAATCTCAATTTTCTTGGCAGTTTTGAAACTCAGAATCAATATCTAAGTTAATTATTGTAAAGTGGATGGACACACAGTTGGCACACACAAAAAAAAAGGGAAGGAAAAGGCTGTGAGATGTTTCTCACAAAACACTGAGACTCGGCTTAACCTCCTCTTCTGGCTGGAAACCAGGCGTTGACAGATGAACCACGTCTTTTTTAAACTTCTTTCCACAGCTGTGGGACGGCAGCTCCAGGCTGCTTTGTAGTCACATCTGTCAGCTGGACAGCTGGATGTTTGGAGAAAATTACAGTTTGATCTGTGGCGAACCAGATTGGAAGACAGCTTTGCCGTACGAGATCCAGACATTGCGATTAAGAGTGATCAAAGATGCAATTTTTGCAATGAATGTAGCTGAGAGGATTGATAGCTGATCACAATCCACTTTGTAGCTCCCTGGCTCCAAGACAGAAACACTCAAATGTGCAATGAACAGCTTGGGAAGAGGTCAATAATGTTTTTGACTAATGATTTCTAAATTGATCTGGGACCGCACGTATCTGTGCTGGAATCTCAGTAAAGCTTAGGCTGCAGTTTGGAAAGCATCCAACATATTCAACCGCTGAGGAAGTTCGTCCCAACATATCTTCCTCCCCTTGTGCCATTACTTTAATCTTATCTTAAATCCTGGAAATCTGAGACCTCCCACATACAGTCTCCTGCTCTTACAGACGCAGAGCATTGTAGCCACTGACTAATCACCATCTAAACAAAGCAGTTACCTAAGACTCTAAAAATATACAATTTTCAGGTTAAACATCACCTCTGATCCATCTGATAAGCTATGAAACTATGAGCAATGCAAGAAAACTTGTGTAAAGCTTTCGGTGTCTGATAAGATTGAATGATTAATCCAAAGTAGCAGGCAAGGAGACAAGTAAAACGATAAAATTGTGGCAGTTTAAGAATAAAACTCTCTGGTCTGTGGCTCAGCTTCCAGATACAGATTGATTTCTTTAAGTGGGCTGCCCTGGATCTCTAATTACTGCCACCCCACCAAGCCTTCATAACCTTTTGGCCCAGCTGTCTGGAGAAGAGGAGCTGCCGTGCAGAACCCAGGGTAATGAAAGTATATTCCTTTCAACCTCTATTTACCAAGGGAGGGTTTGCTGAGCGCAACTGCTCTTTTCCTGTAACATCCTGCTCTCGCTCACACAGCCTTGTTGCTACCCACTGCAGCCACATGTTAGTAGCTTTGGTCAAAAGCTCTGTGACAGCAGCTGTTGGAGGAGGTGAGGAGTGTCTTCGATTCACTACCAAAAAAACTCTCACAGGATTCAAACAGCAGACCTCCTGGTCAAAAGTTTGCTTTGCTTTTAAGTCTGTTGTAAATGCCCAAACCAAACACATGCCCTCCAAACTCGTGCATACATCCCAACATAACAACTTGCCAAAGGGCCGGCTTTACTCAACCAGACAAGTTTGTGCCTGGATCTTCAGAGCTGACACGAGTAGCAATTTAAGGATTAGAAATGGGAAAATTGATGTTTCTGAGGTAAACCGTCTGTAGGTGAGGGCAGTGACTTTGTGTCTCAAGGTTAATTCCCTTAAGAGGGGAATACAATTATTAAATAATTGCAATGCTGCTCACAGCGCAGCTCCTGTTCATCCAAGGGTTTCCGAAGGATTTGTATTTCAATCACAAGCACAGCGCTGTGCAAAGAAACACACGGAAGTGTGTGCATACACATTATGTAAAGCAAAGTCACGACCAGCAAATCTTTTGGTCAGAAGCCTCAGCTCACTCTGCCCCTCCGCATCTGACTGATGTTTGCAGTTTCAAAAGCAAACAGTATATAATCATAAAGTCCTCAGCACTGTGACTTTACCACCTGCAATTCCTAATAGTTGGTTGCTTTAAATGCTGGGTATTCGCACGAAAGTGAACCCTCTGCACTCTTAATAAAAGCAACAGATGTGTAAAATGTATAAAAGCTTCAAAGAGATGGTGTATAGATTTAGGATAATATCACATATGATAGCTGGATCAATCAGGAATCGGGGCTGTGAAACTTTGGGCACAGAATGTAAATTCCCAGACACTGATTACTAGCAGGCTTGGATTACGAACAGGAGAGCATGTTTTTTTAAAACATCTGCATGGATTGGTAAACAGACAGTACAGATTTTGACAGGATGCATTATTTTTCTACACAGAAAGCAACATTCTTGAAAAAATATCAGCAGAAAAATGACCTAAAGAGGTTAAAATCATCACCGCTGTGCAGGTTAGGTTAAGTGTTCATTGCAACCTTGAACCAGCGTTTTATGGAAACTTACATCAGGTTGATTGAATGGATTTGTCTTTCACTACTTATTTGTTGGAAAACACAATAACAGCACAACAACAGCAAATTTTTTTGACCTTTCATGCTTCACCTGAGCTGGACCAAGAACCAATCAGTGTCTGCAGACAAGGCTACTTTAAAAAAACCTGCAGCTGTAATTTAAAAATCAGTTTCTCTCCAAATGAATGTTATTGTAGCTCATCAAACCATCATACTCTCTTTGCACAGAGGAGGTTTTATTTTAAGAATGTCCTTGTTTTACCCCAATGCACCTCTGCATCCAACAACAACACGCACACACACACACACACACACACACACACACACACACACACACACATAAACATGACTAACATCTGCTGAGGGCTTCTATGATGTCACCAGACACGGTGGGTCTCATTTTAATGCGCTTGTTTGGAGAAAGCTTTGGGGAAAAAATGACATATAAAAAGAGGCGCTAAGCACTTAGCCACCAGTTTGCCTTTTTAACAGTCTGCACAGGTCATTAAGCCTCTGACTGTCCGTGGTTTGACAAAAGGCCTCCCTGAACGCCTCCCTGACTCCCTCTGACAGCTCATAAAAAAGGCCTTTAAATCACCCGTCTATTTGCCTCGAAAACAGAACCCGCTGTTTGATGCACTTGTTATCAGAAAAACATACACAAGTGGCGGGGGTACACAGTCACAGCCAGCCACTAAAAGCTTCATTTTATCTTTGCAGACAATGAATATTCATGAAGCTGCATTTAAGGAACAATAGCCGTGTAATTATTTCCCGGGATAAATGGTTACAAAACGGACGCCTTTCTCTCCAGTGTTTGTAGAAAGTGGATATGTAGCGACATCAGGGTAAATATGCATTTCTGAAACCTAACAATTAATTTCCTAAAAAAGACAAATCAAAGAGGACGGAATTTGTTTCTAATTAATCATATATATTTATTGTTAAGTTGTTGGGTAAACAATTAAAAGAGATTGTTCTGTATAACAAAATCAACACTTTTATTAACCTTTGAGAAAAAATAATAAGCATAACACCTGAAGGCTGGTAAACAATGGTTTACATTACTGTATATGATGTGAAAGAGTTATCTTTTGACTTCCGTTTCTTTCAGTATTATGAAGTGTTTCAGAGCTTCTTAATCTAATTGTTTTAGTTTTACAGCTTTTAATTCGATCTTTTCAGTTTAGTTGTACTTTTCTAATTAGCATTTTCTTATTGACCTGCCCAGCATCAAGCAGCAGACAGCCACAGTTAGCAACTAGCCAGTAAACATGGTGAGGCAGTTAGCAACAGAGAAAAGCAAGATATTTTCCTCAGAAGTTGGTGGAGACCAAAACAGAAATTAAAGGAGAGTGAATATTCAGTTTGCTAAGATGCAAGAAAACCTCAATTTAAGAAAAAATCATAAGGTGCTTCTTAGGTTTTTGCGTGAAAAAGTCCACTATTAGCAGTTTAAAACACATGCTCCCCAAGTGGATAGGACAACCAGTGAATGCACATTTAATTACACTTAAGTTTTTTATTATTTTAAGCAACAACAACAACTGTAGGCTTCTTTGGCCAACTACTGCTTCATCCAGAAGCTGCTCAGTGTTGTGCAGTTACACATTAATGCATAACCTTTTTCAGTAATGTAACAGATTAGGAAAGGTTGTTTGTTGTCCTAACAGGAGTTCAGAGGTTTGAAGCAGGGAAAGCTTCCTGTGAGTAACTCTGTTGCATCATTTTACCTGCTAGCTCTACAAAAATAAGCCTGGTTTTGCAGACAGACAGACAGACAGATGGCAGGAAATGCACAGGTGAAACACAGCGATGACAGTGAACTAGCGTGCACAAACCAGGACCCTGAGACTAGCTCACAGAAATGGAATGCAGCCAGTTTTAATGTTATCCATTAAAAATAAGCTTTTCCTGTTATTACAAGCCAAAATGTTTAAAAAGGGCTGATTACAACAGCAATTAGCTGATTATTTTTGTCCATCAATACCTCTTTGTTTATCCATAGCTATTAGCTAGTGCTGTAAATATTACAGCAGAATAATAAGAGCTGCAAAATAGTTATATTTGCCAATTATAAGCCTTTATTTTGGTTCAGATGACTAATTTGTGTTGTGAATACATGAGCTACTCCTCTTATAACAACACTGGATGGAGTATTTTTAAAGGAGGGTTTATGGGGTCATAGTTAGCTTATCTATCATCCAAAATATATCTAATTGTAGCTCATGTTTGACAGTAAATGAAGGAAATCCCCTTTTCACTTTTCCCATATACTACTGAATATTTTGTGAATAATGTTGATCACTTTTTGGTCTTTCATGTGTCATCATTTGTTTGATTATTTGCACCATCAATCATGTTTGAGTGCACTTTAAAATGGTAGCCATCTACATTTTAATGACCATGTTGTAATGAGTTGTAGTTTGGTCTCATTAGTATATTTTGTAATTTTTGGGAAAATTCGATTGATCACACAACGCCTGTGTGTCAGATCGTCCTAATATGCTTCATCACTCTTCTCTGAAATGTAATGTCATGTGTACAATCATATGACAGATGGGTACAGAGCTAATGCAGGTTTCGATCAAACTGTCTTCATCCGTATCAGTAAAGAAAAATGCTTTCCAAAGGCAGAGAGATGGATTCGCTCCGTTCAACGACAGAAATACTGGAAGCAACAGAGTGATGAAGAATGCCTCATGTCCACGGCAGCATGCAAACATGTCCATGATCTGCCTGAGAAAATCCATCACCACGAACATCCGATGCTGCAAACCACGCCAAAAAACAAGTCGACTCAGTGACCCGCTTTAAATCTCAGTTCAGGCCTGTCAGCAGGTGTGAAGGCAGACAAAGTGTTGAACAAACTTTGGCTGTCAAGGCCGAAAATGAAAGATAGATTTTGACACACGGTGTTGAGGATGAAAGACCTGCCTTGTCAATGGCGTCTCATTCGTTGTAGGTCTGAGAACATTTTAATGCTGTTGTCTGTAAAAGCCCTAATTAGAGGCAACTGAACAGATGTTGATATGATATGGAGAGATGAAGAGGGAAGAGGCAGCGTTTTTTTTCACCGACGGGTTGGTAACCTGTCATACTCTCCTTGCAGCGTCTATCTATCTTTCTCTCAGCATTTACTCATTCAGGAGACGTCCTTTCAAGCTGCTATCTCAAAATCTTCCCTGTGAAGAGGAAAATGGAGTGAGAAAAGTCTTGGAGGGATATGAAGAGAGAGCAGCATGTTTAACATTCTGGTCAGTCTGTTTCATGCAGCTTCAAAGAGGAAGTCTGTGGATGAAACTACATATCTCTGTATTTTTTAAATCTGAGCTGTGCATGTCATCGCAAGTTTGCACTTCTCACAAATCAACTGTTAAACAAACATTGTAAACAGTACAATCAGCTTTCCCTCCTTGGTTATTTTGTATTTGTGCTAGATGATCTGTAGATTTCTCCCTACAAGGTTTCTGTACACAGCTGGAAAAATCAACAGCATTTGTTTACTGTGTGCACTTAAGCACACAGTAATATTATAGCCCCAAATGCTTGGCATGTGATTTGGGCCAGACTAAGGTAGATGAATGTGAAAATGCAGAGCCTCTACACAACAGTGCCAGACCATCAATTTAAGACTTAGCTATTCTGAAAAGAATTTTTCCAAAGCATCACTTTCAGATGTGAAAGAAGCAAAAAGTTGCATTGCCTTTGTGAACACAACAGTGTTTCACAACATATATCTAATAGCAAACTGCTGAAGACCAGAGAAGACAGCAGCCATATGTGTAACATACACATTAACAAACAGCAAAAAAAGGTGAAAAAACAATAAAATAAAAGCAGGAATAATGTTATCCTTGTTGCCCATTACAGAGTTAAGTGGCGACCTGCCTAGTTTATGTCATGTTAATCATCACCTGTATAGAAACACAAACTCACTGAAAACTCTTCCAAAACCAAGATCGTAATCTTTGACCACAATTATGATTAAAAGCCTTTGACTTACACAACATTGGGTTTTTTTTGACATTTTAGGACACGTTTTGTCAAGAACAACGTATATCCTCCTCACAGTGGACACCTTCACTCGTCAGTCTCAGGTCTAACTTATGGCTGCGCTGAATTTAGCAGCATTTAGTCGTGCCAGATCAGAACCCCTGTGTTTTTGCAATCTGGCCCACTGGCACGGCTCGCTCGCTGGCACACCTACATGGAGGAGAGCCATAATTAAGGTAATTCTTTACACCTGTGCTTTTTCCTGCCATGACAAGTCAAAATGTCTGCAGCGAGAAATGCCTATTAGTTAGCCAAACCCTCCAGAATTTGGATTATCCTTTAATTGTTATTTGGTTGTGAACAGTATAGTCGAAATGCTTCCCACCTCGCATTAAATTCAAGTATGCCAAGTATTTCCTACGATGCTCCTTCCTCTGATGCAGCTATGGAAAACACAGTTGGCATATATACATCACATTAATTCCAGTTCGGAGCTTTTTTTGGCATCTTCAGATTACAATATGTAGTCCCAGCATGCAATTCCAATTCCATTTGAAACTTGCCTGCTTTTCCACCACTTGACTGAATTTGTCATAATTGATATGCATCAACTGGTCCTGAACCAGACAACATCTGGGCACTGAGCCCTTTGCTCCTCACACCTCTGCAAGAAGTGCTAAACCACAACCAGAATTAGATCCTCTTTCAATCATCAAGAAGGATAAATTTACAGGCTTTTAGCAATAGATGAGTCAGCTTCTCATAGTATGTACTGGCACACGGTGTAAGGACATGTAGGAAGTGTCGCCACTTGGACAGTCAACTAGATGTCCAAGTAACAAGAGAACCAAATGTGCAAAATAACTGGGCATCTTTAACCGACTTACTGGAAGAGTCGCCGTGTTTCGGCACCGGACTGCTGAATGAATAAAGTGCACTCTTCCAGTAAATCTGTCGGTGTTGCCAAGTTGTTTTTTTCTTAAATCGTACAAGGACAGCATCTCCTCGTGCAGCAACAAAGTTACAAGTTGCGCATTGTATCGTATTCGGCACAACGGCTTCCTCAACGAACAGTTGGGAGTCGATTAAAAAAGGGCAAAGCCAAGTGTCAGGATATTATGTTTTTATGATATTATGCCCCCACTCTTATAAAATCCCTTTGAAAAATCACAGAAGGGATATTAAAATATGTTCTCTCCTACACTTGGCATCGTTTGTCTTTTTTTTAGTGAGTGTTACAGTGGAGTTACATTCCAGATAACCAGCAGCAGAAGCTGCCAGAGTGACGGGATATGAAGCTGCGGTTCAAAGACAAAACATTTTCCAGCACCACAGACTATCCTGCACCGACGAGCAACTGGCTTGAGTGAGCGGTGGTTTTATTCTGATTTTATTAAACGGTGATTGCTGCAGATCCTTGTTCAGCATGCGGACAGTTACACACAAACACACACAAACACACACACAAGCACACACAGTTGGCAAAATCATTCCAGTCAGTCATGAGACCTAATAGCTAATGTGCATTTTCATTCCATTTGGGCCGTAGAAACCGATACCCTCCCATGGGGATCCGGGTGTAAGCATGCCATGTCTGCACCGAAAAACCTATTTGTGCTTTGGGAAAAGCCGTACATTCTCAAAATAGTATGTGTGATTGGGTTACCGTCTCCGTATGCCACTGGCACAGTGTCGTATATCACATCTCACCATGTGTTAGGTGACATAATCCAGCCAGCATGGGACGGCGCTGATGATTACTGGGACAGGTGTGGTTTTTATTTGCCCCCCCTCCCCACCCCCTAAATGCACCGAGCCGGGATATTTCACATCTCCATTTAATAGCTTCTGGTTCTTTTCTCACTCTCCTCCGATGGCACATAAAGAAGACACAGTGGTATTTTGATTTCCATAAGCACGCACGACTTGTGAGTTATTGTTAAGTATTTTAGGTAATGGGAACCGAATGCAAGAAAAATGTCTCCTCATATATTTTCGGAGGAATATTTGATGCACCGGATGCTTCGTGAGAAGCACAGGGAGATAAAAGTAAGCTCTGTTCAGCTTTACAGACATTCATCAGTCAGACCCACTGCTCCAATACTCTGAACCTACAGTATATGAGGCTGCACTGCAGGAAGCACATACATAACATGCAGTCTGGTATTGATTCTACAAGACTACTTATTGATCAAGCAACAAAAAAATCTAACTGACAGAGGATGTAAAGTTTATTATATGTCCGGCAGCCCAGTCGTCTCCTAATAAAGCTTTATTATTTTCAGAGCTGGTGCACCATTTGATCAAGCACAAGACAAACCAGCACCAGCTTATAAAAACTCTAAGTACTGTAAAGTTTGATCATTACAACCTTTTGTAGTCAATGTAAAGAGCTGATGAAGAAAGTTTTAATCAAGTAGAATAACACTTTTGGACCATCAAGACCTAATTGGTTGGAAAAGAATATAAATATAATCTACAAAAAACTGCAAGGTCTTAATCAGGAATTATTGAAGAACTGTTAAGCTATTTTTTCATTCAAATGCAACCTGTTGTGTAAAAAGAGTCAAATTACACATAAGTTTTGTAATTTCTAACAGGAATGTAATTGCATAAGTCCAGAAACAATATGCGGTGAGAAACAAGTCAACATTTGACCTGAAAGGCAAGAAAGCATGTGTGCTATCCTGTAAATCCCCGACTTGTTAAGATCTGATTGAGCACAAACCTGAGCAGTAGTTCACCGTAAGTCCCTTTAATAATCATTCTGAATACAGGAAAGGGCTTTAAACTTTGTTTTGGGAGTCATTGTGTTCTGTTCAAGGCAATTATCTGGGCTTAACTGAGCCCATTCAATCTACCGTAATACATTATGTAAGAGCAGCACTCACTTTATTTGCACAGTAATGTTTTGAGGTCAGTAAAATGCTGTAATTAAAAGGTACATCTTTATTTTTTCTGTTGTTGTTCTTTCAGTCGTTTGAAGCAGACATTCATAATTTCTTTGCTGAGGTGTCCACTGAGCATTTTGAACTGCATGAGGCTTCTCACGCACCAGTGGCTCTCATTGCTGCTTTCTAAAATTAGCTTTATTAATGATGGTGCTTGATAACCATGAAATGTCTCAGCTGCGTCTGATGAATGTGGCAGCTCTGTTTCACACATGCAGAACCCTTCGTATCATAATGAGGAGGAGGTGGGGGGGAGGAGGTGAACAGGAGTGAAGTGAAACCCGTCGAGTTTGTCTCTGCAGCGATGTTGCAATGGTTTACATTCTGTGACCTCTGTTGGTTTTTTGCTATCAAGCAAATTAGCAACATTTTCTACATTGTTTCTGTGGAATGTTTGATAAAAACGTCGGAGAAGCGCAACAAAAATGCATAATTTTATTGAAAAATATCATTCTGCAGGGAACGGACGGAAATCTTTTTCAGTTTTAATGGTTACAATAATCAGCATGAGACATTAAAAGGATTTTTTTGCACAATTTGTTGTCATTATGCAGTTTCAGAATGAAGAAGTAAATGCCTAGAGGATCATAAGGGAAGTTGTTTGATTATTGGAGGAGTCATCAAAGAGCTAACGGTGTATTGCGATAAAATGTGGCTATTCTTTGACAAATGGAGGCAGAATTAAACACAAAAAGTGTTGAATTTGCAAACAGCGAGGATTGTGATTGATTCACCTCCAAGGTTTCACGTTGTAGTTGATTAGTTCAGTCTCGGCCGGTCGACCCTTTGAGACTTCTGCTCAACACATTGCATCGAAGAATAATCTTTCATCTGAGGGTTACGTCACAATGCTCAATCAAACAGTGTGGAAAATACTTCGATTTGTTTCAACAATCATTTTCTACGTTATTCTGGTGAAACAGTACCTCCGGCTCAGACAAGCTTGCTGGAAATCAGCCTCAGAGTCATTTGAGGACTCCGCTGTTTCACCCGCCTGCATCGGTTAACCCTTAACTAATGTATTCAAGACTTTTTTTGATGAGAATTGATCTTCGTTATTGAGTAAAAGATGATATTTCCTGCATATCAAGTCGTTGAATTTCTTTTTTTGAAGAAGTTGATGACTATTAAGATGCAGCAGGTGTGACGACTCTACGGCCTGATACGGAGCGAATCAGGGAATGATTAATGTGGAAAGTGAGCTGTATGTACATCTTTAAATACCGCTTCATTAACACAGTATCTGGTACTCTGTTTTAAATTAGCTTGTGCTGCTCGAGTCCATGCTATTGGATCTCTGTGCTATTTATAAATTAGAGTTTATTTCCTGACTTGTTTCTTACATGTTCCCCAGTAAGGCTTAACTATTATAAACCTCTTTATCTGGGTCGAACTCCCCCCCCCATCAGTCAACTGCAAGGCGATACTCATGAAGTTCAATGAATGCAGAGAAGAGTCATTACAGGACACTTTGAAATACCTCTCTGATATTAGGTGATGACATGCGCCAAACTATGCAGACATGCCCTTCCATAGATGCATCCAAGGTCAACACATCCCACTGCCAAGTTTTTCCTTTTTTTTTGTCCGATGGAATTCCAGTTTGATTAAAAGAGAAAGAGATTTTTCACAGGACAACTGAGGTCTGTGTTAAGACAGTTCAAGTTTCACACTCCCACAGTCTCGAGATGATTTAAAAGGTTTTTATTAATTTATGATCAAGAGGGAATCTGTTCTGTAACAACAGGAACGATAATTGTTCTTGCCAGCTTTTGCAGATCAGAGAGCAGATCAAAGCAGATCAAACAACAATGTCATAATAGCATATTTTTTAATACGACATAGATTGGGGGGGATAAATCATTTGCTTGCCTTGGCACGCTCTATTTTCAACATACCTGTCAAAACTGTGATTTGGAAAAAAAAAGGGGGATTTTTTTCCAGCACCTCACCCTGAGCTTACATTTAGACAAGAGTATAAACAGTGAACACCAAAATCACCATGAGACAGCAACTTGATTTAAAGGACAATGGGGCAACAAGGACTGAGAAAACTAGCTTCCATATTAAGTTAGAGACTACAGTTTGATTATCAGAATCACAAAGTGAAATGCTTTGAACATCCATGCCTGAATTATATAAATACAATTGTGAAAGAGCATAAAAGTTCTCCCTCCTTTTAAATTCTTTATCCTATGTGTAATACACTCAAATCTATGTGGTATGACTGATGTTCTTTAGTCATTTTTAAGCAAAAATACCCTTCAACTCACTGCTGTCATTGCATACAGCTAACTGTTTGGGATCAGGCTATTTCCAGGGACGAAAGCATTGATTCCAGGAGTTACATGGAAGAAGCTTGAAATGTTTGAGTTTAGTGATACAAAACTACAATTTTACAATACTTTGCAACATTTTAACATCCCAGATTTCTTTGTTTTTATCTGTTCTTGAATGTACTGTGGTGAGCAAACTGCACCCAGCAGGTGGTGTAATAGATATTGATTTTCTCCTCGGTGATACACTCGACAAGTTTGAAGTTGATTGGATAAATTGTGGTTAAGAAAATGTATTTAGACAGGCAAACCACAAGTTGAGTTAAATATTTTGGATTTGTACATTTGTTGGTGGGAGTTTTCACTTTTTAAGGAAAATGGAAAGTTTCATGACCCTTCTGTCCTTCAGCACGGCTGCAGGAGAAAGCAAACCCTCCTTTGTACATGTGTCTTTGACCCTTAACAGCAGCATGTCAGCGAGAGGCGTAAAACAGTGGTTCAGGACAACAATCAGCCCAGTGAAAATCCAAAATACAACAAAGGGAGCTGAGGAAACTCTGCTGAAACACATTGAATGACAGGTATTTGCTCTGACAAGTAATCTTGACTTGAGGCAGACATACTCCACCCTTCATGTTTAGACTGCACCAGGCAGACGCTTCCCTCTGCCTGTCAGAGTCTCTGTTAGCACTGGGACTATTTACAGTACCTTGTTTAGAGGTCGACATTTATACTGTATACGGTACATTTTTCTGCTCTGAGAGTCTCAGAGACTCGCCTCAGAGTCGCTCTCCGTCTTTTCGCTTTCTTTCCTTCAGTCTGCTTTGTGTGGAGCTGCTTTGCTCTGTGCCAGCTGCTCAGGCTGCAGCTACTTGACTAATAGTGCAGAAACAGCTGATAACATTCACCTAGTCCTTCCGCTGAGGAAGCTAAATTGCTTTTTAATTCAAGTAGTTTCATTCCTCAGATAAGGAAAATACATGATAGAAATGCTATCTGTATTTATTTTGCTTGTGAGGGAAAGTGATAATATAAAACATTCACAATTGCTGAATGGCGGCTTTTAGAGGAAGCGTTCGCAATCGAAAATTGACAACGTCAAAAAAAATATATTGCCAGATATTGCCACGCTGATTGTGTATCCTGCAGTCAATCCTTATCTGCAAACTGGTAATATTTCAGAAAGTGGGCTTATTGGAGGGCAGCCGATGGAAGCAGGACAATGAGACCACTACAGAAGCTGAACCGATAAGAGACGGAAAGAGCAACTGAATGCCACATCAAATATATTTCTTAAAGACATTATTTATCCAGGCCATGTTTGCTGAGCATGAATGAGTTTCCTCAACAACACCCTCATTTCTATTCAGTCCATACAGTGTCAGACACACCTGGGAGCTACAGGTACACCCAGTGAACTTTTGATACCAGCTAATCCGCAGTTCGGGGTTAAGTGTCTTGCTTAAGGCCACTTCAGGAGTGTACAAAGATAAGGGAGTGCCACATTTCTGAGATAAAGAAAAGGAAAGAAAGGACAAAAACCTTTTACTCTTCTATAAACAAAGAGGTAGCTGTATTTGTATCCCTGTAGAATGAGTGACAACAGCATAAGATGCTCATAGAAAAAGAAATTATTATATTCTGTCACCAACAGTTAGTTTCTATTAGGCGTTTTTGTACTATAGCGACCCCTGCTGGCAGAAATCTACAGCAGTTTAATTACATCATACATGACTGTATTACGCCAGCATGGGTGGAGTTTTGCAGGAAGCAGCAGTGCATGTAGCTACTTTACTTGTTAACCTGCCTGCATCATAATTAAAATGTGGGGGGAAAAAAAACACTGAATTGTTTCAGTTTGAAGAAAATGAGTTCAGTGAGTTCAGTCCAGACATCGTTTCATCAGACGTGTGACCAAGCGAATATTGACAGACATTTCATAACAAGCTACTTTCCAAACAGTTAGAGCTTTCGTGCCCCTCCTTCCCCCCTATCCCAGCTGTTTCCCGATTGTTGATTTTGTGATTTGTTAATGTACTTTGAGATTTTTAGATTAATGACTGTTGGGAATCAAAGGGAATATAATGTTGATATTTCGCTGGAGCCCAAAACTAAACTAAAACTGAAACTTTCTTCTGGCATAAAGGAAAATGTAACTCAACTGTCTATAAACCATAGTCTTTTTTACACAGTTTTCTTTATGTTGTAGGCTTAATACTGTTGTTGATGTTGTTTTATTATTGTTGTTTGCTTCTAAAATTGTATATACTGCACAACCTGCCTGTAAGTTTTCTTATCTTATCTTATCTTATCTTATCTTATCTTATCTTATCTTATCTTACTGTAGGTGTAAACTTTTAATAACAGTACCCTCTTTTTTCTAATTTGTAGTCACTGTTTATCCAATTCTGTCTGCAGCATATCATAATTGCTTGGTTTTAAAACTTCCATTTCTGCTGCTTTCAACCATTAGACATGTTTTAAGTCTGATGTAGCTTGCTGTGAAGCTTAGCTTTGCATCTACACACAAAGTAAAGAAAGTACAGTAAATATATAATGTGCAAGTGGTTGCTTACAGAGACAAACACAGAAATATATGATTCAACTTTTAAGTTCCTCTAAGCTCTGCAGCCTTACTGTTTTTGTTAAATTGCACCACTCTCATAAACCTCATTTTCAGCCGCAGCAGGCAGCTGTTGGCTGTGAAACCTCCCCTTCACTGCATGCAACCTGTTTTGCACCAACAGCACAAGACAAAGTAAGCAGCTAGCTGGTGAAAAAGTGGAGCATTTAGAGGCTAAAGAGCGAGATATTTCCCTCAGGTGCTGGTGGAGCCCAAAACAGTCCTAAAAGATAAGTAAGTGTTTCAGCTATTAACAGCCATGATGTTGTTTAAAGCACACTTCCAAATGATGAAAACATTGCTGTTGAATGAGCAAACAGTCTGCTTACACATTCACCATAACAACTTGTGTTTACAACTTGTTGGCTGCCCCCAAGTGGCAGAATGATCCAGCCCATTACTGCAGGTTCAAAGCTCCGCGCTCATCCACTTATTGAAGACCAAGTCGTTACTGCTGTTTTGACTTTATTGGACTATCACGGGCCAACTTCACTAAAATTGATAGACTTGGTGTCCGGGGAGAACATTTCTGCTCCAGTAGAGCTTGAACATGTGACCCAGATCCCTTGAAAACTCTCTTGGCTGTTCGAGGAGTTGGGGGGAGACGTTGCTCTCGCTGGCTGAAATGACAAACAGCAGGCAGGCGGTGGCATGCTTTGCTTGCCAAATACAGCACTCCACGTTCAAAAAGTGCTGACAGGGAAAACATAGACACTGTTATCCAGGGTCTCCCACTCTGGAGTGAGATGTTGAGGGAAAAACTCCTCCCGCATGGACACATAGATGTGCCTGTATTCAGCGGTCAAGGGTTTTCTTCTGCTGCTATCTTGGAAAAATCACATAACTACAGATTTTTTTGGATTTTCTTTTTTTAAACTCACTTAAAGTGAATGTTTACATGGGAACTGACGTGTTTCGAGGCCTGCGAAACCAGTTAAAAATGCATTGTTCATATACAAGCTACAATGACTTCATTGAGAAAATAAGAAATAACTTTAATCATCCTGACAAAAAAACTCTTTTTTTGTATATGTGGTTTTTCATCTGACACAAGTGATATACTCAGTGTAATTGTTGCCCTCTTTGCTTCCCGCTGAGTTCATTGAACATTCGAGGCGGCTATTTTCTTTGATGGTTTTAATTCAGCCGAGCATACCGGCTGCTATTGCAGTGCCCACTACAATGATTAACTGCATAGTGCTGCATTCATTCATTCAAGCATATCCATCAAAGTACAGCCTCTTCTAACTGGAAGCGAGCTTTCCCAGGGAAGCAGCCTCAGGAAACATCTGACCTGTATTAAAGAACCAATGGAGATTCCAAGACTGGCCAGTTTTGTTTCACCGGTTTAAGAGGCGTATCGTAATTTCAAATTAAAACACAGAGTTAAGCACTATGGAAACCACTTAAAATAACATAGTGGAAACTTGAATGCCAGCTAGCCACACTTGTTGCTGCCAGTGGAAGAGGCTTGCACCTATATAAATCACCATGTTTGGACTTGGACAGATTTGGTAACAGAGAAGGAGAAGAAGAAGAAGAAAAAAAGAAAAAGGACTGTTCTTAACTTTGCATGCATGTGATTTGAGGCGACATAATGATGCCTGACTGTGCGTGCAAGAAAATATCTACTGCAAACAACTTCAGAGCGAAAAATGTCAAACTCGGAGTGGGACCCACTTTATCTCAAAGCTGTTCATTTCCATTCGAAAGTTTTCCTTTAATTATATCCACAAATTTCCTGAATGTAGAACATAAGAGTCTCCTGGGCAATTTAACAGCACAATAGGTTTCTGTTATGACCATCAGAATTTATAATCCCTTCAATTTTGTTTCCTTCTTTTATGCAGTCAATACTGCAGAAACCATAAGCTTCAGCGAAGACGCAAATTCAGAAGGTTCATCTCAACAGTGACTGAATGTGTTTAAAATTGACCCAAAATCAACAAGTGAATTAATTTGTAGTATTTGTATTTGTTTGCAGCTGAATTCTCCTCTGACATCTTCATGCGCGGTGTGACGGGTTGTAAACCTGGACATTTGATCAAAGGAGCAGATATGTTCAGACGCATTTGCTAATCTTCACTCATTCAAACAGCAGAGGTTTGTGCCTGTACAAGCCTTTGAGACGCTTCGACTGTCAGTCAACTCAACCTGCCAATGTTAAAAAAAAAAAATGAATGGGACTTTGACTGACTGAATGACTGAAATGACTCCTCCCACTTCACTATGCTTTAAGTGTGCGATTAAAAACTGTTTTCAGCCATCCTCAGATGAATGGGTGATGGAAGCTTCACATTACACCTGAACCAGTCATGGTTCCTAGCCAGGCCACCCACTCTCTTTTCCTGTTCTTTTAAGTGCCCCCCCCTCAAAACTCTAAACTGCTTATTTGTCTGCATCATAATCGAATGAATGCACAATGCACCTCTGTATCTTCAACCCTTCCATGTATGCATGTGTACGTGGAAAACTGCACATGGTCCACATGGGCCTGTGACCTTTATAACCCCATCCTCCCCCCTAATCTCGTAATCTTTAGCGGAACAGCAGCCTCTGTGATCATTGGCAGGTCTGGCGCGTTGCATACCTTCCTCCGGTGGCGCTCTGTGGGGATATGTGGGAATATCTGCAGGTAATCCACATCTCCTACTAATATTTGCAGCCGGATTTTTCTAATAAGACCTGGTTTTGTGCGTATGGGTGGGTTGGGTGAGGGTGAAAACACGGCCTTCTATGGAAAAAGAGTAAAGCCAGATCACCTAAGAGAAGTGATATAAAGAGGCAACCCCCCCTCCAAGTTGATCTGTGTGATTGAGAAGCTCAGATGCATCTGCAGCTGGATGTGCAGTGTTATACAACTGGCAGCCTCTGCAAGCAAATCACAGCCTAATGGAGAAGGGCACTGCAAACACTGCAGCACGAACAAAGGCCATCTCAGTGTGATGAAACAAGCTTCTAGAGGCTGTTATGCTTGAAAGGTGCAGCTGTAGCTTCATGGTAAAATGCCTGAGCCTATTTGCTTAGACAGGAAAAAACACTGACTAAAATTACTCTGAAAATGACCCTCTATTAAACACACAGACTGTAAATCCTGCACTTTTAAAACAAGACACATAAATTTAATTTATACATCACTAATTTGCTCTGCCTGTTTGAAGAAAACTGTCTGTGTTTCATGCATCAAAGGTTATTTAGGTAACTCAAACACCTTCTCCAGACAAAAAGGTTGTAGTTTTGGTTAAATATTGAAAATGTCTGCTCAGGTCACTGTTGACATTTACAATATTTAACTCAGACCAAACCAAGAGCTTTGAGTTTTCTTAGCTCAAACTGTTTACAGTGGCAAATATTTTACATAAAACAGTTCAATATGTTTAGATTTCTTTTTTCTGTTATGTAGATTAAAAAATCATGGTGACGCATTTCTTAGAAAACATATTTTTCAGATGCAGCTATGTATTTTTAGAAAACAGCGTAAAGCCTTTTTCCAACTATCATGAAAAATGAGCCTTATTTTCGAAACTATAAATAAAACCCTCTGTAAAATAACTATAAGAGAGAGATTTTTTTTTTTTGCTCAAAAAAGAAAAGATAACTTGCAGACACAAGCAGTGTTTGTGATGGTGGCCGGGGTGGATGGGTGCATCATTTGGTTTCTATTTCTTTTCAAAAAACCATACAAAGAATTATTGATGTGCAACTTCAATTGTTTTTCCTAATAACCATGAAACCTTATAGCCATGTGGCGAACACATGAAAATCTCATGTGCTCTACATGTTACTGTAACATAACCTTCAGTTGTGGAGGAAGAAAATGTTTGCATAATTTATGGCCACGACACACAAACTTTACATGCAGAGTTCATACTCGTTCTGTCAGACTTTTTGAGACTGATTATTCAAATCATTTATTGTGACAGATGGTTACTATGAACAGCACTGGACCTCGATGGGGGACAGACTCCTCTGATGTCTTATGGAGTCATCAGCAACCGCTTGCCAACTTTAATACGGCTGGGGACCGTAACTCTCCAGGCAACTACTACTAAACATGCCAGACAGGTCTGGCTCTCTCGCCTTCCTCAGATCGATATCAAATTGTCTCTCAGAGCATCAGCAATCAAGCACGCCAGAACAGTGAGCACTCAGACACTCCAGTCAAAGGTTACAGACAGCCTGGCCAGCTTCGCCCTCAGCCAGTGTGTGACCGCTGTTTTAAAGAGTCCTTTGACAGTTTAACATTTCTCCTCCTCCTCCTCCTCCTGCACCCTCCCTTCATCCCTTCCCCTCCTTTCTCTCCTCCCTGTTGTTTTCCTTTCTCAGCCATTCTGATTAAACCTGAAGATCCCGGCGGGAGGCTCTGATTCCTCAGCCCTGACTGTTACTGTAGTGAAGTCAGTGCTGCATGTCCTCACACAAGGCCAGTCGGACCCACTGGCCACAGAGGACGGAGCAATGAATGAACTTTAGCTGGTACAACATCTGCAGGATGCAGTCCTGTTGCTGCTTTGCACTGTGAGGTCCTGTTGTCACTTTGGTTGCTGTATAAATCTTCGTCAACACGTTTGTCCAACACAAATGCTTGACCATGCATGGCCCATGTTTTATTTATGATTAATAAACTATTAACTACTGCTTTATAAATCAGTCATAAACTGTTATAAACTTCTTTTTAAGTTTTGGAGAATCCTCCTCCTGCACAGCACTTGCTTTGTCTTTTTAATTAGCTTTCTAATTAATCATTAGATCCATCCATCGCACTGGTCATCAAGAGAAGCCTGGGACATGATTTCACTGCAGAGGGTTTACAGGCCTGCACAGCATGCGCAGGAGTGTGCACGTGCCAATTCAAGATGAACTGCTTTCTGCAAAACTACCATTAAAAGCTTTTTATCTTTACTGCCAATTTATTCTGGCTGGGTATGATTACTATTAATTGCCTTTGTGCGTGCACATCACATCACGCAGGGTGTAATAACTTCATTTGGAGTATTTTCCAAACCAGTGTTTTGTGAGTAAAATCTGTTGATTAGCAGAATAATTCCAGCAGGATGAGAAGACAAACTGTTGTTTTATGAAAAGTTTGGAAGATGGCCCTCTGTTTTTATGCTCGCCACTGCACATGCTCGCGCCCACACACGCGCGCGCCAACACTACAACAACAACAAAGAACTTGATTGCCAAATCGCCCATAGCAAGAAATCATTGGAGGAGGCTAATTATTCACTCTATCCAACTCTGAACAGATACACAATCAACTTCAGCCCGAGGTGGACGAAACATTAAACATTGACCAAACTGGATTTTTGAGTCTGATGGCGCAGCTCTGCGCAGCTCTGAGAGGAAGCAAATTGCATCGCCCGGGGCCACTACTGCTGCATGAATGGAGCCTTTTTTATGATCACAGGAAACTTGTCCCGGGGGACCTGGAATTTTAGAGGGTTTTCCCCCTTAAACATACACGCGTACACTTTAAGGGTGAAAGGTAATTTTGCACTTCCTACCCTGTATAATGCAGTTTGAACTGAATGAAACGCGCTCATTCATTGTAGTTTAAACTAAAGCAAGTTGTGCATTTCAAAGCAAAACAGCTTTAAGTCCTGTTACGATAAGTTTTTCGTTATTAAAGTGATAAATTTCCAAATTTATATTCAATTTAGTAACTTTTCCAAATGTAAGAAACAGCAATTAAAACTCACCGTTTTGCTCCTTTACACCTGGAAGGTGAAACTTGCTGACATGACTTGATTCAGCTTCCGAGCCATAGTGTTGGAGAAGCGATGCAAGGAGGAATAATAATGGAAGGATCATTTGGATGAGTGGTGGTTGGCGATCACAAAGCGCTGTTGACGGGTTGGTTTGTATCACCACACACATGCGTCGCTTACAGGACAGCGGTGCTCTTTCGGACACATTTGGAGAGGATAAACGCAGAGTAGAATCCACATAATCTTGATCATCAGTCCTTCTGGGAAAAGTGAATTTTATATCCCCCTAAATCAAGACAAATCCTCCTCCAAAGCTTCCAGATCAGCCGCTTCTGCGCAATGCAAGTGCGCACCTGTTGGTCCTGTGGAAAGTTGGATACAGAGTTGGGCAAAAAAAAAAAAAAAGTTTGGCTTTAAGTAATTATAATCCAGGAATTAGTTTTAAAAGCGTCCTTTTGTAGGCATATCATCTACGGGACGAGATCATTAGAGAGGCAGAGATGCATTGTGGTTAAAGCGCGCGTCCACGGTGCGCTCTCGACTCTGTCTGAATAAATCCCTGCAGATCTTTACGCATTACAGCAAAAGCTCACCCACAGAGACAGCGAGAGTGCAGCAACCTGATACAGTCTGTACCCAGAAACCATTCGCAAAAAACCGAGACGCGTTGTGTTGTGCGGCGAGTTCTTGAGTCATAACTTGGTGGAGACTGACATAAAATATCGCTGCGCAGCGAGGGTTGGGTTTTTGGAGACTGCCAACTGACGGCACAACAGGTGCTATACATAAAGTAGAACTTCCCAGCCGAGGAAACTCCCCGGCATGTTAACTATTCCGTTGCTGCCTCGTCCAATAAGACGTTTCTCCCACTTTTAATCTCAAATTGGCGAATACGGTCCTAATTATTGGAAACAGTTTAGAAATGTGTCAGTTTGTCCAGATAACTAAGAGCAAAACAGCTCATTAGAGTCAGATATGTAGAAAGGAGTGTTGATGCGAGGTTTTTCTTATAATTACTTTGCATTCCGTTTCTTCTACCAGAGAAGAAATAACTTTCATAACTCAAACACCAGATGAAATTATTAGGAATGAATTCTTGGAGCTCAGTACCAAAACTTGAACATCATACAAGTCTAATATTATTGGAGTAATCCTTCTTAGTCTGCAGATTTTCTCAGAAAAAAAAAATCACATCTGCCAAAAACCAGTAAAATAAGCAATAAATAAAGAACTGTGTCTCATTCTAACACAAATTTTTAGTTTTAAGACTCAAGATAAGACAGAACTCTTTTTTTCAAAGTAAAATACTCCCTCTATTCTCTGTTTCACATGCTACAAAATATAATTTAATCCAACCACCTTATTTTTCTCTTGTTAATCACTGGGAATTTTACAGAACTTAACTGTTACTTTCGGGATGGTTTTGGTCAATGTCACTAACACAAAGCTGTAATTTGGTCTGTTTGAGAAGAGAAAATAAACGTCAAAATTCACTTGCTACTGTTTGTGTCTCATTCGCTTCCACTCTGTTTGTGCTCATAAATAACCTTCTCTCCTTCCCTTTCTATTAGGCTGCATTGTTGTGGCCTTCGTGGCCCACTTACATTTTTTTGACATGTGCATCATGGGTCATCAAATTTATAACACATGCTCAAACAATGAAGTCCACAGTGCATGATGGGAGCTTCATTATTCAAAAGGAAACTTTCCATAAGAGAGTGTGCCAAAGTAAGCTGTTGTATATTGGGTGATTGTTTGAAGCCTCCATTCATTTTCCCCATAGAGAGATGAAAGATAAATGTGTATCCGCACAAGACGTTTCAGTATGGTGTAGTGTGTTCTGCCTAAATGTTTCTGTGGAAGGAAATGTTTAAGGGCTTCTCAATTTGTCATATCAAAGCAGAGACACCGCTTGGAACAATACTCCCTCCTGTTCCCAATTTCCTCTCTCCCCGGCACACTGTTGTACCTCATCAACCGCTTTTCATGTGGTTCCTCCCATTCTATTGTTGGCAAAATCCAGCAGTGTATCCCCAAAGTCGGCTGCAGCACAGACACAACAATCAAAGCAGAGCTGGAGACATATTGAACCCATTGAGCCAGACACATGATGCAATGCTGCAGCAATTTACCCCCAGTCTCACATAAGCTCAGAGAGTGCACCTCAAAGAGAGGCGCAGAGCAGCCATCTCTCCAGCATCGAGGTATGGAGGGGAAGGTTTTTGTGGTTTTAATCAAAGTTAATGGCTGGGAAAAGAAGGCATGGGGCACTGATACAGTCATTTCATATGTGTGTTGCCCCCGTGGAGAGGGGCATATAGAGGTCTTCTTGTGCCTGCTGCAAGGGCCGAGGCCCTTTGTGTAAAGGAGAGTATCACATTCCAGCCCTGCAAGGGCCTGCAGCAGATGTCAGCACTTCAGCATTGTGGAATCCCTCTCCCTCTCTCTCTCACAAACACACTCACACACACACACACACCCATGCACACACACTCCTTGAGGTTTTGTCTGTAAAATCTGGGTATTTTGTCTCGTTGTCCACATTTGATTGCTGCTTCCACGGTGGTCTCGTGAAACGTCGAGGCTTTGATACAAAGAATTATAATAAACAGAGGAAATTAGAAACAAGACAGACCTTTTGGGTCACGGTTAACATACAGAGACATGCCAGCCAGCCAGCCAGGAGGGCTCTGTGTCCACCCGGCACGCTGGAGATGGAAATGTATACAACTGAGAATTCACAGTCGACGGCTCCCCCCAGCTAAATCCCATTAGACTTGCTCGCCTTTTCGGGACACATTCTGTCAAACAAACAAATGCCCTCTCCCAATCAGTCCGCATTACACAACGCATCTGTCACAGTGTCTGCGAAAACACCGGTTTTTGTTCCAGGTGAAATGAAGTGAAACACAAGGGAGCGGACATGTTTGCTAAATCCAGATTGCGGCTCATTATTCCACCTTGAAGGAGAAAGGCCTTTGAGATGACTTCATTTATATGGTAAAACCCTCCCCGAGCAGCAGCAGGAGCTTTTTTGCTGTGTGGTCCTGCGAGGAGTCGTCTGCGGTGTTCACTGGAGGTGGGAAATGAGCCAGCAGAGGAATTTATAAAGAAATGACTCACATTTTCTCAGAATTTCTAACACATTGATGCCTTTTACAGTCATCATGATGTCTGATGAGCTCTTATCTTTGAAAACACAGATGCAAAGTTTGTGCTAATGTTTGCTCTGAGGCTTCTCTGTCCTTTCAAATGTGGAGAAAAAACTTTTATAAACCAGTGGCAAGTAAGTATTGTATTAAAAGTTTGAGATTCAAAAAGTGTGGCATCATGGAAATTAATTGCCCCTGACTGAACTTGGCTTTGAAACCGGAGCCCCCTGGTGGTGCCCCTCAGGGCTACATCATGTCTTTGCCCCTTTTGCATTTATTGTTGCAACTTCAAGTATAGTGGGTAATTTTTTTCAGTTCTGGACAAAAACAAGACTTGTTTTTAATTTCAATATCCACCAAAGGGAATCATGTTATTATGTGATGTGAATAAATTCGAAGGAGAAGACTTGAACAAACTGTCTTCCATCAGAATCATCCATCCTTAGTTTTTTTTTTACTAATCTGCTTATCATTTTAATCTGCTGCTCAGGGTTGCTGGAGGCTGAAACCTTCATTTTCATGCATATTTGATTTTCACCTCTAAAAAAAACACACACACACAGCATTAGCACAGTAAGGAAGGTCAGAATGTTGTTTTTCAGCATCTAGTTTGGAGTTGGCATTCATAGAAAAAAAAAACCACTGAATGACTCAGAAACCCCAGACAACCATCATGATGAGAACCTGCTGCTCCTCAAACAGGGCTGGACACAAAGAGCTTCATCTGCATTAAGAAGACCTGCAGGTGTTTCCCATCCGCTGCTGATTATTTGGAAACGTAGCAGCGGAAATCTCTCAGCATAGTTTTGTGCCCACACCCTGTGCGATTCATGTAATTAAAAATGGTAAAATCAAGCAGTTTTTTAAAGCAAGATGTTAGATTTTTAAGTCTTTCTCACAAGTCAGTTCACACTTGCACCTGTACATGTGACCCAAGGACTCAAACCGGTGTGTTCGTGCTCTATCCATCTCTGTCATTTCACCAAAACACTGGTAATCTTGTCCGATACATTCATCCTTCACATTTGTCAGCAGCCAGTGTTTCACAGCAGAGCCTGAATTCAATTTAAATCCACTTGTTACTGTTGTGATACTGTCTGGCTCTATTTGTTGTTGCTCCTGGATGCTCTGGAAATGACACACACGGGGGTGGGGGGAGGGGTCTGCACTGAAATTATACGAGTTTGCATGAAAAACAGGATGCCTCATTTGAACTCGTGAGTTTTTCTGTGGAACTAAAAAATGAAAAACAAAATCCAAACCAAACCTCAAGTGGTGTTACGTTTTCAGGAATTCATCTGATCGCGTAAACAAGGGAGCTGTTACGGCACAAGGGGGACTACTGTTACTGTTTATTTGTTGTAAATTTCAGCAAAAAAAATGCGTCATCTTTTCAGCGTGGCATTTGACAAATGTTGGACTTCTCGCTTTGGAAACGAAAACCACTCGCTCCTTCAGGATTTCCCTCCTCACCTCTGAGTCGAGAGCAGAGTCCAAAAAAATCTGCGAGGAGTTCTCCAGCTCAACAGCTTCCTGGCTCTAAGCCTCCATCATAATCTTTGTTAGCGTTGCACTTTACTAAATATCTGCTGATGGGGAAGACTAAGTTTCCATTATGACAATCTGCTTATTTAACGATCCAGGGGTCAAATCTCTTGCACTGCCAAACTTTATCAATACAGTATTGTGCTGGAGCCTGAAAACTGAGCAGTGATGAATTAAATGAGGCTGAACATCTGTGAGCCTGCAACATCGTGCATATGTCTCCTTTTAACCACTGATTTTTGCAAAAAGTGCATATTGCACATCTGCATTGTGGATTTATGCAGCGGTTCACGTTGTTGAAAGACTTTATAAACGAGTCTTATGTCACAGTCTTTTCGGTTCTTGCATGTATAGTGTGGATTTATTTGGGTTCATGCACAGAAAGAGAAAGCGCTCTGCAGAGTGGAGGGACTTTGATCAATAACTAAATTCATCAAACTAGGAAGATGCCAATATCTGAACATGTCAGTGTTTCTAACAGCCTGGCTGTGCTGCTGTAACAAAGCATCTTCCAGAAAATGAAGCCAACAGAGTCTGTTCTTCAACAAATTACTCTTCATTTCTTTGTTTGAAAATTTTAAATTCAAATAAGCGAGCGAGGAGCAACAACAGCTGCTTATTTTGTAACAGCTGATTGAAAACAAAGTAGAACTGCTGGAAAGAAAAATAATTAATTCTGTTTTAATGGAAAAAAAATATGTAACTCTGTCAGTTTATTGCAGTTTCATTTATTTTTAAGACCTGATTTAACTGCAGTGAACATCAGAGTTCCCTCAGGATCAGGACTATCAGGACTCAAAAAAAAAAAAAAGTTACGGCACAATAACCATTTTATTCTGGGTGTGTCATTTCCCAACATGCACAGGAAAAGGTGCTTGTTAAGAGATTAAGAGATAAAGAGGATCTATAATTACTGTAATAGATGTGCTGGCAAAGAACAAACAATAACTGTATGACTCCTCTTGGATCCCATGAATAGTATTTACTTTATATTCAAACATAAATATAATACATTCCCATTTTTATTTAGTTTCAATTCTGTCTACCTACTCATCAACATGACTTTAAATCCAAAATCAAGTTGAAAATATTCAAACTGCATCACACCTGCTGCCTTTTGTTTAGTTCTCATCATTTATCTGCATCATTTTTGACAGTTTTCATGACATCTGCTTCTTTCTCTTCTAAATGTATCTCGTCACTGTAGCGATTTGTCACGTCCATCAAGCTTCTCTGGGCTCATTTCAAGAACTCTCCATCACATCTGGATGAAAAAACAAACTTGTTAAAGCAGCAAACTTTGAAAAAACACTCTTAGTAACAATTGTTTGAGTCGTCCTTTGACCCAATCTTTATTTTCATTTGAATAAGAACGCGACAACACTCTCAGCTACGGTATGAAGTCTGCCTGCCAGGTACAACCGCAGCAGATTGGTTTCATCCAGCCTGACATATTTCTGGAATGGCACATGGTTGTCCATCAGACACACGGCTCGAAGCCAGCCTGTAAACACTCCTGCAGACAACACAAAAGGATCCTTGTGTTCGATTGTAAGCCTCCTGACCGTAACGCCAGAACCAGGGCCTGTGACATAAATCATTAATCTCTATGCATATGGTGCTGATTAATTTGTTAATGCAAATGGCATGCCCCGTCACTCAAAATTATACTGCAGGGATCCATGTGGAAAAGGCCGCCCAAGTTGTTTGACATAAAAGTGATGAATGAGATACGGATCAAAATTAGAGGAAAAATCAACTCAGCGGCGTCATGTGATGGATTTTTAACTTTCACTTAAAGAACAAATGGGCGGATTTCCTTTTTCAATTCTCTTAATGTGTCTCAATTTAACTCATGAAATAAATGAAAAGGACACGAGAAGTTCTGATGTTTTTATTTAAAAAAAAAAGATCTTTTTTATATTAGAAAAGTACAAAACGTAGCCAAATGCAAGCGGATGTGGTGGTTTATAGAAATGAATGCCAGATCTGCTGATGGAAAGCATTAGAAGTCATTTCTATCATCACCGAGATAATAAATTCTATGTGTGACCAATTTTCAAAGACTAACCCCGAATTTCTCATAACATTTATATGAGCCATTTGAACATCAGAAGCTAAACCTGAAAAAAGCCAAGGTTCAATGGATAAAATGATCAGTCGTTGATAGCTTTATGTGCTCTTTTCTTTCCCAAAGACAGTCGCTCTTTTCACTGCTTCTCCTTTTTTATTTAATTCCCCTGAAGTTTGCTTTATCATGTAGGAACACAGCCTCTGTTTGGAGATTCCTTCAGGTGCAGCAGAGCAGGCAGGAGTAATCCACCTAAACCAGTTTTTAAAGTTTACACTATGTGGCAGTTCTCAGAGGGGAGACTAATACACACACACACACTCCTGCACACACACACACACACACACACACTCACACTTGCTGGAGGACAACTTAAGATGTTACTCAGCAGCTGCAGACAGCTCAGCGGCATACAGACGACTTTGTAGTGAGGAGGGACATCAATCACGTGCCACATAAAAGTCCTTTAATTCATAGACATCATTTAAAATCAATATTGAGAACATATGATATGTTAATATTTAATGAGCCTGTAACTGCTGGTTCTCTGCCAAACATTTTGCACTCAGCTGGATATAAACAAAAATGGGGTCTCCCACCACAGAGATGAAAAACAGTTTGAAATTATGACTCCCAGACGGATGGAAATGTATTTAAACAGACAGACTCACATTAGCTGACAGCTCAGTCTAAGTGACTGACTTTGAAACAGCAACTGAGAGAAAAAATGTGTCTGCAAAACAACAGACTCCTTTTATTATTATTATTGGATGTTCTGGAGCTTTAAGTCATATCACATTATCTTCATCAGGGTTGCAGTGAAAGTGCATAAGAAAAACTTTAAGATTTTGAGTTCTTGATGGTCTTAAATCTTCATTTGCTGATGAAAATATGTATTTTTTAAACAATATTTATGGTTTGTTTTAAAGAAAACATCAGAAAAATGTATAATTTCAGTTATTATATTAAATTCAAACAAACCTTAATGGATGGTGTAAAAAATAAATACGGAATGGTCCTTTTTTTTCTTTAATCAACTGGTAATCCGTCTTTATTAAGAAATACAATTAATTACCTTCTATATTAGAGTTATTTACACAAAAATAGTCAATGTAAAGTCTTTAAATGCTACAGAATAATTATTTTAATACACAAATCAATAGAATTCATGAGACTGAACTGTACTGGATCCATAATTTACTATCAGTTTCTGTTTTATGATCTTCAGCCCTTTACTCTTCTCAACCATCTGCCATTAAATACCACACAGACGCTGCCATGAATGGTGAGACGTTCGCGCCCATCACGTGAACCAGAGCATCTCTATCCCCCCGCCGTCACGTCACGTTTCAGCGTTTAAGCGGCGGCTGTGGATGTGATGTGGAGGCGGGGAGACACTGTCCGTGGTGCTGATGGGAGGACTGATGATGCTCTCCGGCTCCGTGCAGCCGCTACTGCGCATGTTGCATGACAGGTACACGCAAGCCTCCATCTTGGGCATCCCGAGCTCAGGCGAAAGGGCAGCAGCCATATACACACTGGTTCCCAAATAACAACAAACCGGGCGCGGGGATTTAAAAAAGAAAGAAAGAAAGAAAGAAAGAAAAATTGGCAATTTGCCGAGATGTAACTTTTTTTTTTTCCAGAAACCGATTCAACAATCGTGTCTCAGTGAGGACGGCGGGGAACAGAATGGAAACGAAAGACGGCGGCTGGTGTGGAAGGCTCCGTTAACGACCACTTGCACAGTCAGCTTTACTGGGGGCGACTTTTCTGAAGGAATTGACGGGTGCCAAAGCCAAACGGTAAGCTGGGGGGGGTGCATGGTGTGTGTTGTGATGAACCACTTCGGTGTTATTTACGCTCGTCTCGTGCGCTCATGATCGCATGATCGCGTTCATATGTATTGGCATCTCCTTCCCTGCATCCCCCTCCTCCTCCTCTTCCTCCTCCTCCTCTCGTCATGGTGGTCGCTGTGTTGTTCTCACTCCAGCAGCCCCTCTGCTCCTCTCATGCTCGCGCTTTGGGCGAGTGTCAGCCTCTGTTACTTACTTTGCTCTTTGTGCAAACAGACCCGACACGACGTGCAGCCACAGGTTGTGAGTGTGTCCAGGTAGCGTGCGTGTTCTTCTTATTTTGCATCGGTTGCACATCAGTATTTTGATAAGAACAGCACAGGCCTTTCTTTCCTCCTGGGTTGGAGCACTTTACAGTTGTGTAAGATGCTGGTGTGTATTATTAAAACAAAACAGAATGTTAAATATTATGTAGGCCAAATCACAAAGCTTTATCCTGATACATTTTGCATTAAGAGCTTTAAATGATGAATGATTATCACCCATTTATCTGAACATCCTCACATTCTTGCAGGAATTATCTTTCCTAGAACATCATGTTTGAGGCTCATGATCTAAAACTGCACCGCCTCAGGAAGCGATCTTAGCAGAGCAGAATTGCTTATTGACCTTGGACCCATGGGGGGTGGGGGGGGGGTGACCATGTGAGGCAGCTTGAGTCACTGTCAGCCACTGCATGACAAAGCCTCAGCACTTTTTAACAGTGCCAGTAGTAAAACACAACGAGGGCGATGTTGTACAGCTGTGGCACAGAGTTGACTCAGGCTGTGCCAAGGTCAGTTTTTGGACTCGCTCGCAGCTGAACTCTCATTCAAATCTGCACAGGGATCAGTTTTTTTGAGTGTGCAGGATGTCCTGGTTGTGTCTGTAAATGAATATATTTATGGGAATGTACTCACTTAAATCTGCTCAGTAATATGATCTATTTGTCACCCGCAAAACAGGAAACAGCCTCCATAGTATAGCAGAGTGTTATGGACAGAAGTTATGCAGCCTATGTTATAATAAACTTACCTTTTAATGTTTTTTTAACATAGAAGTCATGTAATCTGCACCGCTGTTTTTTACATTATCATACTGAATGCATGAGACCCCAAAATATGTCTCTGCTGCACAAAATTATGTATGTTTTTAAGATTTTTTTCTTATCTCAGAGTACGAAATATTGAGATTTACCCCTTTGGGACTTAAAAAAATCTGAAAAATGTAAAAATCCAAACACACATCCATTTCCCTGAAGGGGCTGTATAACAAGACAAATCTTAATGTTTATTGTTTATGCCCAAACACTACACTCGACGGTCTGTACTGAAGAGTTTTGATGCTCTAGGACGTTAAACAGTTAAAATAAAAAAAAAAAAGTTAGACAGAAGCTAAACTCCTATTGGTGGATCTGCTCACATTTTAAAGACACTTGTCACCAGTGACAAAGGCTTCAAATGGGGCCTTTTCTGGCTGTGATGCGTTTAGAGCCAACAGGGTCAGGAAAGGTGCCATAACATGCTGTAAATTCATGCCTGTGGTTATATTTTTATGAATGATAATGTCAAGGTTTTATATCCTTTAATATTAAAACAAATCTTATCTTTTAGTAGAATACATAATTATGGAAGCATCCTGAGCTTTTTCATGCTCATGACCGAGTAGAGATGATCCGAGATGGGAGATGTCATGCAGAAAAATGCTTGAAGACCGAGGGGACGTACTGTCTGATTTAAAGGTGATTTTTCAAGAAATGTGGTCGGTTGCCAAGTCAAACATTCCTCATCGCTCCAGCTGCCGTCATCTGATCCGTGTGGGGCAGTGTTGACGTGTGTTGGACATTTTCTCCTCAAGAATGGAAACACCAAACCCACCTCCTGATGTAGGAATTTTTCAAGCTGATTAAACAATGTTGACTTAGCTTTGGGGGGCGAGTCAAGGTGTTCGCACGCAGGCACGAGGTGCTGAGCGAAGTGCTGGAAACGATTTCTAGTGGAGAAGATGATAATCGATGTGCAGGGGGAGGAACAGTCAGGGAGTCACTGGGCCAAAGCATCGAGAAAGAGAGAGAGAGAGAGAGAGAGAGAGAGAGACTCTGTCTAGACAATAAACTGCTTCAGTTAATGTACAGTCTTTCTGATTGGGCGGGGGGGATGAAACTGTTGGCTTTGCTGTTAGTCTCAGTGTCCCTTTGCAATGAAAGGGCACCGCTTACCTAGATGGGGAATGAATCACACAGGTACTATGGCTGCCGGCTGATTAATGGCTCCTATCAAGAAATGCAAAATGCACCGCCTTTGCATGGGACTGTGCATTTGTATATGCATAACTGTGCTTCTTTAGCCCTGCCTGGCTTCGGATTTATAGCAAATACGCTACGTTATCTCCTGCATTTAAGCATTTGCTTTGTGAAAATGGATTGAACTATTATACTACAGCTATCATTGATCAAACCAAATTACACTGTTTATAGAGATCATGATAAACGGCTGTCTGCGGCTGCATGCAGATCAGGATTATCAGGCATTGTTTTTCTGCAGGTTGTAGACTGAGGAAGAGGATAATTTAGTCAATATTATTCTTTTTTCAGCCATCCTTCAGAGGTCACTTTTACCTGATGAGTCCTGAATGACCGTATTTTTTCAGGTGCATTACTCGGCTGATTGGATTTATGCTTGAACTTGCACTGCTTGATTAAACCACGTCAGGATGATGAATTTTACATTGCAGACATTTACTGCATGTGACATGAATTCAGAGTAAATGAAGACGCATCATGTCAGAAAGCAAAGAAGAGTCTCACCTCCTCTGACGGAAGAGCTGAAGTGGCTTTTGTCCTCGTGTGAAAATGGATGCTGAGATCAGTTAAACGTGACAAGAAAACAAAACAGTTCAGATTACTGAATTTCACACCATTAATGGTGTAACGAGTAGGATTTGACACTTGTAGTTTGTAAAAAATATCACAGGTTGGCCCCTCCTCCCACATTACAAGTCACGCCACAGCTTTCTCTTTGGATGCATGTGTACAGTCGAGACCATAAGCATCCATGAGGAAGCTACAACAGAAGTCACGCATGAAACAGCTGCAGCAAGAAGCTACAATACCAGAAGTCACTCTGTAGCTTCCTCTTAGATGCATGCTTACAATCTGCACCTACATGCTGTTATTTATTGGGGTCTACGAACTCACTCCCCAAAGGTTGATGCCCAAAAATGTCCTGACCCTGTATGATAAGAAAATAGAGGTCAGAATCTCTGCAGAAACAGAAACCAGCACAAACTGTGTGGACCATAAGTGATGATTGAGAGGGATTATTTTTGTGTCAGTCTGCCTTTAGGCTTGAGTAACTTTAAAGCTGTGACCTCTTCTTCTCTTTTTTATGTCTCCACAGGCTCAACTTAGACCAGAATGGGCATCAAGAAGCTCGCCATCTTCTTCTTGCTCCTCTCTCTGTGTTTAGAGGGAGGATCTGCCAAAGAGAAGGGAACAAAGAAGGGAAAGAAAAAGGGGAAGCAGGTTTACTGTCCGTCGTAAGTATGAAATAATATCTGAAATAAGTCGTTGAAGTATGTGATGAGTTTTCTCTCAAAACCCGACTTGACTTGTATGAACTCAGTGATTTAGTGTTTCTCCTCTGCAAAGAGGGCTCACAAGTCACAGTTTTAAAAATAGCAAAAATCAATGCAGCAGACCTGACTTGTAGTCCCTGGTATTAAATTCAGTAACACGGGATCATTCATTTTCCAAAATGTACCCTTTCTTCAGAATCTCCTTGTCTGAGATCGATAACTGTAAAAATCCATGACCCAGTTTGTAACACTGACTGTCTGACTGTCTCCTCGGTACTCCTGGTGACTAGCAAACTGACTTGTATGAGTGAATTTATTGGTTTTCCCCTCTAATGTCCTTTGAGGTTCCCCAAAATCCACCAGAATTCATGTAATGTATAAAATCTTTGCACCAAATGAACTTTTCAGTCTTTATTTACCAGTTATTTTTGTCCAAATCTCATCTGCTGCTTCAATTTAGACCTTCTAAGATCCGATTTAAGACCGTCTGTAATAAACGGTGGACATCCTGGAAAAAAACACCAAATCTTTCAAAAATGTGATGGTAAAAAGTTTGAATACTTTCTGTGTGATGTGTTCAAACAAAAAGTCAGCATCTTTGTCTAAAACGGATGCTACCTTGGCCGCTGTTTCCTCATTTCCTGTTCGCCAGCTGTCCGCAGCTGCCTGATGTTGTGTAACTGTGTAGGAACGTGTTAAATAAGTAATGGAGTTGTTAGGTCATGGATAAACCTTAAAGATAAAACTCATTAAGTCTCATTACAGAAGAAGTACCATCATGTCCCAGCATGCCTCTGGACTGTCCATTGTCTCATTTTAAAGTAAAGAGCTGCACCCTTTCGCTTCCTTAAATGGTAACAAATGACTCAACAGCCAAACTTCCTGAAATGAGGGCGAAAGCTTTAATGCAGCCTTCAGTGTTGGCAAGTGTGAGCTGTATGACATGTTTCGTGTTTAGTGCTGCAGATGCCTCTCTGGATCAAGGGAACCACTTGGTTTCCAGTTTAGCTGCTGTGCTTGAGGTTGTCAGGAGGGTCTGTTAAAAGAGAGGAAAAAAAGGGGGTTTAGTGGATGGGAATTATGTGTTTCACTTTGATCACAGGAACCGCAGAACGTACACACACTGGGCAGCATTCCTGTGGAGCACTTTAACTCATCCTTCAGTGCATGATAAGGTTTACATAATGATATGTAAAGTGCTTTGAGAAGGGGGGAAATTCTTTGGCAGGAGAATTCATTGCCACCCACAAGGAGACTTTCTTTTTCTCCTTTCTCTCCTGCCAGATCCTGTTCTCCCCTTTCACTGTCTTTGTCCCCTTGTTTTTTTCATTAGTCGACCTCAGGAAACAAATGGTGTTTGACAGAGCGTCTTTGAAAGTCACGACTTTATGTTATGGTGGTAATTTTAAGTAGACGGATGTTTTTTGGCTATTTTGCAGGATGATTCAAAGGGGAAGTTTCACTTTGGGTTCAATAAAAAATCGGATTGTAAGCTGCAGAAAATATTCTGTGAAAAGTGATTTATTCTCTTTGCCGCCCACATGGCAAATAACTGAACTGAAATATTTAAAGGATTTTTTTTTTCAAGGAAAGCAAAATGAATTCTAGCAAATATGATAACATGATTTTTACGTCACCCTTTTTTACTTTGCAACTGACCTGAAAACATTGACGTTTTCTTGGTGATAATAATACAGCCTCTGTATTTATGAGGCACATGACCTGTTTCATCTTTAAAAATCCTTAGAAAGTCTGACATCGGCTCTGATGTGTTTGGTGCTAATTTGTGAATGTTAATGTGATAACGTGCACAGATGGGAAACACTAGGAACATAACTACATTAGCTTGTTAGCATGCTGATGCTACAGTCAAGCACAAAGCACAGCTGTGCAGCCTTACAGAGCAGATAGCAAAGCTACACTACTCACTGTAGTTGTGTTCGAAATGTGGTGCTTTAGGAAATAATGCAAATGTTATGATTTACAGTAAACAGCATTTTGCTAACTTCCCTCTGTCTGTTCCAAATATCACTTCCCAACAGGTAACTCTCTCAGGTTATGGTTTCATCAGAAAGTTTAGAGGATAAAAGTGTGTGTGCTGTGCATCTGTGCAGCTATTCTGCATGAGACTGACCTGTTAATACAACTATGCTCACAGTTCATCTCTGCTTTTTTTTTTTTTTTGCAGACAGCTTTCGTCTGAAGATTTAGCCAGAGTCCCTGCAAATTCAACCAGTAACATCTTGAACAGGTTACTGATCAGCTATGATCCCAGAATAAGGCCCAACTTCAAAGGTAAATCTCTTTTCCTCTCCATCTGTCTCCTTCTATTTTTAATTTACATTTCTCCTGCAGTGCTGTCATGCTAATTAAAGAAACAAGTTCTCTATGAATGTGTGCCTCTACATTTCTCCTGGTGCGGGAACAGATCTGTGCATAAATAAACCTGAGACATTAAGGAAAACAAATTTTTCCGTGACACAAACTCTTGCATTTAACATGCTCTACATCAGTATTTCCTTGAAGACATCTCAACATGGTGCTGATTAAACACACACAGGTTGTTATGGGAATAAAAACCTGTGAACAAGCACAGTAAGAAAATCTAAATAAATAACATAAAACTTTGTATATTTTATACACGTTTGGTGGAACTACCATCTTTTCATGTTTCATTGACCCTCTCACTTGAAACTCAGAACAAATATTGAGATTTTGAGGAAAGACAGATGCAGATATCTTCTTCTAAAATCTCCCGCCTTTTCCTTTTGTGATTCTTTCCACTACGGATCCTTTTTTAAAGTTTACACTGTAGTGCACGCTGCACTGTAGGGAATACCAGGCTTTAGTCTCACAGAAACAGCCATAAAAACAACAAAGACATGATTGGTGACCTCTGCGTCTGACTGATGGTCTTGCCAGTCTTCAGGTAGATCCTCAGTCAGTTTCCACCCTCTGGCTCTTGGCAGAGGGAGCCGTATCTGAGGCTCCATGTTTGATGTGTTGTGAGCAGAATCGGCTCCCTCTCCGACTGCCTGCAACCGGTCCGACGGCCAAACATCTGCTCTTGATTTCAGGGTGGGCTAAAAGCTCCTTGTCCATTAACATCCATATCATAATCTCCCAAATTAAATCCTAAACTGTGTCTTCTGCATGACTTTGCCAAGGCCTGTAAAATGGTGGTCTGCTTTCATAAACCACAACGAGAAACTTTAGCCAACATTAGAGGTGTTTCTGGGTATTAATTAGTTTGCTTGGTTGCAATAATGCATAGAAGATGTGAGCTGTTTTCTGCCTCTTATTGTGCACATTAACTTTGTGTAAAACTTGATAGAATTCATCCCCTGAAACTCTCGAGTCTCCAGTAAACACCTCAAAGGAAATCATTTATTTAAAGCAGAGTGAGCAGTCGGCGCTCATCAAGGATTTCATTAGTTTATGCAAAAGGCAGAGCGGAGAGAGATTTCAGTATATATGTTTACAATGTTTTCTCACCCGACAGTGCTGATAAAGTGTTTTGTAAATCCTTATCAGTAACACAATCGGTGTAATCATCAGGTACAATAAGTAGAAATAAAGATTTGCAGGGTTTTAGGATGCGTACTGACATTTACTGTGACATATATGCACAGAGGAGCCTCGCTCTGGTTGCAGAGCAGCTGTAAAACACAGTCCACTCAGCAACAACATCTCCTCTTTCCTCTCTCTCTCTAAATCCAGGAATTCCTGTGGAGGACAGAGTGAACATCTTCATCAACAGTTTTGGCTCCATCCAAGAAACGACCATGGTGAGAGTTCATTTCAATCCCACTTCGACCCGACAGTATTGATAATCAATACCTCTGCTTATCAGACGCAGAGGATCAGAGCTGAAAACTGCTTCCTCCTGCAGGTTTTAAGGGAGAGAGCATGAGCATGTTTTTTTTTCCAGAGAGTATCCGACCGTTTAGCAGTGAATCATGATGGAGACGGAGGTTTTCATGCCTCATTTATCTGATGGCTTAATTGCTGATAAAGAGGAGAGCTGTGTGAATGCTAGTGAACAGATTAAACTCAAGGACAGCGCCGGGTCGACTCTTGATCACTTGAAACAATAAAGGGAACATTCTTGAAGGTTTCTAATAGGCCTTAAGTCTATTAAGACTCACTGGTTCGTTTTAATTCAAAGCTCCTGGGAGAAGCCAGTAAGCATTAAGTGTCTCTTTCAGTAAATACATCCAATAATGTGTAAAGTTTAATTTGGGACAAGAGAAAGATGAAGACCCGAGTTCCTTTTATAGTTGATACCAATAAAACAAACAATAAAAAAGCAATAAAACAAGACTTTAACATGCTGATTCCTACTAATCAGACAGGAGGACTTGGATGTGACAAGATGGATTATATGACAAAATACATCTTTTTGTGTTTTTTACCAAAAAAAAAAGCTGAACCAACACCTGAAATGAAATGAAATTATGTGTGTTTGTGTGTGTTTGCAGTAGCTGATAAACCGCCGTCAAATGCACACTAATTAACAAGACCAGGCCTCTATTTGAATGAATGAGGAGATCAACTGGACATAAAAGATTTATGTAAAGGACAGGCTGTCAAATTCAAGAAAAATTACTTACAATTTCTAGAACAAAGCATCGAGAACAAAGTTTTAAACACCTTTTTCCTCACAAGTTTTACCCCCACCACATATATGCAAGGTTTCACAACAGCAGCTTCCTCTACAGATCAATCCACAGCGGCAACAAAATTGGCTCGTTTTATTCCTTGTTCGAGTGATATAAAGCAGACAATTGGCTTTCAGGGAGAAGGGGCGGGACATGTGTCACACAGCTGACATCTCTGGCATTACAGACTTTTCTATTCAAAAAATTCTTCAGGTTGTTCGTCTCCTCTCTGTAATTTTATCAGGCGAAATGCGACACAGTCGACACACAATTCAATAGCTTTTTTTTTTTTTTTTTTTTTTGATCACAAGCGTATCGTGTGTCCGGCATGGACAATCC
>JAPZDV010000026.1:21225047-21249154 GCA_029814665.1 Acanthurus lineatus
TTTCTGCGCATTTCTGCCTTTATTCACACACACACACACACACGTGCAGTCATGATAAAGACATCAGAGACTCTGTCTGCAGTGTTGACATGCAGACAGAGAAAAACAGTGTTTTCAGCCTGTAATGACGGATTGGGCCGTTATCTTCTGTGTTTGACATCAGAGTTTGCTCACTTATCTCCTTTATTTACATTACATGATAAAATGCCTGCGCTTACCTTCCCGAAAGGACTTTTTATATATTTACACATGAATCTACAGTCACTCCTTCCCGTTATGGAGGAACAGAGGTGTCAAAATGTGCTGTAAAGGTTACTGCACAATCCAACACTAACACAACAAAGTTCCCACCTTTAGCGTTGCAGGTTTTGGATGAGAAATGTACAAATTTCTAGCTTCAGTCAGCCCGCTGGTTATATCTTTTTTCCCTGCTTCGGTGGCCAATATTGTTTTAGCATTAGGTTTTTTATCACCACCTGTTGTTTTTGGCATGCTCTTGATAGCACTTTCATTGTGTGTTTTGCATTTTAATTTGGATGAACATTTGTTTCAAACAGTACAAATGCAGGAAGGCGAAACCCTATCAAAGAAAAACAACATTTGTAGGTGCAGACTTGGGCCTCAAAGTATAGACTTTTGTCATGGCAGACACTTTAACTTCTGATAGCAGTAAAAACCACGAGTAAGTCGTATTAAATATTATGTTTCTATCCCATTGAGGTGTGCCAGCGAGCTTGCAGGCACAACCAAACCCTGGCTCTGAAAAACTGGATGGCAAGAAGTAACTGGCATCTGTTCAACAAGTTTAAGTGTTTGCTTTGAGAAAAATCCATCTCAGAGTTGTATTAAGTTAAATTTATGGTTAAAACTAGGGTTGAGTTTGGACAAACCATCCTCAGTAAAGCACAGAATGTTGAATGCCTCAAAGATTATGCAAAACAGTATTTTTTAGTGTTTGAAATCATGCATCACCTACATTTATGTTTACTTAAACATAAATCAAATTGATTGCCAAGTAGATCTTCACCTACCATAGCATAGCCTTTCGGTTACTTCACTAAAGTGTTTTTGTTCCTGGACTTTCAGGAAGCACGAGTCAGTCTTTGCATGGAAAACTCAGATATGCATCATAAAACTTAACAAAATCTTGTGTGGCTAAAGAAATACTTCCCATATGTGTTGGTTTGAGGTCATTTGGATGAACTCATACTCACACACACACATACATACATACTCCATAATGTACGACATGTCACACTGACCCATTTTTCTTCCCATGATGCTTGCTGGGCTGAAACTACTGAGTATGCCTATAATAAAATAAAGGAAGAAAAAAAACAACAAAAAAAAGGTACCGCTGGTACTTTGCCATACATGTATTCAGACCAATGTGAGCACAAAAAAAAAAGACATTCGCAGTAAAATGGAAAATCTCTATCAGCCAACAGAGCTATATGACCTCAGTGCTCACCGCTTGGGAGGCGCACTGCTGGCAATGAGTCAGCCCTTTTAACGGGTTGTCATGGCAACCTGTCCAGACACAAAGATCACCTCTGTGTACGACTGGTTTCGAGCCCGCTCTGCGACACAGGCAGCCCTTTTTATGCTGCTCAAAGCTCAACCAGAGATCTCCGGGGCTAGTTAAATATTACTTCAGCCCATCCACTCTTACCGTCCCATCGGACCCGCCGACCAGCCTCAAAGAGCAGAAACACACTACGCTGCTGTTGGAGGTCCTGAAGTGTATGGATGCTTATCCCATGGCGGTTAATGCTCGGCTAATAAAGACCATATTTTCTAGTAGGAATGGATCCTTTCCAATTGATTTATGCTGCGCTGTTAAGGATGATAACCCTCCGAAATTAGGAACATGCTCCTGTCCGCTGAAAATGGGGAGTTTGGCAGACGACAGGTTTAGGTCTCCTGCATAGTAGGCATGTTATCAATTGGAAGGAGTGCTTTTTGGAGAGCTGCCCTGGGCGCTCGAACAGGCTTCAGCTTTAACAAAGTTAGCTTAAACGATGTTAAAGTCCTCGTGGTCATTGACCTTTCTCTTTTTCTTCTCCTTCTCTTTCTCTGTTACTAATGGCGTGCACAGCTGTGCATTGCTTTGTGCTTGGGTAAAAGGAGGCAGATCAGATAAATGACTTAACCTGGCTCCTGCCTTTTTCTCTAAACGCCTAATAAAAATTTAATAGACCAAGTCAGCGTAGGGCAATTTCTCTCACCTGCTCTGTTTCAATCAGGGGGCTGAATCCTCCTAAGTTCTCGTTTCTAGACAGAAATGTGAACTCGACAGCCTGTTCGAATTGAAAAATATGATCTTACGTTGTGTTTATGTCGAATCAATCAGACTGTAATTACATGCAGCCGAGTTGAAATGACGTTCACATCCGCCACCTTGTAATTCTGACAGAGATATCATGAATTTTTCAGGCGATGTTACCAGCTACTTGTAGAAAAGAAGCACAGAATCAAATCAAAAACAATAATACAATGAATTAGGCTGATTTAAAATGAGTTATACACTGTGTATTATCTGGTTTCACTGTAGTAGCTTCAGACTGGCTTCCAGTTCCCTGCTCGTATGAGTTTTATCTCTTTGAAAGGATTCAGCCTCTGAGTTTTAACCTGCCATGTATATAATGCCAGTATTCTATGTGCTCTATGCTTTTAACTTGTTTTTGAATTTAAGGGTCAACTTTACATCCTACTGAAGCCATTCAATCGTCTTTCCTCGTGCAGGGTACTACACTTGTGTGGAGGTTATTTTCACCCTGAGGCGACAGGTCGGCTTCTACATGATGGGTGTTTACGCCCCGACGCTGCTCATCGTCGTCCTCTCGTGGCTGTCCTTCTGGATCAATCCTGACGCCAGCGCCGCCAGGGTCCCCTTAGGTACGGATTATTTGATCAATCCCACCGTCCTCCACTGACGTTTACCAATACGAATGGTCCGTAAAAAAATATTCCTTGTGCTTCTACGCCAGAGTGGAGTGCACGGTTGGTCGGATCGTAAAGTGGGTGGGTGTTTGTGTGTCATAGAGGTGAAGTGTGAAAAATCACGGATGATCAAATCCAAATGTCTGTGTGGGATTTATGTGTTTTTAGGGACCACTGACATTATTTCATTATCTCATCGTCTCCGTCATGACATCATAAATCACTCTGACACCATGAAGGGCTGTTTCTGTCAGGCATGGCGGCACGTCAGGTGTTGTTCTGTATGTGATAAATCACTGAATAGAGCTGTAATTGACAGATGGGACCCACTGCAGCGACGCTTTAGGTTACTAAGTGCTTTTAAATAGAATTTATCCACTGTAAGTACTAATAAAGAGGAATTTGAGCTCTTGCTGTAGCTGCACTTTCGCTGGTTTTTCTTTCTGTTGGTCCATGTAAAAGTTATTAGTATGAAGTCAGATGTAGATTTAATCAGCGGCTAATATATTTCGTTTTCTACATCTGAAATTGATCTACCGACACACTCAGGAACATAAAAAGACTTCAATCTCTGACGTTTTACCAAACTGGCTTCAGTTTTCCAGCTTACCCTGTTTCATGATTAACTTTGATGTGCTGCCTGTTTAGCAACATTCACAGATTTCAAACTGCCAGTGTTAAACTTTTCAAGTATTTAAGCCAATCAAGTTTAAAATATGCAGGTACACGGCTTTGCTAATGGTGGGAAACAAGTGCACGCTCTTGTGTTTCTGGTGAATTATTATGTGGGGAGCGAGGGTTTTTTTTTCAGGAGACAGAGCAAACCAGGAGACACTCGGCAGGCCAACGAGACACACCTGATCCCTATTAACCCAATTAATGAAGGGCTGTGCCGAGGAGCCCGAGGAGCAGGGCTGTTTTTCTTCCAGCCAGAGGAGCACACGATGCGTCTGGCCTGAAGGAGGTCCAGCTAGATTACTCGACCTTAGGCTGAGCCCGGGGGGGGGATGCAAGAGGGGTTCAGTGCTGGTAGAGCTTAATTTATTTTGTGTTTTATTAAATAAATCTGAGGCAAGAAACAGATGAGCGATCCTCTCGTGTCCCTTGTGCATTCAGTGTCGGTTTATGACACAGTTTCTCTGACCTCTGCGTGATGGAGCAACAGAAACTCTCAAATGAGATTTATACACTTCGTTCGGTCCAAAATGATGATCTGATATGAGTTCATCACATATGAAAGTGATGACTTCAGAAGTTTCATAAGTAACCTCACCTTATTGAGGCGAACTCTTTCATCACATATTCATCATGTAGCATTTTTTTTTCCTGTTTTCAGCCCTGAATGTTTCCAAATTTCCTGCAAATATTTCCATTTGTTTTAAGTCACATTTAATCAAAGTATTGTGAGTTAGTCGCACAGTAAGTTATGTCTCAAATTTAAATGCTTGTGAGCTGATCAGTTTTATACCTTTTGTCCAAGATCAAATAAAACAAATGTAGCATTTTTGCCACTTATATCAAAAAATTAAAGCAACAGGTTTTAATTAGTATATTTATATGTGCAGTGTGACAAATAGCAACATGAAAACAGATTGTTAGTAGTGATGAACTACAGAGAATTAACACCTGGATCTGGAGCTTCTCTCAGCTTTACAGAGTTTTATTAAGAGTTTAAGTTCATTGCTTGAGGCATCTTGATGTTCGTACGTGTGCTTTTAGCAGCAATAATGCTTTTTAAGTGAAATAGATCTAAGAAACCAAAGTTTACTACCTGCTTAGGACCAAAGAACAGTTAGCAATTAGCTGGTTGTGTCGTGGTTTTTTTCCATATTGAGATTGTTTTTTTTCTGATGGATTGTCATGTCCTGTTGAGTTTCTAAACGTAATCTAATATAATGTAGTTACTTTTGTTAAATTAGCTGATTGACTCCTGTTTTGGCACTCTGTTAAAGCTGCAGGCAGTTAGCTCATTAGCCATGCATGCTAAGCTGTTCTTCTTTCTTTTAGCAAGCAAACATGCTGTTTAATCCATTTGTGACACTTTGATGCTTTTATTTTGTTTTGTTTTTTTGTTTTTTTAAGACAGAAAAAGCCTCAAAATCTTTGTATATTGAATATTACTCTTACAAAAACCCAATTTACACCCGTTTTAGAAGCTTGACACACAAACAGTAGGCTAAGGCTTCAGATCAAATATATAGTTTTTATTTTACTTTGTATAGACAAGATAAGAAGTTTGTGCTTAAGACAATACAATTTTGAAAAAAGGAAATTAAAAAACAAAGAATTTCAAGAACAAGAGCCCCCAGTGTGCAATTATCCATCGTATTGTCTCGAAAAATGTCCCTCAGGAGAAAGACATAGTGGCTGTTGTCTCTATTCTTAATATGTTTGTCTTCTTTAATAGTACATTACCCAAACAAACACTGCATATGGTATGACTGACTAACATCATTAACAATTCACACAAAGACTGTTTGTTGGAAAAACCTCCATCCCACTTGTTTTTCCCTCCTCCTCCACTGACATATCACACTGAGTGCGATATGTCAGTGTCACCCTCATACGGTGTCACAGAGACACGTCTGTCTGTGTGCAGGGCTGCATGGATTAGATAATCCATTGTTACCACTCCAGTCGTCTCCTTTTTTTCTCCATCCTCCCTCCAGTTGTTTATCACCACTTTCATCCCATCATCACCCCAACTCCTCCTGGAGGCCTCCTTTGACTCCTCTCTAAATGGGATCAGTTCAGGTCAGTCAACACCCAGGTGTGGGACCGCTCTCATTTATTGTTGTGCACTGTGTGTTTTTGTGTCCATGAGCATGTGTGTGTGTGTGTCTGTCGGGGTGTGTATCCATGTGTTTATTTGAAGCTGCTATGTGTGAGGTTTTAGCCTCTTTTTTATAGCTCAGTTCTTCGAAACTCTCATGATTTTGTTCAGTTCTGGTTAACAAACGTGGTCACATCTGCTCTGAATCATTTGACCCCATCGTAACTGATGGGTCACGCTGTAATGTACAGTATTTATAACGGTATATTTTATGGTATATAAGTATGGTTTTGTGGTGAGGATTCCTGGTTTTCACCCAGGCTGTCTGGTTCAACTTCTGTTATGAGAGCAGTTTCATGTCTTTCACTCAACATTCATTATGTTTCCTCACATGCTTGCACTTCTGCAGCACAGTTAAGCTCAGACATTAACCCTGTACAAACACTACAAGGCACTAATTTAACCTCTATAAGAATTTTGTTGTAACTGGGGTAAAAATGTTAGATATAGCACCGTTTAACTGTGTTTTCATGTATGCTGAGCTTATTTTCTTCCCACATAGTAGATCTGAGCAAACATACCATTAAAAAAAAGGTAAAGCATTGCACAGAAATATGAGTTTTTCATGGTTTCCTGTCTGATACAAAGATAAAGTTTATATCAGATGTGCAGCTTAGTTGCGTCATTACCTTAACACCTTTCTTTACTCTCTCTAATGGATAAAAAAAGAGGGTTTCCAGGTTTAAAAATTCTCCCTTTAGCACTTCTTTCCAGTGAGGACAGAGCAGTTTGATTAGAAATCCTGAACCCTGAAAGAACCCTCCCTTGATGGACCATAATGAGACCTGGAGGCAAAACCCATCGGTCATCACATTGTATTTATTATCTCTTTAAAGAATCAATGCATTAAGGGAAGGGAAGCGAAGCCCTTCATTGGTGGTTGAAACACCCTCTCAGGAGTTGTTGTAATTCCTCCTGCTGTGGCTTGAAAGAGCACAGCTGTGCAGGGGGAATCTCTAACCTGTAATCCTGTTAGCTATCAGAGATTTAAAAAAAAACAATTACCATCATTAGAGACCGTCTGAGCTCTTGGAGATGTCCTAATAAAGGAGGTAAAGGAACGGTCAGGAATATCTAATTGCATCCATGTTTTTAGAAACCCTGTGTGGACGTGAGCGTTTTATTACAGCTTCTGTTCGTACTGGAAGGCAAATTTATTCAGTGGTTTGTACATTGATGAGGAACTGCATGTGATTTTTTCAGCTGCAGGTAAATTACATTCATTTTTCATTAGCGAACTGTCTTATGTCAGTGGTATTTGTTGAAAAGTGATAAACTGGAGCTGAATATTAATATACATTTTTTTTTGGTGCAGTCTGTTACAAATATCAAAAAAACTTAGTTTACATGATTACATTGTCAGATTTCTTGTACATTTACTTTCATCAAATTGGTAAATCTAAGTCTAGGTTTTATAGCTCAAATACATTCTTTTATGTTTTTTTTATATTTCTAAAAATGCAATTTTAGAAAATTTGATCCTGTCGTAAAAGTTCTTTCTCAAGTACTAATGAAATCCTTTAGAAGTTGCTTCCATGAAATAAGTCCCTTAATTCCTTTTATTGACTGATTTGTTAGTCCACTCTTGTCTTCAGGTAACACATGCAGATCCACGTAGTCTTCTCCTCCGTCTCCACCCACCCGTCTGATGCTCACATGCAGCTTCACCTTTGCTCATCAAACACACAAACAACATCAGCAGCTTTGATCTTTGATAAACTGAGTCAGGCGTGGTTTCTCCTTGTTCTCCTGTAGCCGTAGTCCTCTAGTTGACAGGATTTGTTCCAGAGAAATGTTACGTACCAACCTCAGTTATCTGAACTTGTGTCTATGAGGTTGTTGTTGGTTCCAAGGATCCAAAATGGAAATGCTCTGTCATGGCATTGTTGCATATTTTGTTTCTGATATGTCTAGAGCATATAAAACATATAAGAAAACAACAGAGATGTTAAAGGTCTATAAATACTAAATTTTCATTTTTGAATTTATGTTAACATTCAATATTATTACAAACTTATTGTTGAAGCATCCGAACAAAACTCAGGTACAGTAACAGCAGTAGTGACTGACAAAAGACAAACAATGAATGAAGGAAATACGGGGAGTGTAGATGAATTGTGCATTAGTTATTGCTGGTAAAGTAAAAATTTCATTTCTTTGCATGAAACTTCTTTCCACTTTGTTGACTGACAGGGTTGCTTGTCTTCTCTCCGTGTTAAGGCATCCTCTCGGTGCTCTCGCTGTCCTCCGAGTGCACCTCATTGGCTTCAGAGCTGCCCAAAGTGTCCTACGTCAAGGCCATAGACATCTGGCTCATCGCCTGCCTGCTGTTCGGTTTTGCCTCACTGGTGGAGTACGCTGTGGTTCAAGTGATGCTCAACAGCCCGAAGCGCATCGAGGCCGAGAAGGCCAAGATGGCATCCAAGGAGAAGGCAGCGGGAAAGAGCCCCGCTGCCCGGAACAACACGGTCAACGGGACCGGAGGGACGCCGCTTCATGTCAGCACGTTGCATGTCAGTGGATCTGGTTTGATAACTTGAGTGTGTTTGTGTGTGTGTGTGCGTGTGTGTGTGTGTTCATCACCATTTATAGATTAAAAGTTACTTTACATCCACAATCAAAACAGACTTCCATTCTACTAAAAGCAGCAGACTCTACTGATCCCAGTAAAGCCATATTTCTGATTCCCATTCAGAGTAACGAAGTTCCCCGTTGTGGTTCACATACATGCCAAATTAATTAAATTTCATCAGCTAAATTCTGGCCAAGTACATTTGTTACATGTCATATCTTTCTGCTTTTTGTCTTTCATGTATCTTCATTGTTACTATCTGTTAAAAGCAAAATGTCAAGGCTTATCCTCAAAAAAAAAGTACAGTTCATACCTTTTTTAGACCTACAATAACAGGATAATGGAAACTTTGTCCTGGTAATGTAAAGACATGTATGTAATATAATATCTAAAGTATTTCCTATTTCCTATTAGTATTGATGCTGTAGTTAATGACCACAATATTTCAGTAAGGCTGCTTTTTTTCTCGCTTTGTGTCAGTGTGCAGTGTGTGTTTGCATGTCTGTGTTTATGTAAATGATTCTTAGCTTCCACCTACACTAACACTCAGTGTAATGACAATATTCCAGATCTAACATCCTCGGGCATAGAGACCTAATCTAAATGCAAAACACGTAAATCCAATCATCAACAACTTGCATTGTCTCTAACACACACACACGCACACACACACACACACACAGTGTAAACAAAGCTCAGTCAGGACTCACGTCTGACACTCACATGCACATCACGCATGCAGTATGTTGTTCATGTCTTCCAATTGTATGCCTAATTGAAATTAATTTACCTCTAGGTCTATTTTCGTCCGGACCGCATTTGGTTTGAGAGGATTACATTATTCCATTGAGGTTTAATGGGTTTTCTTGTCAAAACCAAATCAAAATAATGAAGCTTTAATGAGCTTAATGACTTCAGTGAGTAAGCATCCATAGTCTGATTAGATCCTGCTCACCCACAGGCCTTCAGAGAAGTTGATGAAAGGGATTTTTTTTTTTGAACACTTTAAACTACATCCTCTTGCTGACTCTCATAAGTGCTGGTTGTCGTATGTGATAGCACGTACAGGGCGTCGAGGGGCTACAAGACCCCAGTTGAGAGACGAACCATATTAGGCAACATTGTAGAGCACAAAGTAAATCTAATTTTGGCTCTGAGGGTCTTTTTTTTTTTACTCTTAAAATAACAATAGCTTTGTTGTAGCAGTGTGAGTCTGAGCTTCTCGATCAAACAGCTCCTGCACTTGGTTTTTTCAAAGATAAGACTGTTTTCAGTCGAGTCAAACAATCCTCAGCAGCCTCATTTATATGTTGCCCCACATTACACAGTTTGGATGTGATGTCTGAGAGACATTGTTGCTTCTGGTTTACACACAAAATACTTTTTATGTGTCAAACTGTAGTCACAGAGAAGGATTTATTTGTTTATATGCTGATGCATAATTATATATATATATTGGAATGTTTTTACATGATGCAGTTTGATCCACTAACCAGAAATCTATAGAGAAGTCATGGCTATTGATCAAGAACAAACCAAGCTGCATTTGGTGTCGGAATAGATTAAAAGTCCTGGTTCTTGCAGCTTTCTTGTCACAGAAACTTTGAATGGTTGCTGTTTACAACAAGCACTTACAAAGAAGTTTTAGAATTTTTACAGTTCATTTTAAATGCATTTTAAATGAGGCCAAGACTCACACTCCTTCCATTTAACGGAAAGATTAAAAAATAAAAGACATAGACAGACTTGAATTACTGTGCATTCAAAATTGGCTGGGTATAGCTCATCTACAGTGGACTGATACAAAATATACCTGCTGAGGAATCAGACAGGTAGAGAGAGGAGACAAAAGTACATGGATGTGGTGTGAATCCAAGAAATAAAAGCCAACATTTCTGTCTAATTATGAGATAAAAGATTGGATCGTTTTATTTGTAAAAAGAAGACTTCAGCAGATATGAAATCTTTATGTCATATGCAGCGTCAGTACGTCCTGATGATGTTGTTGTGGTTAAAATGTCAAAGTGTTAACAACATCATGGCCACCTACCAATCCAGATGTTCTGACTCAAAAGCAGAACTCAGATCAGGTGAAATAAGACGTTTGCCCGCTCAGGTTTTGGAGCAGAGGTCAAAAATAGATAGTAAATCAGCAAAGGTGAACAAAACCAAGCAAGAAGCAGGCAGGTGTCGTAAACAGGAAGACAGGAAACTGAGAGCTAAAGCCACTGAGCACAGTAGACAAAAAAGAGGGGTAAATATACTGGGGAAATAATGAGGGAATAAAAGGCAGATGTGAATGCGGATGCAGGATGGAATAATCTGTTATATTTTCACAGCACGCACATTAATCCCACTCAATTTGGTGTAGTTGCATCGCCTCGGGGCTGTGCCAGCAGCAGCACCAGACTGTTAGCCTAATCTTATCTTGGTTTATGTGTTTCAGATAGATAAATGCATTGTTGGAATAATGTTAAAGAATTAAATAATCAGTTCTTCCCTCTCTCTTGTGTTTGCTTTCTTTTCCCCAGGTGGCTGAGACTCGCTGTAAGAAGGTGTGCACCTCGAAATCAGACCTGCGGACCAACGACTTCAGCATCGTTGGCTCGCTCCCGAGGGACTTTGAGCTGTCGAACTTTGACTGCTACGGGAAGCCGATCGATACCGGCGCCGGTCTCGGCAAATCCCAGTCCAAGAACAACAAGAAACCTCCTCCCCCGAAGCCGGTCATCCCCTCTGCTGCCAAAAGAATCGACCTGTACGCCCGAGCCCTCTTCCCTTTCTCCTTCCTCTTCTTTAACGTGATTTACTGGTCTATATACTTGTGATTATCTTGAAATGATCTTGTATTTTTGACCCCCTTCACTTCACTCCCATGAGTTCTTCATTGATATTATTACATGCAAAAAGTTTATTTCCAAAGTGAGAAATGAGAAATGTGAATCTTATATACAGAAGATTATTGCAGAGAAGAGAATATAACTACAAAGTATTAATATTACTATTATTAAAACGTTTATCTTCACACATAAATAGCCAGCCATAATAATTTATGTATTTAAATGATCATAAATTTATTTATCTAAAATGAATATTATAGCATCTTGTAGAGAAACACTTAATTTATTGATAATGGTACTTGAGAGGTTAATACAGGATTGCAGATGTAACTGTAATGATGAATGGTGTGTAAACAAAACCCGCATAAATACTTGCATAACGACCGAACTGAGATGCACAGATCTATAAAAGAGCATTTGTAAATAGCTTTTTTTTGATTTTGCGCCCTTGCCAAGTGGGAGCCTCGCCCCACTAAGTTTAATATGCATTTAATTTCAGCTTTGATGCAAAGTGTAACATTGTAATTACCTTGCATGTGAAAAAAATTGCATGTACATGAAGATAGAATTGAAATAGGTATATATGCAAAGTATTTATTAAGTTTTATTATTCTTATGATTTGCTCTTGAAAAGATAAGTGGGTATGTGAAACACCGTGTTCCTGTCCAGATGGTCATGTGACACTGCCACTCTTCCAACAAATGTTAACGTCTGACGCACTCTGCTCCTGTCCAGATGGTCATGTGACACTGCCACTCCTTCTGCAAATGTGACGTTTGTCATCTCCCACCTGTACCGTGTGAAAATGAAAATGGGTCACTCGTGAGCCGTGACCGTGTGTTTGTGAAATTTACAAGCAGCGTCTAAAAAAAAAAAACAAAAAAACAACAAAAATGATAAACTTGACTTTTCACCATTTGCTGTGATTAAAGATGAACACATTTGAATTCTTAAATGCTGTCTGGTATTTTTTTTTTTTTGTAGCAAATTTGTGAGAAATTTTTGCAGTTTCATCACACACACACATGTTTTTCTGATCCTGGTGGGATTTGCAAAAAAAAGGCGGTTCAGTTTGCACCTCCAGCATCTTCCCTTTGGTCTGCTGACATGAAGCCGACACATCACACAACAACACATCTGCTTCTTCCACTGAGGCTTGACCTCTTCTAATCTGCCAAAGCAGCCATCTATTATTCATGCAAACCTACTTTGGAAAATGACCCCTGACTATCATTGAAATATGAAATCTGTCTCTGGCTTAATGAAGCACGTTACATGCCAGCCGTATGTCATGACAACAGGGTCATATTAATGAAGTCTGATGCAAATTGGTGGAAGACAGCAGAGATACGCTGACATTGTTGTTGGCTGAGATCTTTTTTTTTTTTTCAGTTTCAGAAAACAGCTTTTTGGGGTTTTTTTTTCTCTTTGTGGCTGCCATGGTTACAGACATGGGAAAGAATTTCGGTCTGTCACTACAAACACCTGCCTGAGATGAAAAATGCGAGTCAGTCTAAAACTAGACTCAAGTGGAAAAAAAAAGCCTCTAAAGGCCCAGATGAAACATGAATCATTGAGAGAAGCGCGTGTCTTCACAGATCAATGCAATATGTATTTATTTGTGGTTAATTTTGACTCATAGGAACGAGCATTGGAGCTCTGGCTGAATGATTCTGCATCGCAGTGCCCTCCAATGGCCACTTCTATATTTGTTTAACATAAAAGGGAGATGAAATGCTCTCCTGGGAGAAAAAAAAAGATGTAGAGTATGATGATGGCAAAAAGCAAAAAGAATATGAATTCAAGGTTTCAACACAAGTATATGCAAGGACATTTTTCATTTAGTGCATAAACCAGAGCTATGACATTTTTAGCACTGAAGCTACATTTGATGACCAAAAGCTTTGGAGGATATTAAGTGATATTTAACATTTTAGAAGCTATTTAAAAAAACTGTTTAACCTTTTACATTCCTGCTTTTATCTGCAGCAAACATATTAGAGATTACAACACACATCAGTTAATAAGTAACTAATGAAGCAAAGAAACAATCCACAGCATCACAACAGTAAATGTATCAAATACAGTCCTGTCACTGGTGTGACTCATGTGTGTGTGTGTTTGTTTGCGTGTGTGTGTGTGTGTGTGTGTGTGTGTGCACGCTCCACCCCCACACCCCAGCACCCTGCTAGTAGCTCAGTGCAGTAACCTATATCACACAGGGTGCCTTCTAATCCAACATGACCTCTCACCAGGCTGCCACCCGGGCCACCAAGGAAACTAGCATGGCAGTCAGGCAATGATTAGTGGAGGAACAGTGGGGGAGGAGAGGCCACAGGGCTTATTGGAAGCTCATTTACTGTGAACAGAGCTTTCAGACATCAATGTTGTGCTTTTGCAACCTTATCCTACCTTCAAAAATAAATACTTAGAAGGAAAATATTGAGTTTCTTATCAAAAGGAAAATAGCATTTGTACCTCTATTCAATTAATCTTATCATCAGTCTTATTAGGGCCCGAGCCCTGCTGGGGGAAGGGCCCTGTTGTATTTGTACTGTTTCTTTATTATTATTACATCTAAAGAAACCTTAATTTGACCCCCCAAACATGCTCATAAACTTACCAAATTTGGCACACACACCAGGTATGGCATAAAATTTGATAAAATGGAAAAACTGATCCCCGAAGTGCCAAATTGTGCTCTCTAGTGCCACCTAGGCACACAAAAACGGCCACTGCGGCCCACAGGAACGTCATAGAGACACAGAACAAAAGCTAAATTGTAGTACTCATCAATACCTAAAAATCATGCGCTGACACCCCGAGGCTGAAATCAACAGGAACTCAGCAATTTGCATATGAAAATACAATTGACAGCCAAAATTTCACTTTGAACAAAATCTATCTCCTCTGAGGGCGAGCAGGTTTTCTAAAATGTTTTCCTCACTTTTCTGCCCTCCTGCACTCTGCCGGTCACGTGACTCACTCTGGGCAGTGGAGCACTCTGCAATACACATTCATTACAAAACCTGAGAGGGAGCAGAGAAAACTATGAAACTAAAACTGTGATAACCCCAAAACAGTACAAGATAGCAAAAACTTGCAAATATAAGATTTATAGATCAAAGTCTTGTGACCGATTTAAAATTTGAATGAAGTCTGTAGCTAAAACTATGTTGGCCCAGTGGAAGCTCAAACAGGTGTGGGTTTGATTGCTTTCTCCATTGGACTGAATGAGAGAAAAGCTGCTGAGAGCAGCATCCTGCTCGCTGTGTTCAGGCACATTAAGGAGGGATGAAGCCTCTCCCACTTGGACCCTTGGAGAGATAAGAGAGGACTAATGAACGCATATTTGCGTGCCAGTGCACCACTACCCTCGTGACACGCTGCAAATGGTCGGAGCCAGAGTCCAACTCGCGACCGCTGCATGGAGGACGAAGCCTCTGCACATCGGACGCCCGTTACCGACTGAGCTCAGCAGCGCCCCAACAGGTGCTTTTTTAAAAAGAATCTGTACATAGATCGATTTTATTGTTAAATGAATGTATTTATGATTTCGCTTTGCTTGCTTTAGTTTCATATCTTGCTGCCGTCATTATTAAAACAGTAAAAAGTTGTGATGTGTTTTCACATTAACTTTTCCTCACATGCTTAAGGAAGAAAATGGAAGGAAGAAAGGAAGAAATCTAAACTGAATATTTTCTTGCGCTTTAACTGTAAAATTCCACCTAATGATTATCATATAAGTTATTTAGAAAGACCTTTTTCTCCTCTTAACTATTTTCAACGCATGTTGTAAGAATTTCCTCATAAGGTTTTGCCTTTTTATTTTATATCTTTATATATTTAGACAAGTTATATTTTTATTCCAAGACTAGAGAATAGACTACAGATAGTGCATAATCAAATCAGATAAGTATGTCTTAAAATGTACGTTTATCTTTTTCTACAATCAATAGTTTTAGTAATGTAACCCATTTAACTTGCCGAGGGGCTCTGCATTTTCTTTACATCAGTCTAACGATGGCTATTGTGTTATGTGGCTTCGTCAACTCAGTGTGGTGGCAAGACTGGTGTTTTCAACGAACAAGGTGTTAGGCTGTGACAGAAGAAGACTGAAAAGTTACCTGTCGCATGAAAAAACTTGAAACTTGAAAGCATGAATTAGCAAATTAGATTTTTTTCAGTATTGAACTATTTATTTTTTTCATGACACTTTCTTGGCCCCAATGCTTTCAATAATTCATTGTTGACCTTTGGGGAAAAAGAGCAAAGGCAACTCCATTGACCATCAAGCAACCTCACAATAACTCGTTGAATTTAAGTGCAGAGAATAAAAAGGAGCAGAAGCTTATTTTCCTCATATATACTCATTCATAAATGAACAATACAAGCTAATTAACTCCTTGTAAATAATAGCTTATGCAATAAAAGTAGATGCAGTCAGCTAACCTGCATCGTTATGTCACATTTAATAACTTCTACCATGAGGACACTGTCTGGTTTTTCACTGAGGACCATGAATACACAATCAAACAACTAATTTAATGGATTTAAAGTAGAGGGGCTTTAGCAATCAGAGGAAATTTCTTACGGTATTAGGGTAAATTGCTCTTTTTTATTTTCCTTTCGGCAACATACATACTTACAAATAAAGATCATTAGCAATGAGATGTAACAGGCATCGCATTAAGTGTGACATATTTTTAAAAATATGAGGAAGGTTATAGGTCCATGTATGTTTTGTTCATTGGATTTTCCGTTCAGAAAAGGATAAATATCCGTTTGTTACGTTGTCCGCCGCTACGTAGTTTTAGCGGTTTACGCTTCTTACGTAAGAAGCGTCTGCTCAGGCGCCCCGATGTGAGTAAGTGAACGCATCCTCCGTAAACCGAAAGTAGGAAGTGGCTGTAGACAACGTTAGCTTGTATTACTTGACTGAGGCGAGATCCTTTTTTAAACTATAACCTAGAGACATCATCACTAACATTTACTTTTGTCACTTTATTAAGCGACAAATTCCGTGCATCGTTTACGTCAACTAACGTTAGAGTCCGTGAAGGTTTCGCTAACATTACGTGGCTTTAAGTCACAACACATAGTTCTGCACACGAAAGGTAAAACCTGTTGTTGTCAGGCTGCACTTTTGCCTAGTTTTGGCTTATCTTACGTCTGTGGTCTGGCTTTGTACCAAGGGTCATTCATACGGCTATGGATTCAGACCAGCGTCCCGGTCCGAAGCAGAAACCCACCGCAGCCCCGGTAACGTTACCGTCCACGTCGCTTTCAACGGTAGGCGTGAACACAACAATGTCAACACATCAAATGCAACCGGTGCACATGACTGTCATCAGTCAGTGGAGGATCGCATGTGACTGTGGATTGCAAATAGCAACAAATAAAATGAAATGCTGAATGGTAGATATTCACAAGGTTGTGCTAAATGATCGGTGTGTAATAATTAGTACAAATTAGAAAATAATTGTTAAGAACACCCCCAAAATATCATGGATAAAATCAGAACCACATATAAGTATTACCCTGTTTCTATAAGCCAGTTTTGTTTTAGCTGGCTTGGCAGTTTTTCAGAATGAAGAGCTGTTAATACAATGTTAATGTCAATATGCAAAGGTCAATTATAATGAAAAAACTGTACAATTATAATAATGGTGTAGATACTCAAGTGCAAATTTGCAGAGTAATGCGATTAAAAAAGACAAAGACTGATACAAGGGACAGCATTTACTAACAGGATGTCCCGAGGAAAGAAAGTTTCTCCGTCTCAAAGCTGATATATTCGAGCCTTCTGTGAATGCAACCAAGCTGCATGTTACATTAGACCACAAAGTCTGTGGAAAATTATGGATCAAACAAACATAAAATGTTCACAATCTGCCTTTTGAAATCCATTTACCCACTGTCTGTTCCTGTCAGTTCTTCCCCATTCCTCTGGACATCCTGGAGGAGATCCTTCTGAATCTTCCTCCTGATCAGGTGGTCCTAGTTTGTCGATTAGTGTGCCATCAATGGAAAGAAGTGGCGGACAGTGAATCTTTGTGGAGAGAGAGATGCAGAAGAGAAGGATATCACCTCCCTGATGCTTCTAAAATACCCAGAGACTGGAGGTTGTTTTACCTCTTGTGCAAGAAGAGAAGAAATCTTCTCAAGAATCCAAGAGCAGAACGTAAGAGGCCACAGAACTAACTGTACTTGACACTTGATGACTTTAAATCTTTTGTTTTCTCAAGCACAACTTAACAATATGATTTCTCTAACATTTTCCTTCTCCTCTTTGTTTTTATAGAAGACCTGAGTGGCTGGCAGATTGTGGAGAACGGTGGTGATAAGTGGGCAGTTCGCAGACTCAGAGTGGCGCATCCAGACGAGACAATACAGAATAATTTTGTGACCTCTTACGGGTGAGTGTATACCAAGGGACTTATAAAAAAAACAGTGTTTTTATGTGCTACATTTGTATTAAGTTGTAACTAAAACATTTACTGTCATTCAGCATGTGCAAGAAGTCACAACTTATTGATTTAGAGAAGGAAGGCTATAACCCATCATTTATGGATCAGTTCCAGCCAGACATCAGAGTATCTGATTGGTAAGTAAAATAAACATGAAGTTCTTGCAGAATGCATTTTCAGATGTGACCTGTTCGTGACCTATTGGACACTTTCGTGACTTACTCTGTAGAAAACCATGGTCTGGTATATCACATGTGACTGGTATCAGTAAAATGGAGGTAGGAGTGCACCTGAGTCAGGATGTTCCAGCTTAAAATGTTGCAAACATCAGTCTTATTTTTAGAAATGTTCTCGAGCTGTTAAAGCAACAAATCATTACCGTGTCAGGCTCAGCTGATGTTTTTTTCTCACCTTCTTTTACAGGTTCTTGATTAAAAAAAACAAATTGTTGCTCTTTTTTTACAACCTTTCTCTTTGACTGCTCATGTTTATGCCCTTTATGCACATAATTTTAGAAATCTGATCCTATCATCAAATGTTAGAAATTACTTTTGTAAAAACAGTGTTATCATAACTTGTACAAATAATGTTAAAAACTTATAAGTAAATAAATGAGTAAATAAGATTTAAAATAATAAATGAAAAAACAAAACAAAACTCAACCTTTTGCAATTTGTAAATAGTATTAGAAATGTTTAGAAAATCAAAAAAAATACATACATTGAGGTTCTGTATCACTAAATAAATACACTGATTAAACACTAATTTGTAGTGTCCATAATTTCCCACCTTTTTGTGTGCTGTAGGTATTCACCAAGAACAGACTGTGGCAGCAAATATGTGATCTGTGTAGAGTTGCTGAACCAAAGAAAGATACCTATTAAGAAGTTTGCTCCTGAGACTGTTTACTTTGAGCAGTGGAATGAAGAGAAATGGAATCAGGTTTGAGCAGAACATGACCCATGTGTTGTTTTAATGACATGTAGAGGAGCTACAAAGCCCAGACTGACTGATATGCAATTTTTTTTCAGATGACCCATGTATTTCAGAACTACGGACCAGGAGTGAGATTCATCCGTTTTACCCACGGAGGCAAAGACACACAGTTCTGGGCAGGATGGTATGGGATTCGTGTAACAAACAGCAGTGTTGAAATATGCCCAGCAAAGGACACATAACCCTTCAGGATTCATCTAATGCCTGCTGCCTCCTTTTTTTTGCCTGAAACTGGACCATTTCTAAATTTTCAGTTTTTCAACATGAAGGAAGTGTGTTGTCTTTGTCTGCAAAACTGTAAATATGTGCATTCTTTTCTTTTTAAATGTTACATTTTCCCAATTTACGTTTTGAATTACATTGAAAATTTTAAGACATTTTAAGTCCCATGAAGGCATCAGTGGAACAGTAAACTACAGTAACGGACCTCATTTGGAATAAAATCTATTCCTCGTTAGTGCTAACCTGTGAAAAGATCTAAACATCAGAGAAAATCTGTATTTTTTGGCTGTTTAGAGGGGTATTTCTCTTTGGCATGTCAGCTTATTGTGAATTTTTCTCACAACTCTAATGTGCGAGTTGTAATGCGGAGAATTAGCGACACACAGCTGTTTTCGTCATTAAATCTATTCAAGTGATTTGTCTTGATCAGCCTTGGTTTTGCTCCGACGTTTTATACAGTATTATAAAAAGGTTTATATGGACCTCTTCATTCTGTATTTTATGTTTTGGGTTTATCATAATACTGGGCTTAAGGGATGTTTTATGATTGATAAGTGAAATTTAGTACAACTCTGACGTCAAACTGAGTAAAGATCAAATACTAGGTTATTGCTTGTTCCGTCATTAAATTCTGGGTTCACCTCAGCATCCATAAATCTCAGTATTATTAGTTCAGACTGTGATGGATATTTATGTGAATAAAGAGCTCACAAACAAGAGTTGTTTTTATAAGTTTTATTCAGCTGAGGTGCACACAGACACAAACAACCTTTCAGGAGTTTCAGGCTAGGAGAGCAACCTTAGCCTCCCTCACTGTATCTTTGCATTCTGTCTTGAGGACGCTCTAAGAAATAACAGAAATTTGTCAAATCCTGTCAGTGTGCAACTGCACCTTTGTCACAGATTAGTGACTTTGCTGATATATTTCAAGACAGACTCCCATAAGTGCTTTATAAAAACACAATGGCTTTGAGAACATTAATTTGTCTAACAAGCACTCATGACAAAGCACAACTGTGTTTCTCATCCGTACTCCTTTCTCCATTGGCAGAGTTTTCCAATTATCCCTGTGAAAGAGGAGACAGAGGAATAAATCCATCCCACAAGGGAAGGACACTGCTTTGCTTTAAAGTTTCTGCAACCTAAATGGTGAAACTGACCAGCTCTTGATCCAACTGTCCTGCATGCCTTGCATGCTGCACCACACGCCACTATGCAAATGAGAAACAAATTCAGCATATTATATAGCTGACTTATTATATGTTTAAACATAAGCTGTGAATGCTATAATTTTTCTGTATCTCGCCGGTGCACACACACGTTAATAACTGATTTTATTTTGCTCTTGTCTCATGTTTAACACATCTGACTGAGAAACAAATGTGCTTAAAATCATTACATGTACCTGCTTGAATAGAAGTAACTAAAAAGTCTTATTTTCCTGTCAATAAAATGAAATCTTGGTTAAATTACACAATCAGATACAGAAAGAATATGTTTTATTAGTCTTTCAGTAATTAATTATAAGCAAAAAAACTATTACTTTTGTTTATGTGTTTGTTTTAAGTTAATGTTCACTTTTAAAAGCAATGATGGGATGCGGGGGGGATTCCCGACAGTGGGTCAAATGAGTCTCAATCCCCTTAATACATCCACGATCTCAACGCGGGCGCAGTGGCCTTAAGACACGCCCACCGGTCTTACGCCTTTGACGTCACTTTCCGGAAGTTCTGAGTAATCTAGAAGGGTTCGCTTTCAAGTTTACCGAATGTCGGGGGGTTTAACGGTGTTTTTGGAAGAACTGGAGCTCCTTCCCTCGCCACGTTATGTTGGCAGCCGGCGGAATGTAATTTTAGAGTATTATTCACACACAGTCGGTAAATAAGGAAACAGAAAGTTACTATCATCTCAGGGAATGAGGCGATCGTTCCCTTCATGAAGGGTCACATGTAACATTTGTATTGTAGCTACTTTTACTTCACTTAATTTACCTTTAACCGCACACTTCCGCATTGTGTGTTATCAGGTAAAACTGGTGACACTGTGCTGCACTCAGGTGCAACCTTAACCTCGCAAGGAGGCAGAGAGCAGATCATATTGATTAAACGAGTTTTGCCATAGTGTTTGGCATAAAAGCGTCAGCAGGCTGGGTGCCCCCCAGGCATGAAGAGGAAAGCGAAAGCTATGGGTGCAACTGGGAGCTCTGAATCTGCCTCAAAAGAGAAAATGACAGCGTCCTCTTCGAGGGAAGACGTAAGTCCTTCAGTCTCTGAACTTAAAAGTTGCTTACCAGCTCACGAACTCAATCATGACCACAGTCAGATAAAAGTCAAAAGTGACGTTTATCATATTCGTTAAAATTAAACGATGAAAAGTCAACTGGTCACATTGTCTTTACCAGTTAAAACACCAGCTTGTTTTTGGCCTCACTAAAGCACGGCCTGCTCAAAGGAAGCCTTTAAGTAAACACGCTGCGGTGTGTGTGTGTGTGTGTGTGTGTGTGTGTGTGTGTGTGTGTGTGTGTGTGTGTGTGTGTGTGTGTGTGTGTGTGTGAACGCTACATGTGTTAATTTTAAAAATATCTCCAGACCAACATCCGTAGACTCAGGTAACTTTGAGTTGCTGGTTGTAGAAAAAACAACGAAGTTTTTTAAGAAGCCACGTCGCATATTTGCATATTTTGCATCCAAACACATACAAGTTGTTTCCTTTTTCCCTGCAAAAACACTGACCACTTATCTGTCGCCCCTAGACTCCCTTCAAAAAGTCGCGCATTTAGAAGTTGTTGCTGTTGGAGAAACTTTCCTGACTGTGTAAATGACCGTCTGCAACAAATTTATTGTCATTCAGACTTAATCGTAAATTCGGCTAACTTTATGTTAAAATGTAGGGTACTGGCGTCTGTTCACATTTGTAAACCACTGACCAAAAATTTAAAATCAAAATTATGGCACCATTGACGTCTTCCTAATTGCCTGAATGTTTGTTTGATTAATTTTAGGATGGGTTAACATTGACTTTTTTTTTAAAGTTTCTGTGAGGCTTGCAGGATTGTTTTATTCTGGGCTCAGACTGGACATCCCATTTTCTTTTAAGATGGGAAAATATGACTAAACATGCAATCCACTATTGAATTCACTGCTTCAGTTTTGTTTCATAAGCTTTTCCAATTGGTTGTTCCAAATAGGCCAAAGAGCAGATGTTAAATCCTTAGATTTGCTTTAATGCTTTGTATAATACAGAAACAAACCTCTGATGTAAGTCAGCTCGGTTGCTGTGATTATATGAACAGTGTGGCGCGCTGATCCGTGCATGTAAACACTTTTCCAGAGTTTAAGTTTGTCTGTTTCCCGTTTTTTTTCAGCATTTCTTAATTCCTGTGGACATCCTGGAGGAGATCCTTCTGAATCTTCCTCCTGATCAGGTGGTCCTCGTTTGTCGATTAGTGTGCCGTCAGTGGAAAGAAGTGGCGGACAGTGAATCTTTGTGGAAAGAGAGATGTAGAAGAGAAGGATATCCCCTCCCTGATGTTTCCACGATAGCCAAAGACTGGAGATGGTTTTACTTCTTGTGCAAGAAGAGAAGAAATCTCCTCAAGAATCCAAGAGCAGAACGTAAGAGCGCACAGAACTAACATTACATGACATTTTGTGGTGTTAAGGCTATTATTTTCCTTCTGAACAACAAATTAGCTGTAAAAATTAATTTCCTCACAATTTTCTTCTTTGTCAATAGATAATATGAAAAATTGGCAAATAATAGAAAATGGTGGTCAAAATTGGAAAATAGAGAACGTAATGGCGCCACATCCAAATGAGACAGTCCAGAAAAACTTTGTGACTTCTTTCGGGTGAGTCAGCCTCCAACTGTGGTCCAGAAAACATAGTGCAGTTATATGTCATGACTCATTTCTAAAATGTAATAGCTGTAATATTTTGTTTTCTACAGCATGTGCAAGAAGTCGCAGCTGATTGATTTGGCGAAGGAGGGTTACCACCCATTGTTAATGGATCACCTCCAGCCAGACATCAGAATATCTGATTGGTGAGAAGAAAACACATGAAGTACTCTCACAACTAAGTATTTGCTATTTGCAGTTCCTATAAATGTATGTTTATACATCAATTCATATGTAGATTCATTACACATGAGCTTACATATTACCTTTAATAATTTAAAAAACAGTTGTGCAAAAGTACATATTTCAAAAATGGTTCTCAAAGATTGATTAAACTAACATTTACATCATTTCACAATTCTACATTTCAAATGAATGCATTGTCTTCATGAAATCACTCAAACTGCTTGAAAAGCTAGAAAAATAGGCATATAAAGGCCCCCGACAAAAAGACTCACTTGATCTATGAAACACCTGATCTATGTGCTCATGTCTACTTTAGGTACGCACCACGATGGGACTGTGGCTGTTTATACGAGATTCAGGTGGAGTTGCTGAATCAAAAAAAGATGCCTATCAAGAAGTTTGCTCCTGAGACTGTTTATTTTGAGCAGTGGAATGATCAGCAATGGAATCAGGTATGTAGAAAGCATGACACATTAATCTGTACAATAAAATAAAGAAGAGATTAAAAAAAACACCAAAAAATCAAAAACAACAACAGCAAAAAAGGACAACTCCAGACTTACTTAGATGTTTTTTTTTTGTTTGTTTGTTTGTTTTTCAGATGACCCATGTTTTCCAGAATTATGGCCCAAATGTGAGATACATCCGTTTTACCCACGGAGGCAAAGACACACAGTTCTGGGCAGGATGGTATGGGATTCGTGTTACAGACAGCAGTGTCGAAATATGTCCAGCAAAGGACACATAGATCTTTGGAAATCCCCAAATATCTGCTTCCTGCCTTTTACCTAAGATTGCAAAGTTGCACTAAATCTTATTAACCTCATGTTATCTGCTCTTATTGCAGCACTTTTACAGAACATAAAGTAATATGTCATGAGATTAAGTAGTATTGCACAGTAAAACTGCAAACGTTGTAACTAATTGTCCTAACACAAGTGAGAGTGAGAATCCCAGTTAAAAAATTCCAATAGATCCTGATTGAAAATTTAAAACTGTTTCCTGAAACAAATTACCGTAATTTCCGGACTATAAGCCGCTACTTTTTTCCCACACTTTGAACCCTGCAGCTTAAACAATGATGCAGCTAATTTATGGACGAAAATAAACGAGAAAGTGTGTGACGAGGCTGAGGCTGTTCAATCC
>JAPZDV010000026.1:21249254-21301754 GCA_029814665.1 Acanthurus lineatus
CTTTAAGATCCAGTTAAAAAAAAAAAAAACAAAACAAAAAACTGATGTCCCGCTTTGTTCAGATTAATGTTATTATGTCATGAACTCACTGTGGACAAACATTTAGCCTACCGTTCAGGTGAGGGGGAGGCTGTTCTGCTTGGTGCAGCTGCCGCTGGTTTGACCCTGGTGTTGACAGCAGGTGATCTGCTAGATGAGCTGCTGTTTGAATTCTTCTTATTTGTGACTTGCTGTTTTGCTGATTTGATCTAAGCCAGAAAAAAGGAATCAGAATCCTAAAAGTAATAATCGATTATAAACACTGAGATTAAACACTAAAATTAAGCAACCTGACACATTTGTTAGACCAAAGGAAGAGCTAGAAATACCTGTGCCACATTGATGCTCCTGTGCTGGCTTTTGTTGGGGCTGGGGGAGGCAGATGGCCTGCCCTGGACTAAACCAGGGTGGTGCTGGGGTTTGTGAGGGGTGGTGGTGGTGGTAGAGGTGGTGGTGGTATTCATGGAGTGGAATGAAACTGCACGGCGACAAATGTGTATAACTGAGCCAGTGATTTGTGCCATAATTAGGAGAAACATTGACAAAATGGGGGGGAAACAGTGATGGAAATGTGAAGCAGTGTGTGAACAGAGAGGAAAACGAGTAGCGTTAGTAATCAAAGCCTTTAAAGGTCAGTCACCGTAGCATTTGTAATACAGCATTGCATATAATGTTAAAGGTGCAGTGTGTAGGATTTAGAGGGGTCTCATTTTTAGGATATGGCAGAAATTATATATAAATATCCACAAGTGTTTTCTTTAATGTATAATCATCCGAAAATAAGCATGCTTGTGTTTTAATTACCTTAGAATTAATCTTTTATATGGAGTCCGCCATATTATACCACCATGTTACTACAGTAGCCTGGAATAAACAAACCAAACACTAGGCTATTACACTCCAGGGGTGATTTTTTACGCTTGATTAATTCGGACGAAATTATATTTTTTCAAACAGCTGTTTGCGTTATTAGTAAATCTACACAGAATGCGAATAATACGCAGTGGAAAAGCAACTTTTTTTTTTAAGAGCGGGCGGTTGATTTTTTTCTGGCATCAGCAATGAGAATAAAAGGCATCAACCAATCACACAGTGCGTACTGACATCACATCATCATGCTCTAAACCATGCAGACCTCTGCCTCCTCAGATGGTGTGCTAGTATCCCTAGAAGGACCTCAAATTTTCACACTGATATCCTGAAGTATGTACGAAACAAACCGTGGTTCACTTTAAAGTCCTGAACAAGGAGACTGAACTGTCCTTCCCTGTCTTTGCCCCGAAACAGGGGATGAACCCAAAACTCCTATTCTTTTGTTGTCCAGTTATCCTCACTGGATGATGTTGAAACCTTTATTGGGCCCTTAAGCTGAGCTTGTTCAATAATGCCTATTCAATAGATCAGATCAGCATTCAAGAAATTTATTATAAATTGTCGCAAATTCGCATTGCTGCTGGTGTGAATAATTTTCAAGTGGAATAATGCGTGGCAACGTTTTTGCATTTTCATGTTGTTTATTTGTGACGCTCCCAGTGTGTAACAGCCTTAAAGAGGCCCATTTGTGTTTTTTTAAGTTTTGCAGTCACTGAAGTTTCTCCTACAGGCTTGGAAGTTGACTTTTAAGGATATTTAGTGGCATGCAATCTGCAACTTGATGTCACTAAATCCTACACACTGTACCTTTTTAAGCAAATGTCTGCATTCTGTTATCATGAGGGAGAGTACCTTCTTCTCCTGACTGACAACCAGCACTCTTGCTCCTGGCCAGATAAGAGCATGTGGGAGTAAGGAGGCGACTGACCAAGTTCTTCTCCCATGTTGTCAGCGGTAAGCGACGTGGAACTAATGTATTAATCAGTATAAAGTTTTTAGGTGCAGCAAAAACAAAAGATAAAGCACTCCCAGAATTGTTGTGTTAAAGTAAGTTAAACAGGAAAAACAGATATTGTTGAGCATGGGGTTATGGGTTTAGAAAGATCATGTTAAAAAAGCGATGAAGAGAAGATGGCACATTCGTATCTAATTACCGTTCTTGGAGAGCTTCCTTCCTCTTGAGCTCTGACTGAGGTTCTGTTGGGCCCTCTGGCTCTTCTCCAGTGTCCTACGCACCGCTGACTCATATCGCTCCTTCATTCAGGAAAACAAACTTTCAGTGTGGATGTTACTCAATCTAGAGCTGTAAAAGCATCAACCTCACTAAAAACAAAACTCACTCTATCCTCCTTCAGTCTCTGCTTGCGCTTCTCTTCAACGGCAGCACGCCTCTTCTCCTCTTTAAGCCTCTGCTCGAGGAGTTTCTTCTTACGCTCCCGCAGTTGCTGCTCATAATATTTCCTGGCTCGCTGCTCCCGCTCCAGCCTGCTCAGTTCCCGAGAGGCTGAGAAAAAAAATTGGTAACCAGTATAAATAGATTAATCAGTTATGTGTGTTAATCTCAATGGAAAATCGAGGACAATGCACAAAACAGTGTCGTTTGAATTTTGCCACAACAGGGGTTTACATACCAAGCAACTTCTGGTGCTCTTCTCTTCTTTCTCGTGCTGCTTTCAGCCTCTCATCAACATTTGGTCCATTAGCCGCTAGAACCCCAAATTAAGACTTAAACTCACTGGTTTGAGGTGAAAATTTATGTAATAAATCAGTCATGTTTTATTAAGGTTCAAGTTTGTAAAAGTAAGTCATTGTCTAATATTCTATTAACATGGAAGCTGTCTGGTAAAAAGGTGAATGTGAGAGTTTAATCCAACCTGTAACGGCCCGCGGAGAGGCTGTGTTGCAGATTTGGACAGACTTCTTCACAGAACATGCTCCTTTCTTTGCCTGTAAATTTGGTTTGTTGTTGTCTAAAAGGGAGGGGAAAAAACTGCATATTTTCAAGTAAGAAACAACAAATCTTCTAACCTCTTTTAGAGTTTGACACTTGGAGTTTCTACTATCTCTAAACATAATTATGATTCTCCCTTAAATGGATCTTTTGGTACAATAGATAATGTGAGGGAGTTGTTGTACAAAATATTAAAAAAAAGAACAGCTTGAAAAATCTATCACACATTTTGTTTATCCTGGATTAAGATGGCCTTAGGGTCAGCTGCACATAAAGGAGCCATTATAAACTGCTTGCTTATAAAAGGCGAAGAGAACATGCTAGCACCTGACCAGTCCTCATGAAGATGACTAAAGCAAGCCAGGAAAAAGGTCAAAATATAGAAGCATGAAAAAAGTAGGGATGTGCAAATTGATTTAAAAACAAAAGAAGGAATGATTACATGGATATTTCCCCTCAGGGTTAAATTATATCAGGATGCTGAATATTCTATGTGTATTATGTAATCTGGGTCTACAGATGCACCCCTGGTTTCCTCATATTTATGGGAGCCATACTCAATTAAAAAATGATAAATAATTTCTCAAAGGTTATGTATTTATCATCATATTCTACTAATGCGTCATCACTTATGATCAGATGATCCTGTATTTATGATCTACAGCCATGCTGGCTCTGCTCCAACAAAAGGCTTGTTTTGATCAGATATCATACAAATTCTCATTAGACAAGAGCACAGATAAAAGCTACTAACCTCCCGTTCTTTGAAATACATTTCCCTTCATCTGGCTCTCGATGGTATGTGTAGAAAGAGGTCCCCGTGATGGAGGGATGACACTCTTCTTCTGCACAGCCATGCTAGGTACTGAGCCTGGCATGCCAATGCTCTCGGTCTAAACCCCCCTCCTTTTTTCTCCTCCTCCTCCTTGTCTTTGAATTTCTATTTCAAGATGCCTTCGGGTCCTCGCTTTCCAAGTGTGCTGTGCAAAGGAACTGCCCCTTGCATCAGCTGCTTGTCCATCTGTCTCTTACAATCCAATAGAGAAAAAATAACGAAAACAAAGCATCCTGTTATGCCCCTGTTATCAGGTGGGTTATAGATATATTAAAGCAAGCTTATTCGAATAGGAAAATTACTCCTGTCTCCTTTAAGGCTATGGAGGTCTGGAGAGATAGTGTATCTCCCTGACTCTCGTCTATAAAAAGGCTACTCCCCCTTTAAAGATCTTACCCTTGTGAGCTGCTCCGCTTTACTTTCAACATAATATAGCTGTGTCACTTTAACTCCCCCACCACACTGCCTGCCTGCTAGATGGAAGTGGCTGAAGGGATGCAGTGTTTCCTGGAGACAGAAAAAAAAGGAAGCAAAGCTGAGAGCCTGTCCTCATGAATAATTACCATGACAACAGTGGTGTGATAATATTCAGTGACATACATTGCTCGGCCACTAACTGTTTCTGATGGACTCAGTGTCTTTAATAAATGAGGCTTTTTTTAATTTTATTTTACCCATTATTCCTCCTTTATAAAAATTAAACAGTTCGACCACTAGATGGAAGTATTGCTTTCTAGAGGATAACCTGAAGTCAGCCTGTCTTTTAAATCTCTTCAGCCACATAAAAGTCAAATGTTTTATCCAAAGTCAAAAGAGAAAAAAGTCCCAAATTGTATTGATTCGCTTTTTTCGTCCCTGCATGCAGTTAATTTCTTTAAATTATTAAATGTCAACATTTACCACATACATTCTTACCAATATTTAAATTAATATTTCTCCTGCACCTAAATTTGTTGCATTTCACCTTTTTCACTGGTCACTACAACAATGCTAAAACACAGAAAGGCCGATATTTTTCTAATTAGAAGAACAAAAGTGCATAAAAGGGAAAATACCGAATTAGTAGACTCTGTCCTTTGCTGCCTTTAAAGTGAAAAATACAAAATTTAAAGACAAAAATAAATACACTATATGAGAATAAACTTTCCTACCAATTACATTACTTTTTACACTCAGTAGTTTATTATCTTTGTCAAAATATATAAAATATAAATAAAATAGTCTCTCGCGACGCTACGTTAAAGCGTGCTCGTGGGATTTCAAGAAGGGACAAACAAAACTTTTAAAAAAACGGTTGATTTTCATTTTCTGTTTCTAAAAACAAAAAATAAAATGGTTAGAAGACAGAAATAAAAAAACGCACGTTTTTTGCGACCGGAAGTAGCCGTTTTCAAACTAAGAGCGCGTGTGAGGCGCGTGCCGTGTAGGAGGGAGAGAGTTACGGCGCTGCAGTGTTACGGAAGTTGATGGACGTGGATCGGTACGTTGTTTCTCGAAACAATAACATAGTGTGTCTCGGGTAAGAGGACGTGATTGCAGAAAAACTAAGCCGCATATTTCAGGTAAAAACTAAAAATAACTACATATAATCAGGTTAGCTACTAGCTAACATCACTCTTCGCTAACAGGGTGCTTGTTAGCTAGTTGTTGTCATGGATTTCGCATCCTTGAGGTCCGCCTCTCTGTGCTTTATCTTTTTAATGCGTTATATTTGTTACTAACGTAATTTAAGGGGTAATTTTACTCATGAATTTCTTCACAGGTCTCAACTCAAAGTCTATACATGACTGATGAGGCAAACGTGGCTTTGTTTCCTGGAGCATCAGGTGTTTTCAGCTCATTAGACCTTACTCCCGGAGCTCACTGTGAGGTTAATGGTCAGGATGAGGTCACCCCATCAGCTCCAAATATCACGGGCCAACCTTTTTCCTTCATGCGATCACCTGCGACTAGTACTGCTATTTCACCTGCACACTGGAGAAGTTTCCTCTCACCAATAACTTTCTGCTTCTCATGTACTCATCAGCTCCGCACGTTGATTCGTCCGTTGTCTTTCTCTCGGGTGGAGGCTCAGCACTGCCCCTAGAGGCCTGGAGCACTTCCATTGTATGACTGGATATGCGGCGTTTTCTTTTTGCATTTGTTTTCTTATTTGCAGCGCGTTTCTGTATATGCAGCGCGTTTGCACTTGTCAGCCACCGTACTTTTGTGACTCTGGCTCCATCTTTCACTTTCTGTCATGGGTCACTGCTAACTCTGTAACTTTAAAAAAAAAACTTTATTGAAAAATATTAACATACAGTTAACAATAATTGGCATACTGGCAATATAGAACAAAACTCGGCATCTTAACTGGAATAAATAAATAAGAGACAAATAATAGAGAGAAACAGAGGTAGGTACATAAACACAGACTATAAATGTAAAAAGATTAACAAAAAAAAAGGCAGTGAAGATCAGAGTTCTCTAAATAATTTTTGGATTATAGTCATACTCTTAAGACATTTCTTATTGTCAATCATTTTTATACATTCAACATAGTTCTTAAAGTCAAGTTGGAAAACTGGAAAAGAAGGAAGGTGGACATTTAGAGAACTTGGCTTTGTGGATGTGAAATTTTGCTCTAAGAATCATCAGATTAATGAGATGTTTAATTTTTTGTTTTTTTCATCAAAATACATTAACACATCCTTTGCTTCCAATTTAACAGAAAGGTTGGTCTGTAGGTGATATAATTCTCAAATTCTTTCCAAAAATTTAGGGCAAACTGACATTCAAAAAAAGGTGCTTAATGGATTCTTCTTCAACCTTAATTTAATTGTTGTAAAATCAAACTGACTATCACAACCTATAATCCAGTGATTTAAACAATCTGTATGTTGTATTTGTTACCTGTTTTTGTTTTGTTGTGTTTACTTACCGACACATTTTCTCATAATGACAGAATTTTCACGGCTTTATCTGAAGCTTCAGACATAAAAGGCTATTTTCTGAATGCCACAGTGGATTTCAGGTCAGCCACGATTCTCCACCCCCTCCGTCCCAGGCACAGGGGCTGTTTGGTGGCTGATGATTTTTGGCAGAGCTCGAAATGTGGAAGTCTAGAGAGTGTGGAGGATGCCATTTTCTGTCAGAGGTCAACATGGCGAGAAGCTTAGTTCCAGCCAGACTGAACCAATCTGTAAAATAGCTCTGACTGTGAGTGCCGTCATTACAGTTAGTTCTGCCCAAAACAGTGGAAAGATAGAGAGAAGAGAGACAGGTGTGATGAAACTGTGAAGGGGAAATAGCTCCAGGTCTGAAATGTCTGATAGTGGAGGAAATACAGGAAAAGAGTAATAAAGAAAGGGGAAATGGACAATGGAAGAAGAAAAAGCCACTCAAATTAAACTGTTTCTTCAATTCTAAATGAACTTGTATGATTAAATAAAAACAAGTTTGCAATTTTAAAAAATATTGAAGCAAGAATAATTATAAAAAAAAGATTCTTAATGGATTTCAATGATCAGAGGGTCATAAAATGACTAAAAAAGCTAAAAAAAACATGAAAACCATCAAGCAGCATGAGGTTCAGGAGGATGCATCATTAGAAGGAGAACGAAGGAAATATAAATTAGAGAATGCAGACAGCTGGAAGTGATTACACTTGTTGATGAGTGAATGTTTTTTCTGAACGCTTCTTAAGGGCAAGACACTTCATAATATTTGCACAGTTTCATGCCCGAAGCCTGGTTTTACCAAAAAAAAACCTGTGAGCTGATGTTTCAAAATCACTTTTTAAACTCACTGCTATTTTATGGGTAAATTACACTTATAATTAATGCGGGAACCGGACAATTTTTACTGCAGAATCAGTTATGAAATGGCATTTATGTTTTGGAATAAAAGTTTGATATGACTTATGAAACCATCAACTGGGTTTTATGTTCTTGGTTTTTAACCTCTGATCTGATCTGAGGCTGGAAGTTTTAGAAAAATAACATAAATGAAGTTTGATGCAACATTTGGTACAGTTTAAATGCTCTTGATGGACGCTGATGTGGTCAAAGCGTCCCATCTCAGCACTCTCTCTGACCTTGGGACTAATCCCCTGCAGGTTCAACTCCCCAGAACTCTTATAATGGCAATATATGCTTGGCTTAGCAACTTCTGTGTGGCCTTGTTATGCATTCACATCGCCTCTTTACTGTATGCTCAAACAGCCTTTAAGACACTGTCACGTCAGCAGTAGCAGCAAAGCACAGAGGCAAGGCTGTTTTCATGTTCCTGATCTGCTAGAGAATTACTGAAGCCTTATCATAACAGAGCAGAATAATCAGTTTTAATGCTGTTTTGTTGTTTGTGCTTCATTTGTTTGTCTGAATCTTTAGTAAAACTTCCAGGTACAGATCCTAATTAGCTACAAATCTGTGACTATTGCTAAACCATCTTTTCTGAAGATGGCTAATGTTCATGATCAGACAGACTTTCCTGAGTTTTTTCGGGCTGTGGGAGACATAACATGCTCCTCAGAAAGCATTTTGTATGTGGGCAGCGTGAAGCACATCTACTCGTCCTTCCTCATGGAGAAATTCTGGATTAATAAATCACAGGCCTCCCGTCTCACCCTCCACCACCGCCTGGTGATGGAGGGCTAGATGGCTAACGTTAGCATTAAGAGGAAACATGGAGAGATTTGGCCATAAATGTTTCAGTCAGAGCCAGACTGGGATGAGAAGTCAGTTTTGCATCTTTTATTTATGTTGTTTGCTTGTCAGCTCGCAACTGGAAGTGTCTGACTGGGGTCACTGCGGGGGTCATAAACAGAAGAAAAACACATTTTTGAGTGAAAGGCATCTTTAAAAGCAGAGTGCATTTCACTTAGGTAGTTTTTTTCTTTCCCCTGAGGTTATGAAAGTAATACTAAATTATGTAATTGATTAAAATGTACGTTAAAGAATCACAGCAGGGAGCAATGCAAATTTAGCCCAATGAGAGAAATGTAGGTCAGCTGGGTAGTAAACTTATTTATGAATGTAAGCGTTTGGTATATTTGTGTCAGTGCAGAGTTTAAGTGCAGATGCGTTTGAAGTGCAGCATGTCCCTGTTTCCTGCTGAGTGTAGGCGAACAGGCTCCAGCTTTGCTTGAAAGGAAGAAAACGGTAAAGAAAATTAACGACACAGTTACATCGTCTATGACAATTTCTAACCGATTGCTCTTGGGATTTTTTTTCTGCTGAGTTTTCACCTTATTCAGTTTATTTTTGATAAAGAACATATAGGACTGCAAATCTTTTGAGATTCTCCACAAACTTTTTTTTTTTGAAAGTCAGCCTAAATATGAAAGTCAATTCCCAAAACATGGAATTAAACAGGCTTCCTTTTCGGCTCCCAATAGACTTCCAGAGAATACAAACACAGTCACTTATTTGTTGTTTCTGTGAACTGCACCTAATGACAGAAAGGGAGTCACTGAAATATTCATTGTGTTACCAAAAGGTCATGTGTCAGATCCCAGACAACAGCAGCCAGGTTTCGTCCATCACAAGCTAAGCGTCTTGTTGCCGAATCCTTGAGTGAGACACTAAAATGCAGCCTGTTGTGAATCCCTCCAGATAAGAGCAGCAGCTGAATGCCAGGAATGTAAATGCTTTCTAGGAAACACACACAGGTTTTCTAGGACATAAAAAGCAGAGTAGTTAAACATTTCTTGAAAGGTCATTGACTTGCTTTTAGCTGCTTCAAAATGTTGGACTTTCCAGGAAGACCAACTGTTTTTTATTAGCATGCATAACATTTCCACTCCTCTGCCGTTGTTTGGTGTATTTGGTTAAATCAGCTCTAATGCAAACATACTCACACCGGCAGCTGGTTTATGATTTGATTGTAAGTTACTCTCATTTCTGTCCTGAAAACTCATCAGAACGCTCATCAGTGTTTGCGACAGTCACATTATCTCGAAGGCTGCAAATTCGGTATATTGTGGAATGTGTTTGTGAGATAATCAGACTGAAATTACATTTCTATCTCGCAGCAGCAGCAGCAGAGTGAATCCATGCATGGCAGAACCTCCACACAAGGTCAGAGGGATCAACATATGTGAGTCCATGTGGCACAAGCAGCTGAACATGAGATGCACTCTGAGCAGGATCCATGAGGAGGATTTCCAATGAAAACGGCACCACAAAGCAAAGGTTTGAGTGTCAGATTTACGTAGAATGCAACAGATTAATATTTTACCCACCAAGTTAAACGCCAAAATCTAAGATTCAGATGGCATTGTTTAATGTATGTCAGGATTTACATGCAGAAAGGTGATTAAAGTAGTAAGACGTATTTTAAATAAGCTTAGTTAAACTGTGGTAAACAGTAAATCTGTTGGGAGTCTTGTATTTTACATGGCAGTTATGTAAATGTAAAGAGTCTTCAAGTTCAAAATTCTTACTCAGTGATCAGTCGGTTAGATTAGTCAATGAAAAACAGTTCAAATAAACATGAGAACAATTGAGATTTGTCCCTGAAAAACATTTTCCTTATCAGGTTTTAATTATAAATGAAGGAGTTCAAATAGCACACATTCTCTGCCAAAAAACAGCAGAAAAGTTTCAGTGTTGATGTCTTTATTCTTACTTTTGTTACTCACTCAAAAGTGTCTGTGCAGCAGTTAGATTAGCCACATTTAATTAAAATATTTTTTGCTTGTTTTTATGTTTTGCCAGAAGTGTCAATCAAGGCTGATCAAACCACAAAGTGCCAGTGAAGCAGATTATAAATGATAACTAAGAATGTTTTTTTTTCTCTGAATTATGTGATGAATATTCAATGCTTTAATGTCATACTTTATATTTAAAACCAACATTTCAGGGCCTTTCGACTGAGAAATTCTTGTAAGGCTAAAATGACTTTTAAGGTTTTTTTCTTCTCAAGAAATGTCTCCATTATAATTAAGAAATTATTTGGATATTTCAGACTTGTAAAATTAAGGATTCACCATTGTTTATTTTTAATGTTTTACAGTGTAGCATACAGACTGTTTTCTTGTACAATGACAAATAATTTCTGATATCTCAGAGTCTCATTTTCTTTATATTCAGCTTTAATTCAAAGCAAAGTAGATTACAGAATTTGACAAAACTTTTGGCTTGTTTTCCACCTGATTGCCTGAAACCTCGTGTTTTTTCACACTGTGTTGTAGAAATGTCACTATTCTGTGATGTCAGCAGTCATTTTAGTGCCTTAAGTTTTCCATCAGATAACAAAAAACATAAAAAGCAAAGCTATAATAAGCTGTTAATTTCCTTCAGATGTCCACCCATGTTTGTACTCGAGCATGTAAAGAGTCCTTTGTAAAGAAGCTAGTGTTTCATGGGATGTGCTGTCCGTGGTGCTGAAATCTGACACACTGCTGCGTCTCGCCGCCACCACCCTCGGCTCCCACTCACTCTGAGCCTCATTAGTTTGCTCGCAGACTGCTATCTCACACCTTCCAATGATACAGCTGTCTGTGCAGGCTGAGATATGCATATCATAAAACCAGGGGACAGGCATGCCATTTATTTCCTGTTGGTTTGTGAGGCTGCTCTCCTCCATTTAACCCTGTTTAAAATGCCTGTGAACAGCCAGCCATAGATTTGCAGTGGATTTGTATGCAGAGGGTGGAAATAAGGACTTGATCAAAGTTAAAGCGGAGATTCATTTGATGGCTATCCCTGCAGGGCATGAGTGATGGCCTCCAGCTGATGTACTTGATGAGTTTTCTCAGTATGAAATGTTGGCCTTTATCGTCGTGGAGCGACTGAAAAACATTTGAAGGTCTTAATTCAAAATTCTTTGTTCCATATGTGTCTGAACAAAATTGCCACTTTCCTGATGTTCTTCAGCAACACTTCTTGAAGTTGTAAATGTCTCCAGTAGTTTTTAATTACGCACTCAGAGAAGAATTATGTCTTCTACATGCTTAAAAAACTGTTTCTTAATCAAACTGGAAAAGCAGGTGTGACTGACGAGTTTTTGCATATAAAGTAGAAGGAGATCAGTTTGTAATATCAGTATCAGTCGAATTGTTTGGGTGATAATGCAGAAAGTTTGAAGCTGTAAAAAAATCTCTCTTTCTGGTAATTGAACATTGCAAATCTGTGATGTTTGAGAAAATGAACAACAGTGTTTTGTGTGCAGTCATCCAGTAATGCGGATTTGGCACCTTTAGACTAGTACTTCTTCCCAAAGATAAAAGAGTTCACTGGTAGTCATTTTGAGGGTCATGATGACATCAGCATCATCATCATCATCATCATGGATCACTTTCTGGAGGAAAAAGATATCTACTTCTACAAAGAAGGAATCTAAATGCTCAAAGGCTGAAACACTCAGTATGTTAATGTAAGAGGGGACTTTGCTTCAAGTAAATTTACTAAATTTTCTAAAATGAACTCCTTCATAGGAACTTTATAGTCACCCAATGTTCAGAGGCTACTTTTAGCTGCACAAACAATGTTTTTTGGACTTTTTGTGGTCCTAAAATGTCAAATAAAGATGTCAGAGGTCCTGTTTTCATGTGTCTGTCATACAGCTGCAGCCTGGTTAAGGACACCTTAAGTCTAAGGTCGTAAGTCTGAGCTCTGCAGGAGCAGGTTCACAATCCATTTGACCTGTTACAGTGATCTTAAATGACCTTTATCTGCCTCCTGGATCATTATGAACCTCAGAGCTGAACCCAACAATTAATCCACTGATTGACAGAAAAATCTCTAATCCATGTTGCTTTCTTCATTCTTTTTAATTAGTATCAAGCTGTTTTTGGAGTCTTCATTCTTTCTTGCTATAAACTGAATGATTTAAATAGAAAATTGCTGCACATTATTTGATGATTTTAACTAATTCATGATTAAAATAACTTTGTTACAGCCTCTAAATTTGAGTCAGTACACTCGAGATAGAAGAGTTTCGCTTGAAAACAAACATCTGAAAATGTTTCTACAATCTGCTCACATTTAAGTCGGTTTAATGTGATACTGACTTTGAGAGGAAGGTTCAGTTAAAACCAGCCTGGTGGGGGGGTGACAAGATAAGTCAGTCCACATGAGGTTCTTGGTGTTTGGTTGGTAATCCTTTTGACAATTGAGCTTTGGCAAAAACAAAAAAAAAGCATACTGACCTTTTGGAAAACTGGGACTCTGTGAGGCTGAGATGCCCTGTGTGTGTTTCTTCTAGTCAACAACCACAAACACGACCTGCACATATTGTGACCCTCTGATTCTGTGAGTCCACAGTGTGTTTTCGTGCCCACTCACAGCCTGGCATATAAGAAACCAAAGAAAATGTTACTACAGGTTTTATATTTCCGCTGTGACCAGAATTGTTGTGTGCACTTTTTTTTTTTTTTTTTTTTTTTTGTCACCAAGTGTTTGCCGCTCGGCTCTTTTCGTCTCCGTTCGCCTCCTCATTAACATTCCTCACTTGTGGGTGTGATGCTGAAAGGATCTCAGGCGCGCCGAGCGGAGGCGCGCAGTGTCTCTGTGCGTTTGGAGGAGGCATCAGCTGCCGGCAGGAGGGGAGCGACGAGGAGGAGCGGAAGAAGAGACAGCAGACCCACATCGCAGGCGACCATTCCTTCACTGCTGGTGTCTTTTCACTGCTAGCCACCTGCAGAAAGAAAAAAACGGTCTTTTGCTGCTGATTATCCTTCTTTCTTCCCCCTCCTCCAAGACTGAAGGTCTCCCAATATGTGTCGGATCTAAAAAAAAAAAAAAGAAAAAAATCTCAGGAGAGAACGAGGAATATCAGACTCCCCTGGTGGATGTGGACACCTAAACTGTGGACATGGAAAAGATAGTGAATTTATCCGTTTCAGTTCTGCTGGTTTTATGGGGATGCGCGCTTGGAGGCTCGCCCAGTGTTCAAATTGGTACGTATCCATCAGTTCAAACGTGAAAAAAAAGAGAAATAAAATTACCTGAAAAGAAACTAATTTATGGGTTAAATGCTCAAAACATAAGATTAGAAATGTGTCTTGAAATTGTGCAAGTTTAACAGATATTTTGTGTGTCGGTTTTCAGGGGGACTTTTTCCAAGGGGCGCGGATCAAGAGTACAGCGCATTTCGGATAGGAATGGTTCAGTTTGGCACCTCTGAATTCAGACTGACGCCTCACATTGACAATCTGGAAGTGGCGAACAGTTTTGCTGTTACCAACTGCTGTGAGTGACCAAAAATATCCCCCCCATTTCTAAAATCAACCATCATATCATCCTTAAAAATGCTGATGCCCAAAGGCCCGTTTGTGCGTCAGGAGATGAGTTTGCATCAATATATATCGGCTTTTTACGATGAAGACGAAAATCATTTGAGCTCTCTAATCAATATTCTGTCAGGCAACATGTCGAGGCGGTGAGCTGGGTAGTTGAGGATGAACAACATCGTGTAGGCAGGGGAAAGTTGGTTTCCACAGTAACAGTCAGTCACATCCATCTCATTTTTATTCCTTCAGATTCAGAGATCAAACAAGGGTGCACTGCAAAAATGTCGATCCCATCAGTTCTTCTCACACAACAGTCTTCTTAAACGACTATTATTTTGCATTTACATTTTTATTAAGAAGCCTCAATGAGTGAAATTGCACTTAATTGAAAATAAACCTGTTCCTTAAATCAAAAGCCATTTCTATTAAGTGGTAAACGCAGAGACATCTGACTCTTTTCCTTCTTGAAACCTCAAATAAAAGAAAACCTGCACTTGTAACGAACAGATTTAATCAATCTCGCCTCGTTAAATGGGGTTTTCATGTTTCGTGAGGGATAAAACGAGCTTTGACATGCTGAGATGAACATTTTTTTGCAGTGTGTACCGCTGTCACGTCTTTTCTCAGCTCTGAAGGAGCGGTGTTCATCCATTGTTGGCTCTCAGAGGAGGACAGCCCACGTACACGGATTTACATTGAGAGTGACTTACAGCGGCTGGACACCGCTTTAACGTGAAGTATATTGAGGATTTAACAGGATATATCAATTAACAGCCGAGCCCTTTGTGCTGATTGGTAGTTCTTTGGGGGTATAAAAGCTTTTGAAATCACGACTCTTGAGTCAAAACAGAAGCTAAGATCCAAACTCCATCACTCCGTTTAACGTTTTTGTCAAAGTTTGAATCCGAGATGCTGAACGTTTTTGCTCTGAGAGAGAAGAAGAAGAAGAAAGCAAACACATGAGATCTGAGGTCGCTATTTTTAATAGCCACAGCTCGAACATTTCATTAGGCGGTTGCCAAGCGACTACTCCTCTCAACAGCCCCTTACACATAAATCAAACGCTTCTGATTGGTGCGCGCACCGGTCCAATCGATTTCATTACCATATAAAAGCTTCCTGCATGGAGAGCCTCGCTTCCTTTCGACGGATCACAGCCAGATCCCCGCCGATGTGCATCATGCAAACATCACAGTGCCCCTGTTGTGAAGACATGACTGCTTTTCTGCATTCAGTTGAAAAATGGAGACATATTTTTGCTGAGACTTAAGAATCTAATGTCATTTTTTTGTTGTTGTCATCCGCCCAAATCCAGTCTGCTCAGCTGTTTTACTGACTGTTTTAAATCTGTTATCCTTGAAAAATACATGTGACTTCATACTGAATAGACTCACTGAATGTTTGGGTGCATTTCCCCCCCCAATTTGCTTCATTCTTCCCCAAGTGTGTGTGTGTGTGTGCATATTTGTGTGTGTGTGCTGTTACATAAACACCAAATTGATTACAAGCAGATTAGGGTCGAACCTTTGCACACAGTTGCTTATTACAACAGAGCTGATCATCTTAATCAATACTGATCATAATTAGAGGAATCCTGAACTGATGAACTTTCTTAACTCAGCTCACTGGGAGTTTTAAGTTACTGTGGCACGTACTCGATTACTTTAGCCTGATTTGATTCTGTTCAAAGGAAGTAAACACAATAACAGCATGGAGCTTTTTTATATGCTATTTTTCATTTATGGCACAGATTATATCTGCTGGCTTTCACACATCTTTGTAGAGATTATCTCACCAGAATGGTGTAAAGTCAGAGTTTTGGTAAAAATGTGCTGCAAACCTTGTGATTACTCTGAGCTGAGAGTATTAAGCGTGCATGTAACTGAGTGGAGATCCTGCACGATGGTTCACAGCTTCAACAGCTTTGCTCCACTTGTTGTTGAGCAGAAAATGACTTGAGCCTGCACACAGTTACGGTGACCCCTGAATGGGGAGTGAAGAGGTTTAGCAAATGAAAAAATTAATGTAGATTTATATTCGTGATGCTGAGCTGCGTTAATGACTGTTACATCGTAGTTTTTAAGGATTTCTGTGTCCCTGAGCAAAGCACCCAGGCTTTTTTCTTTTTTAATGTGTTTGCATGAACTCTGTGTTCCTCCTCTAATCGACTACTTGAGTGGGAGTTAGCAGGAGGGAGAGGGAGGGGAGGGTGACGAGGTGAGGTGAGGTAGTGAGGGGGGGTCGTTTCTGAGCCGGTAGATGGCAGTCTGCCTCACAATCCACCTCCGTGTGTAATTATATTAGATTAAAACCACCGTTCTGTCTTTTGTTAAGACGCACTTTATGAGACAGCAGGCAGCGGAGGACAATGGGAGGAATATTGAAGCTGACATGGCATCTTGAAAGCTAAAACATTATAACTGCAGGTTCTTGTGAGCTTTTTTTTCCTGCTGAACTCCAGGACTCCTCACACACTCCATTACCGAGGAGCTGCTGCTGTGAGCTTTCATTTTGGATCCAGAAAAAAACACATTTGCCTTTAATGTGATGGGAAACATGAGGGAAAATGCAAAAACCTGGTAGATTTTTATCAAAGTGGACACCTTTCTCCCTTAAAAAGTAAAGTAGCAGGAATTGTTACCAGCTTTGAACAAAGGCTCGACACAGAATCTTAATATTTTTGAGTCCTGATAAAACTGTGTCTAAAGCAAAAAGTACTGAAAACATCTAAGCACCAAAATTTGGCAAGAATGCTTGTGTTCATTTATATTAATCAGATGTTTGCTGACCTATGTCATAATTTAATTAGATTTATACTTTGCCTCCTGCTTGATAACATGTATTAGACTGTTAATTCTTTGTAAAACAGGACAGTAAAGACATTATTTGAGCCTATGAAGGGAAGCTCTTAACATATGGAGCTGGACCCAACAGACATATTACACTCGGGTTGTACTTGGCCTGTGCAGCAGCATCCTTCATCAATGCAGTGTGTCAGAGACAGTGGGAGGGAGGATGATGCATTCCTCCATCAATAACAGTTCATCTGGACAGAACTGCATCTGCTGCCAAGACCAGGAGAGTCACTGTGACTGTATGTGCAGTTATATCAGTGAGCCGTCCACCCGGAGCAATAAATTCAAAAGATTTTGTGCTCGAAGATTCTTGCTCAAAGTTCTCAGAATAGAGCCGCCACAGAAACCCCCCATGGTTTGATGACGAATGCTTTCTGGAAACACTTCACTGCTGTTCAAAATAACAGATATTAGCTGTGCATGCTGGATTTTTGTGCCCGTGCCATTGTTTGGTGTTGTATTTCTTTAAAATTTGCAGAATAAGTCCCAACAAGTAGTTCGTTAGTACTTTATAGGTCAACAACAATTAATGAGGACACATTTTTGGTTGCCAGCTTGTGATTTGTAACACATATGCCCTTTATAAAATATCCCTTGAACATTGTAGATTTATGATTTTGTTTCAGTGGACAACCTTCCATTGTTGACATGATGGCTCAAAGTGGGGTGTTTTCTGCCTGTTGCACTGAAGATTAAATGGGTATTAAACTAATTTACACATGGAAGTCCGTTTACTTGTCATGAAGCAAACAGCTGAGTGTCTTTTCGTGGCTCTGCAGGTGGAATTTAGGTTGAAAAATGTTGGAATTAACAAGTCAGAGAGGCTCACATGGAAAGTGCTACCTATGGGAAATATAGGATCAAGTGTTCCTTAAAGGGTTGGACTTCTTGGTGCAATTAGGAAGTTCAGGTTAGTCTTGATATTTCTGCCTCTGCTGCTTTGATTTTGAATATCCTTCTTTTTAAATGTGTCTCTTGCAAGTTTCCAGCTATGAAGAAGAGCTAAAGACCCACTAAATAGTTTTAGAACAGCTTTAATTGGAATAAATATTTCAGCTGTGCAAACGATCAACAGAAAACATTAGGATTTAGCTCCAGTCTGGATCCAACAAGCAGTCACAAGAAGAATCGTGAGATAATTAAAATCTGCTCTGCAAATTGATGCTTTTTCTTCAGTCGTTTCTCTAATCATTGCTCTTTCTTAAAGTGAAATAACGGTCACGATTATTCAAATGGCACAGTCTGAGAAGGGGAAGTCAGTCTTCGATTTAACTGCACACAGCTTGTAGACACGTACCCTGCGACGAGGGGTCACAAGTAGACATCGCTTTACATCGGTGAGTCATAAGCTTAAACTGTTGGGAACCTCTCAGAAGTCTAAATTATGCATGAACGTCTGGTAATCAGCCTCCACAATGAAGTGCAGCCACAGTTTGCACTTTTATTGCCGGTGCAAAAAAATTTAACACCTTTTTTCTGAAAACTTCTGTGCTTCTTGAGCAACTGAGACTCACATCGCAGCATCTTCCTCTCTGAACTTACACTTTTTATTCTAATTGGACAAAAAACACCTTTAAAACTGCAGCACAGAATCATTGAAAGGCATTGTGGGTAAGCTTGCAAATCGTTTAATAATTCACAGCAAACTGCTTGCTTTTGTTGTAGTAGTTAGTTGTTTTTTAATGCAATTGCTCTTTTCCTTATTTTATTATTACTATTATTATATATATATAATTATTATTTGTTTTTATTTGGTTTTGTTTGTTTTCATATTTTAATTTTAGGGTTTTATGAATTAATGACTAGTTCTTGTCATGTTTTTTCACAATAATGGTTTGACCTCTGTTCTGTGTTTATGCATATAAGTATTGTATTCTTATCATAACAAGGGTTGAACTTTTCCTTCAACACAGAGGAAAGTGTTTGCATTACACTGTGCATCTGACTCTGTGCCCACGTCTTTGTGTTTGCCTGCCACAGTGAGCTTCATATTCTATCACAGAACGCTTGCATGCTTTTATTTTGACGCCCACCTCTTCCTCACAGAGCAACAGAGCAGTTCGAGGTCACTGACAGTCGGCCGGCGATTTAACACTTCAAAGTTCTAGTTTGTCATGGTTGAATCACGTCAATTTCATGCATCTACATGCACATAGCATCTCAGGGACATATGCATTCAGGGACCTCGCTGCATGATCAAAAGCCTAAACCGACCGTATATGCGCAGCAGAGCATTGGTTATAGCCAATTTATTGTTCACACTTAATTAAGCGCATTCTCCTTCATTTCAGAGGGAGCTGTGAAATATTAAATAGGCCTGGGAGCTGGCCGGTCAGAAAATGAGGCTAAAGAACTCTCTCTGGATCTTCGCTTGCCCTGAATAGAGCCCCCAACCAAGCCCTCATCCCTCTGTCCTTAAAAAACACAAGACTGAGATAGCATCAGTTACAACATGATTCACAGGCTCTCAGCTGGAAGTCGGCTCCTTTTTCACAACCAATGACTGAGTTTTGTCAGTGCCTCCGAGGCAGGGGGGCTCAAATGCATTTTTTGCCCAAAGCTGAGCAGGAAGTGAACTTCTCTGCCAGCAAGAAGTGGCGAGTGCATCTCACCATACGCTTTCTACACCGAATACATGTTTCAAACCAGAAAAGAACCTCAAAATGATGATTTATTTAGTGGACAGACTGACTTTTAGTTGTTTTCCTCCTGGCTTTAAAAGAGTCACCAGGGTTTGATAGGTATGTTTTACTGCCACATTCACCAAAACTGTCCTTAACTCAATGTGAAAGATAATCTGAACTGTTTCAATTTGGTTTTAAATGATAATTTAGACATAAAATATGCATAAGACACAAATGATAGTTGAAAAATGAAAATGGCAAAGTCATCTATGTGACATGTAATTCTGAAATCAATGTCTTCTTCCTGGTTTTGTTCCAGAGCTTCAACTGCATCTGACAGTCTTCATCAGTGAAATGAGTTTATTGAGTTTTTACCTCAAAACCTCAGTATGAAACTTCTGACCCCTTGTCATCCTTATCTGGTGATGGAGATCCAGAAATGCTATTGAAAGCTCTTTTATAGTACTGAAGTTTACGTATATTTTAATTAAATCCCCAGGACACTGTTTCTCTGCACCCATACCAGAATATGTATGCATTTACCTTTACACGCTCTGGTTTGCAAACAGAGAGCTAGAGAATGTTTCTGAAGTGCAGAGATCTTTATCATAAAAAAGATGTAACTGGTCCTCTTTCTAGATATCCCCTCCCATATCTTTCTGAAAAAGCAAAAACAACTTGTTCTTCTCTTATAAAGCTCTATATACAGAGACAGCAGCATCAGCGCCAACAATGTCTTTAACTCTCACTCTCTCAGTATGTGAAGAAGTCAGGCTTCAGAGGAAAAGCTGTCACTGTGGCAGAAGCTGCATTTATCATCAGAGTCAGACCCCATAACTAGAATAATTATAGATCAGTTGTCATCAAGATTTTACCACTGAAATGATGAAAAGCATCATTTTACAAATGCATCCATTAAGCTTGTGGTTAAATGACATTTTCTGTCTCTCCTCTAAATCGGTGGCAGATTAAACACATAATTTGCAGTTTCTGCAACGAGACGTCTTTCAGTCAAAACAATAAAATAGCAGAAGTTGTTACTGTGGGCTCATAGGCTTTGTTTTTTTTATTGTAAAACAGATAATTGCTGATAAAATCTGATTAACTGACTCCGATAGAAAAGCAATGTTCACAGACGAGGTCATGTTTTACAGTTTAGTCCACATTTCTGAACAAAACACTCTCTATATATATGTCCCTTTATTGAAATCAGGCTAATTTAAATTAATTTTGACTATTTTTTTCTCATTTTCCAAAGCTTAGTGTAACTGATTAAAGTTTGACCACAAATTACAGGCATTACAGCTTTTAGCTGCATCTCATGGCCATCATCATCATTTTTCTACAGAAAACCACAACATGCAAACAGAGTTAATTCAATAAATCTTTTCTTTATGTTTATGTGAATCTGACATTCAAATAATTTGGCTCCTGAACCTTTTCTGCCGAGAGGAGATGCTCATTAGCATTCACAGAGGAGAATCTGTCCTTCCCATCATCATGCTGATTAAGATTTGATCCGGTTGCCTTGTCTGGTCTTAACAGGGTGTTCTTGTCAAACTTATTAGGAGGTGTGTGTGTGTGTGTGTGTGGGTGGGTGGGTGTGTGTGGGTGGTAGGTGTAAATGTGTTTGTGTGTGTGCATTGGAAGAGAGAGAGAGAGAGAGAGAGAGGAAGATAAGAAAATAGGAAATGATGAATGAAAAAGGACCAAGACACAACGGCTCGATGGGGTGATAAGCAGAGCAAGAGTGCATTAAGCCGACAGACGTGTCACTGTGCTCCCTGTTTTCCTGAGGAAAATGTAAATGTAATGTAAATGTAGGAGCGACTGTCTTTAGGCTGGCTGTGTCCTTTACAAAGGGCAGGATGACTCAGGCTGAAGGTGGATAAAATCAGAGAAAAACTCTTAAAATGCCAGTTTTTGACAACAAAGTAGCTTCAAAGCAGCAAAACAATAAAGATAGTAATACATCAATACTGCAGTTAATTCACTAATTGCACATTTATGCACCTGGACACTGACAGGGACGGTGTAAAGGGAGAACTGACAGCACTTTGCTCAGTGTTATTCATAATAATTTCACATCTTCTCATTAAAAAGCATAACTCATCCCTCTTTCTCAGCCTGCATAACGTTGACTCACATCAACTGTTTTCTCACCTGCTGAACCTTTTTTTTGTGAAAGAGCCAGTTTCTCTAAAACACACAGTTTCTTGCCTCTAAGCAAGTTATCAAATCAACACGCAGAGCTGATGAATACATTTTCTTTCCTCTGCTCTTTTCTTCCAGAGCTCACTTTGCCCACTTCATTTAGAGCTTTGATCCGCTTGAAACATCCCTTTATGTTGTCAGCAGTGTGGTTAAGTAGCGTCTGTTTTGCAGACAGCGCTATTGTGCTCGTGTAAAACTTGCTCCCTGTTGGTCTGCCGGTTGAACAAAAGGTCTCGTCTGGACTGAAGCCAATGCATCTCTGCAGCTGTTGGCTTGTCAGTTGCATTTTCCACACAATCCTATAGAGATGTTCTCCTGCATCAGAAGGTGTGTGAGCTGTGAAACTGATGTAACATCGTCCATGTTTCTTGCTCCTACAGAGCAAATTTAAGGGAAACAATCCAATTTTAGGGAATTCTAGTACTTACTTAGTTATGATGTTTTATAATTTGTGTATGTAATGGATTTAAATTCTCTCTGTTTCCCCCTCAGTTAATGGTTTTCTGCAGTTCTCAGATTGAATTTCAACACAGTCCTGAACTGTTTCAATGCAGCTGGATGCATCTTGTGGAAAAATAGCAATTTCAAAACAGAAAGCAATTAGAGAGCAATTTTAAATAGAAAAACCTAAAATGTTGAGACTTAGAAAAGGTAAAATAAAAACAGATTTTTTTAGGAACCCACATCAACATCTGATATTTGCAAAGTCTACCTTAATAACTACCTTAATCACATGTAAATCTTCTCTTAGATGCCGTTTTAGTGTCCAAACAACCTAATGATCACTTGATATCAGCATTTGATCCAAATCAAAAGACACAAGATAAAGAGAAAATGAGACAGCGAGTTCAAATTAGCTGTCATCAGATGTGGAGTCTCTACTTAGAGAGAGTGTTTTATATTTTATGTTACAGTCTCAGTTTTCTGCGCCTGCAAAACTTCCTCCTGAGGACAATAAAGTTAAAGCTGAAAAACTGTTCATTATCATGAAATGGGGGACTGAAGTTGTGAGTGTTTGGGACTGAACTCTCACAGGGAGAGCTGATTTGGTTTTCAGCTGCGCTCGCTCCCCTGCTGCCTGGCTCTGTGATGATGTTTGTCCCCATTAAAGGGACCGTGGTTGTTTCGCTATGTGAAGGCCTGTAAGGCCACAGTGTGTGTGGGTGGTGCCTTTGATCTGCCTCGTCTCAGTTAAGGATGGATTCAGGAATTGGAAACGGGACAGTTTTTGGTTTCTTAGGGTGGATGTGCAGTAATGTGGTGGCAAGGTTTGTGTGGGTTTTTTCAGTGTTTTGTTGTGTTTCTGTTTCTGTTTGTTTCATTGAAGTCTGTAATGATCTTTTCAGAGACAAAAATCAAACATAACAGACAATCTCCAACTTACAAGGTTACTGTGTTAATTATATCAGTTCAGATGAAGAAAACTATAAGAGCGGCAGAGATGAGTGCAGAACCATCTAAGTGTTTTTAAAGAATGAGATCAGTGCAAAGTTTACAACAGCTGCAGGTTAGAAGATCAGCACGGTGTCCAAAAAATAACAGATCCCCATTTTGTCTTTCAGTCAGATTGTTTTTTGGGTTTATTTTGTTGGTATTTTTTCTGATCTTGTGGAGTTTTTCTTCAGTCCATCAATCAGGAAGAGACAAGTCATATTCTGCAACAACACATGACTTTTTTTGACTCTTTTTTTTTTTACAAAATAACAGTAATTGGAAAATATATTTTATTTTTTTCTCATTTATCTAGACGGATATATCCATGTCAGGCATTTTTGGTTTGGCTTAATTTTCTACAAAAGGTGCTTGTAGTGTTTTCTGTAGATCATATAGAGTAACAGAAGAGGGACTTGGCAATTTATGGAGGTTTCAGTGCTGTTAGTAACTGAAAATACTTTGCACATAAAAATTAAACCATCCACATGGCTGAATATATACACAGCTGAGTGCAAAAAATATTTTATATATATATAAATAATGTGGACGAGCAGCTCTTCAGTGGGTCTTTAGTGAGTTTTGATTTTTTGTGAACCTCCATTGGTTGTAGAATTAGTCAGCAGATATTTCAACTATGCTAACAGGAAAGCACATAATCGCAAAGTTCTCTGAAAGAGCAAATGAATCATCATAACAGTGGAATACAGAATACAAAAAGCAAACTCTTGCAAAATGGCACATTTTGGAACACAATGGCGTCTAAGTGAATACAGCACAGTCAGCAGCATCAGCCTCACACACTCAGATGAGGTGAAATTCCCAACAGTAAAACCAATTCAAAGAGAGATCGACCACAAGGACGGCCAAGTGTGCGATAAGTGCCAGGACAAAACATAAAATGGACAATGACGCGGAGATAGAAGGCAGAGGCAGATAGGACTTCGGCCAGCGGTGGGTCCATAAAAGCGAGTGGCCCACTGGCAGGTGAGCCTCTGGTGTGTGAAAGGAGAGGGCAAACAAACAAACACACACACATGAAAGATATTCTGCTGCATACACACTCGGACTGCACACAGACAGTCACTAATGACGCAGCTGGTGAAAGATAACTCCAGACTTTTCCAACTATCCTTTTCAACACAATGAAACTAACATTAGACTTCTGGCTCTGAAGTGTTGTTGCTCATCTACAGGTAAGATCTTGAGACCTACAGTAAAATGTAGCAGTCAAGTCCTGCAAAGACATTTCGAAATGACACAAGCTGAAAAAAGAAAAACCCTCACATCTCTTAGCAGCTCTGCATCCCCCCCTACTGTGATAAAACAGCAGGAGAAACACTTGGAAAAGGGAGCAGCTGCATAAATTAACTGACATTTTCTGATTTCACCATTTGCTCGCCGGAAGGAAATCAGAATAATAGAGTTTCATCCAATAAAATCCTGACCTTTTATTTTCTCTTAGCTCTGGCTAAGTGAATAGGATTTCAGATGACAGAGACAGAGATATTTCAGGTTTGTATCATATTGTTTCTGCTTGTAACTCAGTTACATTTTATGGCTCTTTTGCAAAGACATCTACCTCTTTACTATACGTGCTGGAATTCAAATCGTTTGAGATGGGAGTTTAATTAAAAGCAAAACAAGCTAACAAGGAGAGTATAATTCCCCTGCTAACACTGAAAATGCTAACATAATGTTTATCATGCTCCCTATCTTAGATGTGCATTGGTTTTATGTTTGCATGCCAACATTTGCAAACGAGCACGCTGCACAGCAGAGGCTTCAGCTCACACCGATGAAAATCAGGAGGTTTTGTGTTCTGGGAACCAGGAACGTTAATACAAAGTTTTGCAACAATCAGTCAGGTGGATGTTTTACTATCTCACAGGATAAGTGGAACATTTGACCTGCTGGTTTTGGAGGAAAAATCAGGGGGGTCACCAAAGTAAAATGAGTGTGTCCTCTGGGGACCATGAATATCTGCACACGATGTGGCTGACAATCTGACGGACAATGCTACATTAATTTAGTACTTTCTTTTTTTTTTAAATCTAAATTATGCTCCAATACTATCCAATGAAAATACAGGGAATTATAATGTGGACAAAGGAAGATATTTATCGCAAAGATGTAGACAATAAAACATAAATACTGACGGTGATTGAGATGTCGGCTTGTCACAAATAGATGAGATTTTCTTTAACGAGATTAAGGAAAGTGAGGTAGATTCCAGACTTTATTGCAGATTTTTGCATCAGTTTCTCATCAGCTCTCCCACATGAAGCTGCACTTCCTTAATCAAGGAGAGCTTGATTGAACAGAGTCAGGAAAATAGAGCTAAACCGCTCATAATCCTCACAATACCTACTACATAACTATCCTAATCAAGTTTAATACCTTAATACACTGCTATTCTGCACATGATCTTTACTTTTCAGCCATGCAAGAAAGATTACTGCTGAGCAAATTCCAGTGTGTCACGGTTCACTGTTCAGTCAACAAAACGAGTCGTGTTATTTGTGCCTGCACAACAAAGCAGCCGTCTGCACAACAGGGCTGTTGAAAACAGTCCGATTTGCATGAAAATCCCACACAGTAAGAAAGACATCGAATCCTCTGAGAAGGACTTGCAGCTGCAAGCTCAACTTAACTTTTAATGCTCACTTTCTTGTAAAAAACTGAGGACTGTGGGAGGTCATGACTGTTCATTTCTGTTTGAAGTAGGTGTATTTTGTAATCTCTGTCGTTTTCTGTGGGACTCTGTCACCGGAACTAATTTAAAGTGTGTAAGCTTTGACGAAGACACAATGTCATAAGTGTTTTAAACAGCACAAAAAAACACAGTGTATGAAAAATGAAGTTATTCTCAGGAGTTGCTGTCTTTCCCCCCAAAGTAGCATGTTTCATGCAAATAACAGTCAGTTTGCATCTCATCACTCGTTTTTGACGCCCAGAAGTGTTTGATCATGTTGCATCCTCATTTATTCACCTCAACTGCCGCATTTAAAACAAGCTTATCTGAGAAACTGACTTCTATGTCACATTTACCCTGATTTTTATAAATATTTAAAAGGAATGACGTTTTCTAATCTGTTTCTATTTTTAATTTGCAGTCTATTTTTTGCTTTAAATGCAGACTTTAAACTCTCTCTATGTTTACTGGTTGCCCTGATAAATCCATAGTGTTAATTCCATATTACCTGCCAATCTGAAGTGTAAATTTCATTGCAAAAATGTTTCTTTAACTTATTAGTTGAGTTGCAATAAATTAAAATGGACTCTTCCTGTCTGAGATTCCAGAATAAGTCAGAAAAAGTCACTGCATAAGCTTTTAATTTGAAAAAAGCAAAGTGGATGTTCACTCACTCATGAATATTTAAGTTGAAGACCCTTAAAAAACATTGTGGTAAAAAGACAAACTCAGAACAACAGGAATTAGTGCTTTTAAAATTCACATTATGTTCAATATACAGTGTAAGCCACCAAGAGTCCAAGTAGTTCTGGATTCCTCACTTATGTTTCACCAGCATATTAACTTAAAATATTAACTTAAAACTGGCCTTTTTATGTTTGTGCTGGCCAAGTACCTGGTTAGTATTACTTCACAGAGTACTTCCCTTATTGGAAAATAATTCAGAACATGCTGTCGAATCTAAATCAACCTAATATACTGTAATGTTGAAAGAGAATACTAGATTTTGATGGGCAGGAGGATGAGCTCTGTTCTCCTCTCTGCTGTGGTTTCTACATGTTTCACCAAAACACGCATTAATTCAAGTATTGAACCCGAGTGATGGATCGCTTGTGTGAAAGGTCAGGGGCTGAGGGATAAACTGAGGGCCAAGAAAGAGGGGATGAGTCAGCAGTCAAACGGAGAGCTGATGAGAGGCTTAGGGTCATCTGGAGTGACCCAGGGAGCTGGTGTTCATGGGAGGGGGGCCGGTTCTCGTGGATGTGATGTCTCAAGGCTCCGTCTTTCCTCACTGTGCTTCCTCTGAGAGGAAAAGAGAGAGAATATGACAAAAACAAAAGAAAGAAGGGCTCGGTGTGTTTAAACAAGCTGTGGCTTCTCACGGTGTTCCTGCAGATGTTAAGATTCAGCTCAGCTGTGATATAAAAAGTGGCATCAAACACAGGATCATGTGCATTGTCTCTGTGCTTTGCCCCCCCTTTTTTATGTTGATCCTTTTTTCATCCTCAGCAAACCATGAGTGTCTGGTTTCTATGGCAGCTGCTCCCTCAGATGCCGGATGAGGCTGTTTTTTTGGGGGGAGAGGTTTTCAGAGATGTAACTAATTTTGGTCCGGCATGTTCTTAGATCATTAGAACAAAAGAACAGCAGATCTGAAGTCTGCTTTGGTATTTCCACTAAAGGTCAGTGGACATACGATGTGTTTTATTACAGGAGGCAGAGTAAATGCGAACAAGGGCGATGTGTGTGTGATGTATGGCCGACTTTGTGGGATCAATGTGGATGATAAATTCTGTATTATGCTCGGTGGGATGTGTTGGAGTGCCTTTGCACAGCAAGATGACTCAGTGTTTCTCCAACTTCAGGTCTGACTTCTGCAGAGCTGAAACTTCTGTCTGTGTTTTGTGCTTTTCTTATATAAAAATGCATAGATCTTGTGACTAATACATACAGAAACCTGCTTATATTTAGACTTAAGTTTAATCTCTTTGAAAGATTAGATGTAATTGAATCCGACGACTGAGTTTCTCACAATGGACCAACAATAGTGTTCCTTTGAAATATGGACGGTCTGTGAGTGATCTGTTGTGTCTCTTTCTGTGGATTTAGAAACAATATGGTCTTCTTGTCTTAATTAGAAGATATTGAGTGAGACAGCTGCTGTTATGCTATCAAGAACTTTTCCGAAAATTGTGCCACTGTCACATCAAAAAGTCTAATCGGACTTTCAGAAATTCTGGGGAGCTCACACAAAAGACAGATTACATCCTTCAGCTATTGGTGCAGCATTGAAAAGTGTGCAGATAACAACAAAAGGAAGCGCTGAAATGAGGATTGAGACATCGGGGGCGCTGTATAACAATGGGAGCCTTTACTTTCAAGAGCATTCATCAGGCTCTGTTCCTGCGAAACCTCAATCCTGCATCCACAGCCGTAAGAAAGCCTTCAGGAAACAGGTCAGTGAACAAAAGGGAGAAAGAGGAGGGGGGGTAAAGAGACGGAGAGGAAAAAAGGATGGGAGATGGGAGGAGGAGGGGGTCAGAAGTTGATAAGAACTGAGCTTCACTGTTCCTCCAGGAGGCAGCTGCTGGTCGAGCTGCTCTAAGGCAGACAATAACACTTCCCTGGGGGGCCTCGTTGGCCCACAGTGACACCTCCCACAAGTCACTATCGGCCACTCAAGCGAGTGACTGAGAGCCGTCAGCCAGACATAAAGCCCGACGCGCAGCACCGCACAAACGCTTCATGCCAAAGAGGCTCCTGTTGACAAGAATTTCAGGAAATTTGAGTTTAAAATGAACAATTATGTTGTTGTTGTGATGTTAATTTAAAAAAAAATGAAGCCACTTGAATGATCTCCTCAGTTGCTTTCAGCAGAGAGGGAAAATGGCTGAAATATGTTACCCTGGCAACAGTCTACAGAGGGAGTGAAAGCAGATCATGTTTTAAAAAGGCTGCAGACGAAACTCATAGAAGTTATAAAAGTCCGCCTGCTCTCGGTGAATTTCACAGGTTAATGATAAATATTTTCCTTTTGTGTTGCAGTTTCCAGCCTGATGAGGCCAAATCAGGTCTTTTATAACCATTTAACCTCAAGAAACTCACTGGGAATTGTGAGAATAGGAATTCAGCCGAGGGCTAAACAGAGTATTAATTTAGATGAGAGGAAAAGAAGAAAGTCTTATAATTGTTCTTGTGTCAGAACCCTGAAGTCAAACCAGTCCGACCACTTTATATTTCTGAGGTTTAATGATCAGATGACAAAGAAAATGTTTGATACTACAAGAGTGTTTAGGAAGATAGAAATGACTTTTGTTTCAAAATCATCTTTGATTTTTCCTGACTTCATCTGTAGAAGTTAAAGGCAGACAGGAAAACTCTGTACAAACCTAAACATGCTAAAATGTGATTTTTGAAATGCTTGAAATATGCTTATGTCAAAAATATGTCAAACAGAAACAGAAAGATGCCAATTTACCAGAAAAGCCTGAAAATTCTGGCAATTCTGTCAACAATCCTAAAACAGTTTGATGATATTGAAGGAGTTAAACTGAATATAATGAACATGTTAAACGATGAGCTTTAGATTTTTGTTACTTCTGGACTCAGCCAGGTTCACAGATTTCACTCGATACACGTCTTTATGCTAGGCTAAGCTAATCAGTCAACAGGCTGCAGCTAAATACGTAGTGTACGGACATGAGAGAAACATCAGGAGGGTCTACCAGTGAGAAAGTAAATGTTAGTATTTCCTAAAAGGAAACTTAACATAGTCAATAAAAGATTAATCATCAGTGGTTACAGGAAGTAATATATTAAGCATTTTTGCTGACTGCAGTTTCCTATAAATAGGCAAGACTGCTTGGAGAAAAACTCTCCACACATATTTTGCAAATTAGAAGAAAATTAACATCATGTTTTCGTTTGCAAACACAGAAAAAATGCCTGTGTTTACGACAATGACAATGCTTGAATACAACAGGAAGTCCAAGGAAGAAGACTGGAGATGTTTGTGTGATATCGACACTTTGGACTGAGCTTCCCATCATGCTTCTTACCAACAGTCACATGTTGTTTTTCTCAAATGCTAAACATGATTTTTCCCGACTTAAACTCACCAGTCTTAGTTGTCTAAACAATTCCTTGAACATCCTGTTGAAGCTCAGAAATCCCTCATTAGTTTTTTTTATTTTTTTGAACCAGTCAGACGGGTCCTTTGGTTGCCTAGTTTAGTGGAGATACACAAGGTCAAAATGTAGCCCTGCAGCAACTATATCAGTGACAAATGTGCTCAAGTTGCTCTGACGGAGCGAGTGGTTGGCGAGTGGTCGCTCTAAGCTGCCGTGCCAACGGGTGACACATCAGTTTTACATAAAATCCCAAAAGTCCAGAGGCCTTTTTTTTTTTCTCTCTCTCTGTGGCGAGAACAGGAGTGTTGGAGCGGGTGAGATATTTAACAGTCAGTTCTGTTAGCTGTGACTGAACTGCTGATGATCATCACCAGGGTGACGTGCTCTCTCTCGTGTGTGTGTGTGTGCGTGTGTGTGTGTGTGTGTGTGAGTGTTAAACTGATTCATCATTTTGCTGATGCACTGGGCTTCTGTTGGTCTTCTGTTAAAAATCTGATGGTGTCGTCTGCTGCTGATTTAATGAGCGTCACAGCCACCTAAAGACCTGCTTTTAACATTTTCTTGCTTATTTTACTGTTTCATATACAATGGTATATTTTTTAACTAGTTTTTTTTATTAGAAGTATTTATGTATGACAAAGTTTGATCTACAAATTCACCACTAGACCTTTTTGGACGTTTTTTAAGTATGAGGGTTTAAACTCAACCTAAATGTCTTATGGCCCATATAATGTATGACACCTTTGACATTGAAACATACTAATAATAATTACAACTTTGATATTTTTTATTATACAAACCTTAGTAAACACAACTCATTCTGTTGTGTTTAAGACATTTGGATGTATTTTACCTGCTCTTCCTACTCTCAGTTGTTTCCATGCATTTCCATACAGTCTAAAAAAGTGCTTAGTGGGCTCTTTAAACAGAAAACTTGGACTTGATCACAGTAAACAGTGTGTTAGTTAAGTTGTAGTTATATATTTTGGGACCATCTAACAAAATGAAAGTGAAAAAAGTGAACACAAAGGGAAAAAGTGTTTGTTTAAAGACCAAATAAGTGACCAGTTTCTCTCATCTTGTCTTAAAATATCAAACTGATGCAGGAAGTGGATTTGAACTGAGTCTGGATGTTTTATTAGCCCCTCAGTTAATTTATGCGAGTTTTAATCTTTGATCAGTGATGGAGCAGAAACGTAAACAGTGGTGAAGATGCCTTCAGTGCCATGGTGGTGAAAATGAGGCCAGTTATTTGGGACAGCTAAATATAATTCACAGGGTGCACCTTCTCCTCAGAAGGTGACGCAGTGCCAGAGTCACTGCTGCGACACATTTAACATGCTGCTCATAATGAGGTGATTAGGACCTTCTGATGACCACGGAGTGCCTGATGGGTGCTTAGAGGGAATAATGTAAAGGAACTGCAGGAGCAGCTCACGAGGTGGATGCAGAGAAATTAGTCTTTCCAGTCATTAATCAAGAGTCTGACTTCAGATGAGTCAGCAAAAGCAGAAACAAAACTATCATAACTGGTTCATTACTTATGTTGTTTTCTATTTATTGCTGCTGTGCATCAACAAAGATATTTCATCTACTTGTTAGCACATATGTTTATGGTAATTTCAGTCAAGTTATTAATATAAAACTTTTTTTTCCCCCAGTGTCACTCTGAGGGGATGTAGACAGCTATAGTTATATATATCCCAACCAGGCTTAAAATTAATAATAATGATAAAAATGTGTGATTTAATCAACCAATAATAGAGAAGTGAACGGTCAAAAGATGCTAAGAGCTGATTGTAGTTCTACTCTCCTAATGCCAACAGGTCTGTCAACATGTCCAGGAGGTGTTTTTCTTGCTTGTTTTTTGCTTGTTAAAACAGCATAATCTTATCAGGATGTATTAAAAAATCATTTTATTTCACATTTTTAAGCTGTTTCTGGTAAACCAATCAACCTAAAGATCATTTAGTTAAACCAGTCTTACAGATATTTTGATGAAAGTCTAAAAACTTCACAACATCAACTTGATTTCTTCAATAAATGTGATTTTCTGAAGACGACCTGCCCCCCTCATGTTCTATAAAGAGTTTCTTATGTTTTACATTCTCCTCCAGTCAAAACGCTGAATTTCTCTGACATCACTGGTTAACAGATGAAACATTTAAAAACTCTCAAGGGCCATTTTGAGACCAACGAGCTCACAAATGTTCAACCAAACACAGACAAACCAGACACGCACACGCACAACTGCACATACAGTGTATTATTCACTATTGTCTGTCATTACAATGTTGGGATTACAAGTCCCTCAGTCACAGAGTGTTTATCTCACTCCAACATTCCCAGATTAAGTGAGAACTGCACTTTTTTTTTCATTTCTTATCTCTTGAACAGAAAGACAGAGAGGAAAAAAAACTGGGTCCATACCACAGCTCGCAGACCCAGCAGTGAGAAATAATAAGATTTGTTTCAACATTTTGCCCATGGCACCTAATTAGGGTGACCTCATCAACACTATAAAGAAAAAGATTTACCCAGTCACTTCATTTTTTTCTGTGTTTCTGTGCAGGATTTCTGCAGGCAAGTGCTCCCTGGTTTCATTGAAAAGCAGTCAGATGTGACAGAGGCTTAATGGCTTTTTCCCCCACAATCCTCACTGTTTCTTAAAGTTACTGTTTGTAGCTGCCTTTTTCTTCCTTAATTAAACATTTCTGAATTCCTCATTGAGGAGGCACACATGGGTCGGCTTTAAAAAAAAAAAGAAAAACCTTTGTTCCTTATTTGGCGCTGCAACAATCCAGCAAAACCGTCTCCGAACGGTCGCAGCATGGAGTCATGGGTAATACATTGCTTGTGGATGTGAATTACCATGTTTGGTAATAAAGTAACATGTTGTCAGAGAGTTCACGCCGGCGTAAGCTGCAGCGCAGGCGTGGGGATATCCAGCCTCTAAGCATGAGCTCAGAGACTTTTAATCCCGGGCAAACTCAGCAAGCTCACCAGCGAAAGAGTGTCAGCAAAGAAAGTCTTAGAAACGTGACAACGCAGGGAGTGACGCAGAGACAGAGGGAAAGTCTACAGCTCTGTTAGCTTCAGGAGGCGCTGGGATATATTTATACTGTTCCACGATGCCATGATGAGATATGATGTTATTTTTTTCTTCTCAGAACAAATGTGAGCTTTGTCGGGCGTAAAGAGAGTTACAAGTCCCTTTATTTTCATGTTTTGCAACACAGAATGTAACAAAGGAACAAAGACAGTACATCAACTGTATTTAACCAGCTGCAGAAGATGATTTGAAGAAAAAAATGGGACGTAATGAAGAAGAGTCGAGGAGGTTGAGGAGGCCAATGTAAGACAAGGAAAATGTGTTATATTGGTCAGAACTGAATTTAATTGCGGAAAACAATTGAAAATCAAGCATTTATGTCAGTAATACAGCAAAAATCAGATTTAAAATGACTATTTTTCTTTCAGGAACTGGTCTTCTTTGCAGCACTGTGTTGTAAAAAGAGGATGTTGTTTTTATTGTCTAGTTTTCAGCTTTTTACTTGTTTTAACAATAGAAAATATAAGATTAATGTACATAAAACCTGTCTGAAACTCAATTTAAGCCATCTTGAATTGGCCATCTAAATGCTGTGTTCTTGTAAGTGAAAATCACTGTTTACATAAACTGAAGCCTAATAGAGTCATTGTTGGATAAGAAGTATCATTTTCTTGAGTCAAGGTGGCATCATGCCTTGTATATTATAATAATTGGGACAAACACTGACGGCATTTGGAATGAAAAAAGTTTGTAACCACACAGGTGACAGAAAAAGCTGGTTATCTGCTTTACAACAGTGAAACTGTGAAACATATCCAGCCAACATGGTGGCACTCTGGATTGATCTGTATCGTAAGTTCTTGTTGTGAAAATCGCGTGCGTGCTTAGTAGAGGTATAACTGCTGGGAAAAAAAAGGTGTCCTGAAACTTTTTTGGGGCAAAGCCACCAAACTTTTTGAGCAATTTTTGAAAGTGAAGCTGTGGCTGCCTCTCCTGGTCTTTTTAGATTAAAACAGCTGTCTGAGGGATTTGCCAAGATGGCAGCTGATTGGTGGGACTTGTCTTAGAGGACATTAGTGCCATGACTTGTTTAACATGTAACCTGACTTTTTTACCCTGAAGAATGTTCCTCCCTTTTTTTACTGAATCGTACAGAATCGTTTCCCCATTAGATTGTGACAGATAACAAACGACACACTTTGGTTTCTATTAGCTCCCAGTTAGACAAAAGTGAAATTAGATTAGCGAGGTCTGATCTCCATGTGGCCACATCACCGGCCACTGTCATCTGCTAAAAAGATTAGGGACGCCGCCACAGAGTGATGGAGCCGATTGGACTGCTGTTAACGGATCGTCCTGGACGACTGTGATGAACATTTAATTGCTCGAGTCAACGAATTGGTAAAGATTTTGGAAGCACATGAATACTGGCAGCGGATGAAAGCTGGCCTTGCCCTCACTTAATTTGGCCCATTTTTAATGAGCTCTGCAAGATTTGAGGCTTCTGATCAGTAAAAGGCAGCGGGAGCTTTAATGTAGCCTTCATCTCATCGAGCTTTTGATTACGAGGTGAATGGTTTGAATACCGCAGACAAGGTAGAAACTCTGAGTTTGAAGCACATGAATATCACCCCCTCTGCTTCAAAAAATGCTGCTTGATGTACTCGAGTAAAGCATTCAACCTGCTTTTAGACATTTCAGCTCATTTGCCAAGAGATGGCGAATTTCAAAAGTAGCTGCCAAGTACGTATCAACCAATTTTGTATCATTTCGCATGCAAAAAGTGTGCAGCCAATCAGGAGCTTTAAATACTGCACCCATAAGCCTCAGCTGCTGTTGCTGTAGAAGACTGGCTCGAATCAGAGCTGTAGTGAATTCAAAAAGCCTGTCAGATGTCCAACAGTTGTTTTTATTTAATAGAATAATTTCACAAAACCTTGTTTAAAGCTCAGGAACTCGATTTAGCACAATTGCATTTCCTTACACGCACAGGCTCCCACAATAGACTTTTTTCTTTTAAATCAAAGAGCCAGATATTTTCTATTGCAGATGATCATCTATTGTATCGATAATTTAATTTCAAGTCGGTCCGAGCCTCTGAAGTGATCTGACTATTGGTCACTCTGCCATTGTCTCTGCAAGAATAAAAAAAAAAGGTCTTTAACTTCAGAAACCATGGAGTGCCTGAAATAACTTCCCACATTTCAGACAGGTGGAATTAGTTTTAATTTAATTTAAGTTCTTCATGGTCCAAGTAGAACTGTCTTGTTCAGCAGGGACGGCGTTTGAGAAAAGGCAAAGACTGAACACTGCACACTGCTTGAATCATTTGCCAGAGAGAAAATTTAATAAGCTGCTGTCAGTTTTGACTTAACTTCATGAATGAAGCTGCTCGGTGCTTAAAAGTGTAAGGAAACGGCAGTAAAGAGGCACTTGTACTTGAGAAATTTTTTAGTTCAAAAGTTTTTAAAACGTCCACTCTCAACACACAGACTGAAGTGCAACACTTCTGCATGAATCTGGTGATTACATTCCCTTGTTCCCATGTTGCTAAGACCACAGCGGTCTCGCTTTATACCACTCAGCATGTGTGCATCTCATCAACGACCGCTGCCCAGTACACAAGTAGCAGGATGCCTGCTTACAGCAAACCAGCTCATATCTGATGCACAGACTCCAGTTCCCTTTGTCAGCAAGTCATCACAGTTATACCGCTGAAAAGGAAATGCATCATTAGATTAATTACACTGGCAGACACGTATGTCCAAGTCAATAAGACTGATTAAGTAACATCTGATCAATACACATTTACAAGAAACATGCCAATCTGCTGACCGTGGTTCAGACTCTGAGAAACAGCCTGCAACCTCAGGATCACTTCCACTCTCAGCATTAATGTTTACCTTCAGCCCACGAGGCCTTTTTCTGGTTTTTGCATAATGAATGTTAGAAGTCAGCTCGGGTACTGTACCGTGCCTATAAATTATTGAACAATGATGATTTTGTAGAGCTTGCAAAATGGGGATGTAATCCAAATAATCTGATGGAAAGACAGGGAGTCATCATAAATGCTTGCTGCATATCCTTAAAGGGTCCTGACATATGCAATCACTCAGATTACAATATGTATTAGGGATTATACACAATCTTAATATGGACACATGTACTCCTAATTAGTGAAAGTGAAGCTGTGCACTGCAGCAGATGTGCTTGGCCACATATTCTCACAGGATGAGCCTGAAAGTGTTTCTGCTGAAGCGAAATTCAAACACAAAACAGCAACTTTACAGCATATCATGGTACAGATGGATATCACATATGAAGAATTAATGCACGTTTTTTTTACTGGACGCTCGACTCAAACACAACATTTCTTGTTCCCACTGTGTCAAATGTCACAGCAGCACTAATAAAAGTTTCACATAGCGAGCGGTGGATGTGTAGAGCACAAGCACTCCCCTGGCAAAGCTTATGGAGAGCTGTCCATTAATCAGACGCAAGACAAACTGGTGGAGACGTCCCTCGATGCTTGTGTGCAGCCCTAATGTGCACTAAAGGATTGTACTAAAGGTCTGAGATGCATACATTGGTGTGAGTTATGGCACAGAGCTGCGAAAGCATTGCAACTAAATGTCAGAAGAGTCTGTTTTCTAAAGGAAACACTGTGATTTTTCAGACAAAATAATTCCTGGCATGAAAGATGGAAGCAAAACTGAAGCGAACTGTTTACCTTTTATTAATATTTAGAGGATGTGTGCTAAATATCAAACAATGTACCCTAACAAACCTCTTTTCTCTGCTTCAGTCTGTTCGCAGTTCTCAAGAGGAGTTTACGCCATTTTCGGATTCTACGACAAAAAGTCTGTCAACACCATCACGTCGTTCTGTGGGACTCTCCACGTCTCTTTCATAACACCCAGCTTCCCTCTGGACGGGAACCAGCAGTTTATCATCCAGATGAGACCCGATATCAAGGGGCCCCTCCTCAGCTTAATCGAGTACTACAAGTGGGACAAGTTTGCCTACCTGTACGACAGCGATCGAGGTAAGACGTGTACACCTTTTTCTTGTTTTTTAAAACATGTCTCCATATCTGATGTCCCAAAAGTTGGCTTTAATGTTATTTTTTTTTTTAAAAAGCTGCAGCTGCATTCAATGTTTGGTTTGTTTCCACTTGAAACTGGATCAGAAAAGCATGACAGAGTTTACTGGAATACATATAGAGGAATATAACTGCATTATCAGATCAGATAATTACTTCTACTTTGATTTTATATTTCTCATGGTATTGGCTTAAGCCCTTGATGTTATTTTCTCTGATATATAAAAGGGAGGTAATGGTTTGACTTCATGCAACACAACAGCTGTGCTTCCACTGAAACACCAGTTTTATGCAGATCACACTGCGTGCATGAAGCTCAGCACAGGTGAAAAGGTAAAGGGCATTTTGGTTCATTAACAACAGCTTGTCACATACAATCAACCTTAGCACCTCCTGTGTTTGAGAGTCTGTTTTATGCAATGTGAAGGGGAGGAGAGGCGGTGGGACTCGTCTTTGACGTGCAGTAGAGGTGAAGTTCCCCGCGGACGTGTGCTCACTCGTTCCACACAGAGCGGTGATTTGTTTGCATTATGTGCGAATGATATGAACACTGTTAGAAAAGTTGCATCTGGCTTCACAGCGAAAACTGTGCGTCTATTACAGTGAAGATAAATCTACCTTCATGCAATTATACAGAGATTTTAAGGGAAAATGGGAAGCTTTTAATACAAAACTAATGAGTATTCAGTGTGGCTTTTAACTTGGGAATTTGCATTGAAAACAGGAAATCTATGTGGTTTCCTGTCTCAATTTTCATCATAATTTAAACCCAGTTTATAAAGATCAGCCCAGTCGCACACCGAAGCTTGATAACAGGTTTTTGTGGTTTGCCTCATGTAGGTGTTAAAGTTTACCCATGTATTATGGCGAAGCACAAGCAGGTTGCAACAATGACATGAACCAAGGTCAAACACATTATACAGAGCGAGAGAGTCTGCTGGAGGGTGGAGGTCTGGGTGGGTCACATGCGGCGCCGTCACCTACAACACTGCATTTTGATTCTTGTTTGAATGTTCATTCAGAAATGGTTATTTTTGGCCAGTTTCGTGTTGCCTTCAGCACCTTTCAGTGCAGAGACAGACACCCCCGCTGAAGACACACACACACACACACATAACAAGCTAGTTAGTGGATCCACCTCAATATTAAGCACAAGCAACCTCTCAGTCTTTCATTCAGTTTGACATAAAGACTTTCATTTAAACAAGTACTGAGAGAGTTGTGTTGCTTTGGTGGCTTCAAATTAAATGAGTGTAAGCTGAAAAAACAGAACTCCTAATTTCTTAATCTGCACATTTAATTGAACAAAAAAATTAATGCAGTAACTGTAACTTACTTAAAAATCACTCTCCATGCTTCTTATGGATGTGTGAAATTGTTGCAGACAGAAATAAAAATGACTCTCTGCCTGTGCACCTATTATTACGATCCTGGATAAGATCATGAATTGATTTTATGCAAGGCAGTCAGAGATGAAAAATTATCCCCCCCCTCAAACTGTTACATCCAGACTCACTTCATATTCAGATCCATTTGGTCTCTGTTCTTTGATCCCCTTTCATCTGTGTTTTTTTTTTCCTCTCTATTTAACTCTGATATAAGTCTTTTAATCTTTGAAGCAGACGTCTCTCTTCATTGTCTGGATGCTTCGACACATTACACATGCTTAATCATCCTCAGTTATTTTGTGTGTGTGTTTTTTTTCCACTAGATGTGTGTGAAGATCACACAACATGGCTCTTTAAAGCGACAGACAGCTGATTGCAAGAAAAAAAAAATGTGTTTTAAGTTCAAAGGCAGAAAGGTTGCTTCTCTCCTGCTGGATCCTTCTGCTGTGTCATGTAACTCATTTGGTCGTGTTGTCTGCTGCAGTAATTATGAATCTGTGACTTGTACCCTTTGAGAACAATGCAGCCTTCTGCAGCACAGAGGGACCATCCAGCTCTGAAAAAAAAGAAAATCTCTTCTCCAGATAAACTTTCATTCTATTTTAATACTGTTACTGCAATGAAAGAACAGAATTAAGACCTGGATAATATCCAGTTACAGTGGAATAACACTATCAGGTCTTTTCTTAATAGGGCTGCTCTGTTTTCACGTTACATCCTAAGCCCTTTGATTACTTTACTCTATGGAACAGAAATCACTTGTTATTTTTATTTTTAGCAGATTAAATGCAGGTGTTTTGGGATCCATTTAAAAAAAAAACCTTTTAAAGGCATTGAATGAAACCTGATGAATGCTTATTGATGGTTTACCAGGACGTTTAAATAACACACTGAGTGGCTTCAGGTAGAAGCAAGTGAATATTCTTAGAAAATTGAGATCATTTCTAACGATAAACTCGGGTTTAGGCTGGATGTGATGTTGTGCAAATGGCTTAGAAAGGATTTAATGCATTTATTCTCTGCATTACTTTCTACTCTCCATTATTAAACATAACTTAAACTCCTCTGTTGCACCTTCATCCTCTCTACTTTATCTCCTTTATGCTGGACCTTCTGTCTCATCTCTTTCCACACGATCTCCTTCCCTCGTTCTCCCAGAATCCATTGCTAATCTTCCCAGTCAGTCTTGCTCTGACTGACAGCACAATCACACACTTTTTCTTCTTCACTTTTCATGAGGCACGTTTCTACCAGCAGCTCCAGTTTGTCTCAAAGCTAACGCTAACTCTGACCTGCTGTCTCTCCTGTACGTCCGCTCCGGCACTGAAGGCCCTGTTGTGCATATTTCATTATTGCATGGCTGTCTAATTAGGTCAGTGTGATCCACTCATTCCCATGGCAACCAAAGTGTGGAGAGGAAAGGGAGGAAGGAAAGAGAGAGAGAGAGAGAGAGAGAGAGGTATCTGACTGAGCTGGTTGGTAAATGATGCAAGGATGGGTGTGTGGGTGTTTCTCAGTCAAAGAGGCAGCTGACGGAGAGGAGGCAATAGAGTTGCCACTGGTTATGATGAATTCTATTAGCACATTGAGACTAATGGATGAACCAACACCACCATCGTCAGCAGTTGTCAGTAAGTCAGTTTAGATAATGGATGTACGTATGTGGGCGGATAAACACACCGAGCGTTCTCTCTCTTGTTTTCCTTCTGGTTCACTGAATGCAGACACGTCCTCTGTCGGACTTTTAGAGGAGCGTTTTCACACCAAACTGTTGATATTTTAGCACCGGCAAATGGATAAATAGGAAAGAAACAATGAAATGAGCTAGAAAGACAGGGATTTCCATTACTTTTCCCCTTTTTTAATCCTGATATTGAACAGAATTGTCAGCCCTTGACACTCTAACTAACATCACGTCCATTAAAAACAGTTTTCATGAAAGTTGGAGCTTCAATATTCCCTCACCAATCACTCAAAACGTGTGTGAGTGCATTAATCTCACGTCATACCAAGCACACACTGAAGCACAGCAATGCAAACATACCAGAGTTGAGCTAAGAAAACTAAAAACAAACCACAATATTTGACATTAGCAGCATTTGTCTTGTTTTTTTAGTGGTCTCTTCTTCCTTCTGGCCCACAGTTTGACGATGCCGCCTCACCACGGCATCGGTCCCGCCCAGGGTGCCGGCTATGCTACAGTCGGTCCGAGCTGATGAACACAGTGCAGAATTTTAGCAGCTAAAAAAGGCAGATATTTCCCTCAGGAGTTGGAGAAAACCCAACCTAAAAGGAGATTGATTTTTCAGGGTTACTTTCATCAGATGGTTGGAAACATAACTCCAAATAAATGTCAGTGTTGCTGTCTGTCTGCTGGATGTGCTAAAGAGCAATCATTTGCTAGAAAAAAAAGCCATATTAACCTTAAAGGATATTTTGTCCATTATTGATGTTACTGAAACCCTGTAGCTGTTTCTCTCATTTCTTTTAACTTTTGATGATAACACATGTACGAATTAACAGGATTTGATTTTTTTAAAAGTGTGTTTCAAAAGGACTTCTGTTTTGTTCAATGCCTTTCACCACATTTCAAAGAGTCATGGCCGCACAGAGGATGTGAGGCTGAACGCTCAACGAAATGACTGTTTTCAGTTTCCATTTATTTTCTATAATGGCAGCACCGCGGGCAGTCACAATATTCTGCTGTCATATCTTTCAAACAGCCTATATCCACATGCTAATTGATTTAAGTGGTGCTCGGTGTTGGCATTATGCAGACAGTGGACAGGTACACCCGGGAGAAGCACGTCAGAGCCGGAGATGTGTGGAAACAATAGCTTGAAGCAAAGACATTACAGCTCATATAAAGCTGCTTTTGTAGGTGTATACTGCTCTCTTCTGAATTATTCATAGGCCTAGTTTTGCTTTCACTCCGTGCAATATGCTCATATGTTCACATAGATCAACTCACGGAGATGGTTTTGACCGATGAAGCAGTGCTGATAACTGTGATGGCTGCACTCGTGATCATCAGAGGAGAAGAAATAAAACTTCTCTCTCTGGAAGGAAGAAAGTTGAGGTTTATTTTAACTCCAGCTGTGATTACGTGCAATGCCTCAAAGTTGTTCAAGTCTCCTTATATCCTCCTTAGACTGTTACATTAAGGGCAACCTAAGGGTAATTGTGAGATTACCTAACACGTCTTTGTTCTGTAATGCAGTGGCAGCTCTGCGCCTGTTTGATGGCATAAAGTTGACAGCAAGCTGAGACGTAACATATGTCTCAATCTAAACAGAAGCACTAATAAGCCGTCCTTTTCCGAGGGGAATTTGCAGCAGCGTGTGAACTGCAGAGGAAATGACTGGAGCCAAGTCTCCACTTGAGTTCTGATTTAGAGCAGCGACAAAGCGTTTTTATTATGCAGTTTTCACAAGGTACATTAAACAAAGATAATATTCAGAGCAGACTGATTTCTAGCATATTAAAATGAAGAAAGATAAATCACTGGAGTTGTGTAAACAGAAGTTTACTCATCTTTTGATGACTTTTTGGTATTAACTCAGCAGTGCAGACACCGATTAAAACTTTGATTACTTGTTTAAGTTACTGTTACAACTTCAGTTACTGCTTTACTCTTTTGGCAGGCGGCTTGTTTGCAACAAAACCCAGAGAGAGATTTAAGAGTTGATATCAAATATGTCTTTGTGTGTGTTTAAACTTGTCTGGTACATAATTAAAGCCACGTTTATTCACACTGTGGTCAACATACACTCTTATATTTACTTAAACTGTTTCTTTTTCTGGCCCTTGATCAGAAGTTGCTTTCTTCTTGCTATTTGTAGGGAAACCTGTAGATTTGTAGCAGCATTTCAGATACGAGCATTAATAAAAAAGAAATTGCTTTATATCAGAATTTTTTCTTAAAATAACATATATTGCATTTAAAATATGTAGAAATACACTGTTACAGTACATAATATATATAAAATAATCATAAACTGACTTGCATGATACCAGTCAGTCAAAGTCTCACACACACAGTCAATCAACACCATTAATGTACAATTAGAGTCTAACCTTAGCCACCATTAATGTAAAATTAACATTTACAACAACATTCACTCTGTCCTTGGTTTATCTTCAATTTAATCATTTTAATATCTCTGAATCTAATTATCTCATTAAATAAGCATTGATGAAACCGTTAAATTTAAGCACACCAAAATGACCTTACAGGAACGGTGATGCATCGTTCATTCAGACAGAACTGCAAGCCTCCATTTTCCCTCCCCACCGTCATAAAACCGCTGCTGTGTCGTATGAAATTGATTACATCTGTAATTCACCTCGCTGTTGCAAGGCGGAATGAAACACTCGACCCTTTTATCAAACCGCTCTCCGACTGCCCTCTGCAGACCAGGGATCAATATCAATGGAGATTCGGCAGCGAAAAAAAAAAGATAGAGAGGGTCGTAGGAATACGAGGAAAAATGGAGAGCGCGGTCTTTTCCTGTAACAGACTGCACTTCAGGCTGATGGACAGGTGCTTCATGTAAATTAAATACTCTGCTTTGGGATCAAGAATAAAACATGTGAGTGCAGCAGATGGTATTAATGTGAAAAAATCTCGCTCTTTCTGCAAAAAACAGGGGAACAAACTTTCCTCCAGTCTGTCTGAGTGTTTAGACTAAACATATTTAGTCATTTTCACTGGTGGGAAGCCAGTTAAGGATGAGGGAGGGATGGAGGGAGAGACATACTTGTCTACACCTTCACCAAAAGGCCAAAAGAGGAGTGAGATGCTTAATTTTTTGAGGGTTTTAATCATTTTCAGCTCTGTGACAACAGAGTGAACTTCACGCACTTCTGATGGCTGTATCAAACGCTGAAAAACCCTCAAAAAGCCAGTAAGTGGACCTTGAGTGGAAACCGTCTCGCCAGTGACTAAATTGCTTTGAAAATTGAGACGGGAAAAAAAACACAAAAGGTTGTGTTCAAAAACGTTGTTATAAATCAGCAATAGGAAACTTCTGGTGTTGATGCAGTCAAGTGTATATTGTTAGACCCACTTTCCTCCCACATGTTGGTCGGGTTCATGCCAGAACACCTGTGACTCATCTCGATGAGCTCTTTACATAAGGCGTTGAGGCTCGATAAAACCTCCACAGGGTCTGAATAAGCAGACAGTGAAGCAGCAAATTTGCGATAAAAGAACCGTCCTCATCCATGGCTTTGAATGCGTCTTGTCTGCCAAATAATTTGTTTTGACTTTATTGTCATATTTTTTTTTGCACTCCAACCAAAAATAACTGGCTTATTTCAGGGGAAATCAGGGATTCAATGCATAAAAAAAAGGCCACAAAGAGACACAGTTAATGCACTGGCACACAATGCTTGAAATCTTGTTTTTCTTAAGTCCACTTGGTTTCCGTCCTCAGGCCTGACGACGCTGCAGGTGGTTCTGGACACCGCGGCGGAGAGGAAGTGGCAGGTGACGGCCATCAACGTGGGGAACCTGAAAGATGAGAGGAAGGATGAGGCCTATCGCTCGCTGTTTCAAGATCTGGAGAACAAGAAGGAGAGGAGAGTGATCTTGGACTGTGAACAGGACAAAGTGAAAGACATCATGGAGCAGGTGGAGTCTTTAGTTTTTTTTCCTGGTCTTTTGAGTGACAGATGGAGCAGAACTTACTGTAGATTCATAGACATAATGTTCAGTTTCTAGAGAATCAATTTGATCTAACATTCAGACGCCACAACAGAGAAAAAAAAACATAAACACTGTTTATATTTTCATCCCGACGACCCATGAGAGCAGCATTTCGGTAACTTTTATGAATCTGCACAGTTTCCTGGAGAGTTTCCTGTTAGTGGTGTTACTGTGACATGATTTGGACAGCTTTGCAACAATGTTAGCACGGGGATTCGTTGTTTTATCTCTTTGATCTGACAGTAAGTGAAACAGTTTTGTATATCACTGCTGACAGACTTTCAAGCAGGTTAGGTGACCTGGGATTCAGATAAAGAAAAACTGGATGTAAAAGCCATGTTTTCAGCTGTTGTAACACATTCAGCACTTACAGAGGCAATCTGCTGTCAGGAGTCAGACTTTAGTGGGTTGCTTAGGTCCAGGTTTATTCTTTTTATTTTTCCACTCAGACACTATGAGACTTGGGATCTGGTGTAGAAAGTAAAAGCGTTGTTGACATCGAGTCTTGTAAGACTTTAACAGCCTTTTGTCTTTTCTGATCTTCTCTCTTCACTATTGAATGCAAGTGGTTTGATGGTGTCTCACTTATTCTTAATAAAATATTCACCTGCTACCTCCACACAACACTCCAGTACTAATGTATATTTTTCAAAAATATGGTTTTGGTTTTAAGGATTTCAAGTACTTTCACAATAACTTAGCAGACTCAACCAAAAGTTTGCTAACATTAATGCTTTAAGTCATTCCAGACTAAGTAAGGTTATAGCAGCAAGACCACTTAATGCGCCAAACCGAGCAATTATTGCTTAATAATTTATCAATTAATTTATGGAATTTATGTGTTTTCATCAAGTGACCCTGAAGTACAACTCAGCTGAGCCAAGAAGCAAACTAAAACAAAAACTACTTTCCATAGAGCGTAAAAGAAAACAGGCTTGATTTTAAACTGATACACAGAATCAGGAAGTTTAAATTACACCAGTAAATTATCAGCAGTTTTTTTTAAAAAAAGTGGGAAATTCAAATAACCCCGCTGTCCTTACATTACTTTTGCAGAACAAAGTGATATTCACAGAACAATCAGAAAAAAACAACATTGTCGCATGGCCCCAGCAGTCCGGCAGATGCAGAAAGGCACCATAACAATTACACTAATTGCTCATTTAGGCTGTAAACAAAACTGCAATTAAAGGCAAAAACAGGTGCACATAAACAGGTTATTTTCACTCTACCTTTCACTCAGGAGGGAGACTTATCGATTAGCATTTTAGGCGTGCCAACGTCTGTTTAAACCAAATGCTGAATGAAATCAATGCCCGCAGCCTCGGTGGCTGTTTATCAGGGAAAAACAGAATCGGTTCAGGTGGAAGTTTTGTTGCTTCGTGTCACAGACATTATCATAGAAGATACGGCTCGTCATTATTCAAATCTGCCTCCAGAAGCTGCCGCGCTGAACTGTTGTGCCGCTCCAGCAGCAGGATTAGCTTCAGGTGTGTCATTTATGTGAGGAACAGACATGGTACATGGTTGAAATGCTTCTACTATTTTCTTCTTTATTTTTTTTTACTGCTCTCCTCATAAAGGAAGTGGATTTAAAATTGAATATCTCTGCTCAGCAGTGTTAATGCGAGTGACGTGAGCAGCGTGTTTTTCCTCAGTGATAATGGTCAGGACTGTCAGCCATGTTAGACTTAATGGTGACAAATTATTATGTTTGAATAAAATGGTAGATTTTTCTTCTTTGGATAAAATCTTATTAAATTTATGATTCTCTATTTCTGGTTATCAGGAATTACAATGGCAGTAATAAATAAAAAGAAAAAAATAGTGATGACAGAAAATGCTAAGAAAGAGCTGGCAGTCATGTTGTGAGTCATTTTAAAACTGGATTTAAAAAGACAGAGTTGCAAAAACTTGGTCCTGAGATCTTTCTGCTGTCTGCTGTCTCATCTGAATGAGACTTAATCAATTGATCCACCATGTGTGTCTCGTAACCTGCAGGTCATCACCATCGGCAGACACGTTAAAGGCTACCACTACATCATAGCCAATCTGGTAAGTTTGCACAAACTCTGTATTCTTTTAAAGCTCAGATTTTTCTGTCATTCCCCTTTTTAGGAGCTGAAAAAGTTCCCCCAGCCCACATTTTTATGAACTATTAACAATCATTAGAGAAGCAGATATTTAAAAAGGTTATGACTTTTCATGTTTGTTTATTTTTTCCAACATATATCACAATTATTTGACTTTGTCTCATTCCATACTTTTCCCCCCATGTGATCCACAAAAAGCCCCACAGTTTGAGATCAGCTGGTTTAAGTGTTATCACTTCCTGTGTTTCTAATATTCCTAATAGATATAAAGAGATAACACTGGGTCAAACTTTTATTGTTTTCAGGGTTTCATTGATGGGGATCTATCCAAAATCCAGTACGGTGGTGCCAACGTGTCAGGCTTCCAGATTGTTGACTTTGATGATCCTTTGGTGTCCAAGTTTGACCAGAGATGGGAGGCTTTGGAAGAAAAGGAATATCCTGGTGCAGACAGTAAAATAAGGGTGAGTTTAAACTTACAAACACATGTTTTTGTTCTTTCTTTTTTTTTTCCTTGTCTAGCAGTTCTGTTTTGTCGGTTAAAAACGACTTTGTCAGCACTTAAATGTGCCGGAGCAGCTCTAATTTGTCTGTAACCTCGATTTAAATTATGCTGCCTCCATCTGCATCACCCAGTTTTACACTCACATGTTCATACTGTGTGCATTATTAAAAACATCTTTGAGTAAAAATGACTGTGTTCTGTTACACAAACACACATTTTTCATGAGCTGAGAGCTATAATTTTTTATTTAAGTGGTATTATTTTATAAATATGCCATGCAAATTAAATCTAGCCATCTCTTCTTAGCTTTTTAATGTAACCTATATAATATCAGCTCTCTGAATGCCCTTCCTGACTCTTTGTCTCCAGACTCAGACACTGTAAACTCCTCTTATCTGACATATCAGTCCTTACCAACATAGTCTTCCACTTTTTTTTTTCAAAATGATCCAAGTTTAAGATCTTTTTATGGCCACAAAGCTTTTTATTGCTGCAGGAGTTCAAGTCTGGGTGAAAAATCACTCTGACATTTACAACATAGAGCAGCACAGGACATAAATATAATAAATATCAATATAAAGAATAAAAAGACCACCAGCAAAAGACATATAACATGCATTCAAATGAGGAAAAGATACCGGAGAGGGTAATGAGCTGGAGGCGCAGTGTGTTTGCGTTTTTGTGCCGTAAAACTTCAGCGGAGGATATTTTATTTTCAGAGTTGCTCTCGTTGTTGATCCTCATCTATTTGATAGGAAAAGTTAGTCAGATCTTAGCATTTAAACCTCTTTAGTCAACTAATTATTTCACCCTTTAAAAGTTAATGATGTGAGGATGAGCTTTGAATTCACGGTATGAATCTAAAGACAAACTTATCACTTCCAGTACATTTTGCCTCAAACCACTGCAGAACTACAATATTTAGATGTATGGATGTTGTTAAGTTACAGAGTCATCTGCAGCGGAGCAAAGCATCACATTCCCGCTAATTGAGACCCCACAGATTTTCCACTGTTGGCCCGTAACAGATGGCCAAAATACATTTTGAGGAAAGATAGCCAACAATGTGTGAGTCCCTTCCATAACACTGCTGTGACTTCCCTCTCTGGGGCTCTCAGCCTAAAGCCCATTCATAAGACATAAATCTTTGAAAATGGACCAATTTTTTTTTCTTTTTTTTAAAAATACAATGTAATTTCCTAAAACAGGGAAGAAATGTTTTTGTAGAAAGTGTTAGTATCTTATTTATTTAGAGCTCTCATGTTTATTGTAGCAGGAAATGTGAAATCAACTCAAATAAACTACAACATCCATGTTATACTAATGTCACATCACCCAGCACAGTTTTGGGACAACAAAGAGTCTTTGCATAGAAAAAATCTCTATCAGAGTGAGGTTAGAGTTAACATGGCAGTCAGGTTTAAGCAGAGGTATTCTTACCTTTCCAATAACACAATTCCTAAAATCTTTTCCCATTTCCCTCCCCCAGTACACATCAGCGTTGACCTACGACGCTGTTCAGGTGATGACGGAGGCCTTTCGCTACCTGCACAAACAGCGCATTGACTTCACCAGGAGGGCCAACAACGGTGACTGCCTGGCCAATCCAGCCGTTCCCTGGGCTCAGGGGGTGGAGATCGAGCGAGCGCTCAAACAGGTGACGCGTTGCACGTACACACATTTCATCCCACTGGTGGAGACTTGTTGCAGTGGTAACAGCAGATCTCCGTCAGGAAAAAAAATGCACAAACACCCACAAATACAGGACGTTCTTCACAGAGAGCGATCAAAGAGCGATGTTTCCGCCATGCATGTGGACGCACACAGACATACTGACAGCTATTCTTCTGAAAAGAAACAGAAATCTCTGTGCAGAGCGTCCTCTGAGCTTTGATGCAGGGCAAGATTAGCTTCACTCCTGCTGAGTTATGAAGCCTGACAGCCAAAGTGAAGCCAAAGCGGATTTTTCCCCTTTGAGGTTTTTCAGGTTGTAGCCACAGGTTCTGAACTTGGAAAACAAGTCAAATTCAAAGTTATTCTGCTTTTCAAGCCAAAAGCAACTGATAACTGACCTCAACAGGATCTCTAGACTTCAGGTTTTTAGATATTTTATTCATTTACCTCTTTACTTAGCTGAAATTACACACTGGGAAGTACTGTCAGTATCGTAGATATGGATAAACTAAGAGGAAACGTACCTGTCAGATACATGAAACATATTTTTACAGATACCAAATGCATTGCACAAAGGGATTAAGGTCATTTTCTTGGACTTTCACAAGAGCCACCAGCCAATTTACAGGAAACTCAAAGGTTTTGTTTTTCCTTTTTGTGTATCTCTGACACTCTGATTCATAAATATTTGGAACAAAATCCTTAGACTATTGCTATTTGCCATGAAGTGCTTTGAAAATTAGTGTTAATAACATGACAACTGTATCCAAAGTGAGACTTTTTTGTGTGTTTTGAAGCGTCTGTAGCTTTAATTCCATCATCTGATACCAAAGATGGTTATAAAATGTTTTTACAAGATGAAAAGCTGCATTTAACTAAGATGAGACGGAGCTGCTGAGTCAGGATCAAACTTTTCAGATGAGAAATTAAATAAATTTAACATCTTTGTGAGGCTCCAAATGCACACCAGTGTGTTTTGATTTGAAACACTGCATTTAAACATAACTGTGTTTACAAGGAAGCCCTGCGGGGTACCTTTAAGCCTCCTTCTGCTCGGTTCTGCCTCGGCCCCCTTTTTGTTAAAAAACTTGGCTGCCAATCAGAGAAAAGGTGGGGAATATTTTTTTTTAAGTGTCTCAGCATTCGCTCTGTCTCTGCTGCCATCTCCTCTTCAATATGATAAAGGAAACAGTTTCCTTATGTCTTTTGCCTGCTTTGAAGATCTGCATGAAACCCCATTTGGAGTCGTGTAGGATCATGGACTGAACTTTGTGGGGGAGGAAAGAATAACAGGACACTCATTTCTAATGCGATTCATGGCCAATAGACAGAGTTCAGAGACATTGCTGGAGCTTAAATGGACGAATCAGAGTGTCAGAGATACAGAGCAAAGAAAAAAATCTGTCTGTTGTGAATCTAAAATGACTAGTTCTTGGAATAAATTGTGTTTCTAGTGATAACCTCATTGTATAGCAGTGAGCAGGTAAAATACTTTCAATAATTGTCTTGCATTTCCTTCCATTCTTCAGATGATAGTGTGTAAGCAAACTCATCCATTGTGGCTCATTTGCAAGTAGAATTACTGACTGATTAGAATTACAGAGTTTTTTTTTCCTCTGATATGATGAGAATTGTCTTTTTGCACAAAACTTTACATCTAGCTACCTGTTTCAGTGAGAATGCAGAGTGATGAATTATACAAAACGCATCAAAAAGCTGTTTTCATGAGCCTGAACAGACTCGGCGTACACGCTGGGAAGAACTTTGAAGAAACCAGGTTGTAACGCTCTGATTTTCTGTCTCTAAGGTGCGAGTTGAAGGCCTGACAGGAAACATCCAGTTTGATCAACACGGCAAACGAGTCAACTACTCAGTGAATATAATGGAATTAAAGAGTAATGGTCCTGTGAAGGTAAGCATCATGTCCCAAAATGAGGTTTAATACAAAAACATACACATGTAATTTCATAAAACTGTTTCCATAATAAGTCATTGATGGTTTGAGATTTGAGGATCAGGTTATGCAACAGCTCTTTCAACACTCAGGATTAATCAGAAATAAATTGTTTTAATATAAAACCACTGTTTGTCTTTCCCACAGATCGGATACTGGAACGAAGTCGACAAAATGGCCGTCACCAAATCGGATGTGTTTGCGAACGACTCGACAGGAATGGAAAACAAAACAGTTATTGTCACCACCATCTTGGTAAATATCATAATTAATGATTATTTAACTAAGTATTTATTAGCACTTTATAGTGTCTCCAGCATCTTGTGTCTGGATTTAAGTGGGAGGGGAACAGATGGTCTTTGTCCAACATAAGCACACACACTTTTTCAATGTTAAAGGCCTTTGTCTTTACAGTCAGTTTGGCTTCACATTGTTCATTAAGGAAAGGGAAAGTTTCTTTCTAGCTGTTCAACACACTCCTACATGAAAGTTATCTTCAGATTGAAAACCAAAAAACACATCAGACAACTTATTTCTTGCTTTGAGGATGTGCTTTGTGTCAGATTAGTCCCGTCTTGAATTCGTAATGACCTGTGACCCTGATGTGAGACCCTCCTTTCTGAAGTGGCCTCTCACATTTTAAACCCTCTTTTGCTGAACAGTGTTTTCTGTTTTTGTCTTCGTCCTCCAGGAAGCTCCGTATGTGATGCTGAAAAAGAACGCTGACCTTTTCCTGGACAATGAACGCTACGAAGGTTACTGTGTAGATCTGGCAGCGGAGATAGCGAAGCACTGTGGCTTCAAATACCAACTGAAAATAGTGGGGGATGGGAAATATGGAGCCAGAGATGCAGAGACGAAGATCTGGAACGGGATGGTTGGAGAGTTGGTGTATGGAGTAAGTATCTTTAACAAGAGGTTACTTACGTCCAAATGATATTTTAAAGGTTCCTGAATCTTACAAACCTCAAGTCAGTGACTGTTTTCCAGAATGGATTTTATTTTTTTTGGAATTTAAGACATAAAATGAAATCCCACTTGGTAATCTCACTCACAAACCTCTTGTTTTTCTTTGTTTTTCTTTGTTTTGTGATTCTGCTGGACAGAAAGCAGACATTGCAGTGGCTCCTCTGACCATCACTTTGGTGCGAGAGGAGGTGATCGACTTCTCCAAACCCTTCATGTCTCTGGGAATCTCCATCATGATAAAGAAGCCTCAGAAATCCAAACCAGGAGTCTTTTCCTTCCTGGACCCGCTGGCCTACGAGATCTGGATGTGTATTGTTTTTGCCTACATCGGCGTCAGCGTGGTGCTGTTCCTCGTCAGCCGCTTCAGCCCGTACGAGTGGCACACCGAGGAGTACGAGGACGGGCAGATCCAGACCAATGAGTCGACTAACGAGTTTGGCATATTCAACAGCCTGTGGTTTTCCCTGGGAGCCTTCATGCGCCAGGGTTGTGACATCTCACCTCGGTAAGTGAGAAAAATCATCAGCTGCCATTTTTTCAGTTTAATTAATTCAAAATAACAGACAACTTCATGCAGGTGTAAATTGGATTGTAAACTTTATTAAATTTCATGGTCAAAGCTTACTAAAATATTTTGCAATTGCACTTAAATTATTAAAAATTCAATTTTTCTACTATGGTAGCAGTTTTAGACAATTTGTAGGCACTTTTATACAAAGTAAAGTAACTGTTGGCCATAAATCTGATGGATCAGGATCAGTGGACAAAGGTGACTTGTGCCAGTTTGCCAATAAGTTTATCTGCACAAACATGTTTAATTTCAACTGAAATATCTCTAAATGTAATGTCTGTTTTTTAATGGATGCTAACAAGCTAATTTTAGCATAATTACAGGCCAAACATTTGAAAATCACAAAAAAACTTGTATTTTATTAGAAGATTACAATCCTAACAGGATAAGCATTGCATGTTAAGCATGAACAGTGCTTGCAGTTATTAAAAGGGTTAAAAATTGTTCTCCTTGTATGTGATTATCTCAGATATACTGATTAAATAACATGTTAAAGCAGATGCATTCTCAGCAGTCATGCTAGAAAAGTATGGTCATGTATTCACAGAGATGGATCAACACATCTTTGCATCTCTTTCTGAGAGTGTGAAGTGTGTCGGCATGAGTCAGGATCAGTCGA
>JAPZDV010000026.1:21306754-21315378 GCA_029814665.1 Acanthurus lineatus
GTGTGCATTTCGCAGGAGAAGACGAGCGCCCTCAGCCTGAGCAACGTGGCTGGGGTCTTCTACATTCTGGTCGGAGGACTCGGTTTGGCCATGCTGGTGGCCTTGATTGAGTTCTGTTACAAGTCCCGAGCCGAGGCGAAACGAATGAAGGTGGCAAAGAATGCACAGAATATTAACCCAACTTCCTCGCAGAATTCACAGAATTTTGCAACTTATAAGGAAGGTTACAACGTATATGGGATCGAAAGTGTAAAAATTTAGGGGGTAGGGAACGAGGTTTTCATAAATTCCCCCCAAATGCACGCTTTTTGGCTCCATCCGTTCCATCCTTCAGTGTTAGTGAATGAAGAGGTTGGCCAAAGGATCGTATGTACTGGTGATTTATGATTTAATGAGAGAGAGAGAGAGATATCCCCCTTTTTTAAAGCTTAAAACTGTGTTTGTCCATTTAAGTTTCCTTGCTATTTTAAACCATTTTCATGTATGACTGTTGATGGCCATGCTTGTTTATACCTCTGTCCTAGTAACACATTTCAACAATAATGCTTGCAATGACCATGCATAAGCCTTTACATGATCATTTGAATCTTGCATTGTTACCCATTGACTTCATATTCAGTTCTCATCGACATTGTCACGTTTTGAACATTTAAAACCTTTTATAAGCTTACAAACATGGAGATGCTTTGACCTAACATGCCGTTTCCTTGTGCGTGTGTGTGCATGTGTGAATGTGTTAATGTGTTTGCCTGCGTGTCTGCGTGCACACGTGACTGTGTGTGTGTGTATGTGTGTGTGTTTAGATGACCTTCGGGGATGCCATGAGGAATAAAGCGAGACTTTCCGTCACTGGGAGTACTGGGGAGAATGGTCGGGTGATGACTCCAGAGTTTCCTAAAGCTGTCCACGCTGTCCCGTACGTGAGACCTGACATGGGACTAAACGTCAGCCTGACAGATCTGTCCTGATCAATGAGAAACTTCTGAGTGCCTTACAATGGTTTCAATAGAGCGATTTCTTTTTTTTTCCTTTTTGTTTTGTTTTTGTCCTTCCCTCCTTCTATTCCGGCGCTTAAGTTTTTTTTTGTCTCTGTCTGGTGAAAAATGAAAGGTAAGAGATGGAGGCTTCATTTTTTGTCTCTCACAAAGACTTGTATTGTTGCTCTCTGTCTCGATTTTCTCACCGTATAGTTCGCCTCCCTCTCTGGCTGGAATTATATCTCGGAATAATAAAGGGAGGCTCCTTTTTTTTTTCCCTGAACTGATGACACCATGCTTTCCTGTCTATCTGTCTGGACTGAAATGTAAACGAGGGCTTGATTGACGGCAACGGCTGCTCCATGGAGTCAGAGTTTCAGTCATTTTAACCGCGTGTGTGCGTGTGTTATATGCGTGTGTTTGTATATGAGTGAGGAAACTGGTGGGGGGGATGTGTGTGTGTGTGTGTGTGCATCACTGGAAGATGTCGTCAAAAAAAAAACACACTGTTTCCGTAGCCACCACCGCCAAACAGGATTTTCAAGCACACTTGATATCATCTGCATTAAGATGTGAAATTGTCATTTTTTTTTCTAAGAAAATCTAAGAAAAAAAGTTTATTGAAAAAAAAAATATTTTTATGTATTTTCACAAAATAGCTTTTAAATAAACTTGCTTACATACTGGTTGGATATAAACATCTTAATGTGTGATAAAGGAAGAAAAAAAATACTAAACAGCTTCTAGTTCCATATTTTTAAAGCCAAATGTATATGGGGGTGAGATGCTGAAATCATGTAATTAATTCCTATTCTAAACCTTCCTGTATATTTTATTCTTTAACATTTGGTGTTGATATGAAATATATGTCAATGCTCGACATTTGGAATCAATCCTTCTATGTTTTTTCTTGTTGAAGTTGGTGCAGCGATTTTTTGCTTTATACTTTCCGTCTTCTTCGTTTGCTTCAGTGCTTTCGTTGTTTGAATTCTTCTGACAGAGACCAGGGTCGTTCTACTTTCAAGGGAAACGAATCTGTTTACACGCCATTAATGCAAAACTAGAAAACAAAAAAATAGTACGGTACGTGGTATTATCGCATCACATTTTTTTCGAAGTGACATCAAAAGAGGCATCGACATCAACATGGTTTACGTGGTGGTTTTAAAAATGCCAAATAAGTACGAGTGCCAAATTCTAGTGCCAGTAGATATGAATATAGTCTTAATATAATCAATCACTGTCATCTCAGTGAATGTAAATGATACATTCTGTAACTTTTGTAACTAGATGTACAGTCGGTGGCAATGACAGTGCTAATACAATAGCCTTTTTTTCGCTTTGTTTTCCAGTCTCCATGTATTTTGCATTGATCTGACAATGAAGTAGCACCAGTTGCATGTTGTTGCCGCAAAAAAAAAAATATTACATAAGTTTATTTCATTACTGCCAAACATGCGTTTTCATTTTTAATGTTAAAGTTGTGAGGTTAATGTTTGAAATTGGAAATACAATGTTAGACATATATTCAATATACACATATATACATATATTTTATATAAAAAGGTTTAAATATGAAAAAAAAACATTATAGCCCCTTTTAATTCTAGCCTCAAAGCTACTCTGCTTCCATTAAATACTAAATTTGGTTACTTATTCAGCAAATAGTTATGTTTTTTTTAATTATTTTTTAAGTTAAGCAGTCTAACCATAAGTTACTTATAAAACTTATACAGATGAGCACTTTTAATTATAAGACTCATTTTATTTTATCGTCCTTAAAATTGACCTATGAAGAGTACTCAAGTGCAACACAAAGGGAGGTAGACTGTACTATTATTATCACTGTTGTTTTTTGTAATCAACAATAGAGACATTATACCGTAGTTGCTTATCAATTTCATCGCATATTCAGGCTATTCTCACTGACATTTTGTATATGGAATGTGTGCTAACTTGTTTATTTTTTGGGACTCTTTCTAAATAAAAGTGGCTGATCTCTTGTTATCTCTCAGCGTGTGTCGTTTTTTTTTTTTTTTTTTCCAGGATGAGTTGCTGCTGATCCTGATTAAAGTGATGTAATGTGGTTGTTTTAACCCTGGAAATTAAAAGTCAAATAGACGTGATCTTTCTTTCAGAAGGTCAGAGGCAATTAGTGCCAGAGTCTTAAAAAAAGGAAACAAAATCTAAAAATGAAGTTAAAGATTGTTAGTTTTTAATTGGTTCTTTATATTTTACATCATTATGAAGCTGCTGATTGACTGTGTAGTTTATAGTCACTGTAAGGAGTCATAATTTGGCTGATGTTAGCCGGTTTGTTGAATTTCAAACATGATCAAACCACATATTTGCCCTGATTGGACTCCTCCATGAACAGACTGTGACTCTACAGACCAGACTCCACTGACATCACATTAACTCTCCTCTTAAAGGCTTTTTTTTTTACACCCACATGTGTTTTCAATTAGTCTGACTGATGACATCTCTGCTCAGTCTATGTGAAGCCAAAGCCTTTCTGTAACAAACATGATGACACATAACATACTTTCTCTTGCTCCCAATTAGAAACAAATATATCAACCTCGACCTCCCAACCTCTTCTGGAAATGCTGTCAAAGTCAAATATGACAGCAGTTAATAATGATGATAATAGTTAATTTATCACTCACCTGTCTGCATCCATTGGAAAGGAAAACACTGATAACTTTGTCTTGTTACAGCCTGTTGCTGCACAAAGCTTGAGCATTTTTGATGGAATATTATTTGTTAAAAACAGTATAATGATACACAGAACAGGGCGGGAAAATCAAGAAACTTCAGCCATGCATGGAGCAAGAACAAAAACACTGATGTTGTAGCTACTTTCAGGATAATCTGACTGTTAAAGGCCAAGTGTGAAGGATGTAGGCGGATATATTCTCAGAAATTACATATAATATTCATAATTACATCTCACTTGTGTCTGATCACCACTTCCTTTTGTCATCATTGAATAAGTTCACCGTTTTGTTTCCAACATGTAGCCCTGAGCTGATTTTTTTTTTGTTTTTTTGCTCATTGCTCATCGTCATTCAAAGTATTGAACCTGGAAAATATGGCTCTATAAGCTAAGTAGCTTTCTAACATTCAGGTAGCAAACTCGTTAGCTTATGAGTTTAGTTCAGTCACTAATCAAACAAAAGTTTACATTTATTTCAAAAGCTCAGTTTGTACCATCGACCGTCCAACCCGTGCTTATTTTGTGGATAAATGTTATATTGAATAAAGCTACTAGCGCCTCCTCCATGTTGAAATCTTAAGCTTTCTGTCGCCTCACAGGTCAGAATTGTACAGACAGCTTTCTGTTTTGTCAGCAGTAATTTATTTGGCCCTCTTGAGGAAATCCTCTGCTTGCTGTTTCGTCTAAATTAACTGTTTCCACTGCAGAAGGCTGCTGTTTAAAATCCCAGTCTTGCGGGCCTTTTTTTAATGATAAAGGTTTAAGTTCGGCTTTATCACAGACATTTAAAATGTGCACTTGTTTGGGCTATTTCAACTTTTATCACTGTAAAGGTTTTTAAATTCTTTTCAAGGGCAACAAGATCATCACTTCTGTCTTAATCGTTAAGACATTTGAAGCCAAACAATTTAAACAAGAAATCAAGATTTATCTATTAAACTACTCTCTTAAAACTCTCTCTTTGTAAATCAAGATTTTCTGTCTACAAAAAAATCACCTTCTCCTCCAAGTTTAAGTCCACAGAAGAGAATAAATCTCATCTTTATGAAGCAGCTGAGTGATGAAGCGCCTTTTGTCTCCTCTCTTTCTGCAGCGTGGTAATGAAGGTCACACGTCTCCATGAAGATGCTCGACTTCCCTCTGCTCCATAAAGATAATTCCTCCTTTTTCCCAATTAGGCCTTATGTGCCTCTCCGGTTCTTTGTATTCATTTTCCATCACACCTTGAAGTTAATGACATCATGTTAAAGGCATGTTTGGTCACTCGTCATAGTAAGTGGACTGTTGCTCAGGGACGGCAGGTTTACAAAACCACCCAATGCTTTTCTTGATATCGACTTTTTCTTTAGTACTCACTCAATAATAGTGACATAAATGTTCATCAGTGGAAAAATCTTCTTTGGGGATATCTCACACATGCATTTAGTTATTTTATGGGCGGTTATGATATATGCAACAGCACTTATGATGATATGATTAACTCTAGTGAACTTCACCTGCATTTAACATATTTCACAACATGTGAGGCTGAAAATTTAAAACAAATGAGGAGAAAAGGTCAAGTCTTTGAATTTTAAGATAAATAAATGTCAGTAAGAGTTACTGTTGCTTTACAGCTTAAACATATTAAAGAGTTAAGTCTTCTAATTGTTCCTCTGTTTGATCCTTGTTCCTTTAACCACTAACGGATTGAACAGTGAAGTTTAATTTCCACCATTTAAAGGGAAAATGCTCACAAAGCATATCTTTTACCTTGCAAAAAAACAATAATCTCTGCTTTTTAAACTCTGCCTGGTTAATGAATGGATATTGTTTCAGTGTAAAATAGCTTCCCTTGTATTCACACTGAATAATTTACAAGTTACTTTCCTATTCAAGTGCCCCTGTATTGGTGCTTGACTCTGTACTGAAATAAAAGATTTGCATAACCTTAATCACTTTTGCTTAAAGCTTACAGTTCTGCAGTTTTAGCCTTTACTTTGAGACCAGTGATTTCTAAAAGGTAAAGACTGTCCCATGGCTACATTGCAAACATTTAGCTCCTCTATAAGAGTAGCTGCAGCCTGGAGGCTCTTGCCATTTATTGCCATTGTTTTCTATGTGTGTGCATATGTAGAATAGAGTCATTTTTATCAGAACCAATAAACCTTTTTCTCTAGATATTCTGGATATTTATGTTGTTGATGTCTGACTTTAAAAAGTGGAACAACCTCTGGGACTACATCTTTCGTTGTTACTTTCTGTGGAAATGTCTTGTTGAAGTTTCATTTCCCCGGCAGCGATTCTGTCGATGCACCAATCAGTCTCTCCACCTTTGTGTTATCAAGTGTGCTTATGGGCCATTAGTTCAGCCAATCATGGCACGGAGGGATGGTTAAGCAAAATGAATCTTCACCCGTGTGAGCAATCACACAGAGAGGCGCCTGCTCTGTGCGTCTCCCCGCTCCTCTCCAAGCATTTCATATCGCCGGTTATCGATGGCTGCTCTGATAGGATCCTCCCCGGGCTGAAGCTAATGATGACAGAAGGTACACAGGGAACGGCCTGAATCTGCCACCTCATATAGGAGACATCAATAGCAGAGCCAGAGCAATGGTTCATCTTCAGGTTTAATAACTAAGGCCTGATTGACTGCCTCGGCCTCATTAAAATGCAGCGACGGCGCAGAAACGCTCACACAGCGATGATGGAGCAGATTTAAGATTTAACAGCTTTTTGCAACCAGTTACACATTTCATTAAGTCATTGTCATAACTATTGTCATATATTTTAAGCATTAACACCCTGCTTTCACCCTTTTAATTGCAAATCGACACACTTGTTATTTTTCTGTCTAGTTAAGCATAAAGAATGAATCATAAGCAACAGATTTGGTTTTGTTTGATACTTTTTTTAATCCATTTTATGTCTAATTATATTTAGCTACATTTTCACTGACATTTGTGGTTTGTCCAGCAGCTTTGCAGTCAATCTGCCGGCTAAACTTAATGAAGGAGATGCCTCTTTTAAATGTTACCAGAACGCAGTCACAATGACAATTAGTGACAAAGTAATATTGACCTGTTTATCCATTTAAAGACAACAGAACATGGATATGACAGTATTCATTCATAGGAAAGTATTAATCCCAAAACATCTGCAGCAGAAATGACAACAACAGCTCTGCCACTGAAGGCAGCAGTTCGGGGTTACCGTCACAGAGGAGGAATGTAAAAAAAGGACGGCTGCGTCTCGTCCTCTTCCACAAACTAACACCTGAGCTGGAACGACAGCAATGCTAATACAAGGTCAGACTCATTTACATCCCGATGATTCAGATGCTCGTGGACAGGAGTTTGTTTGTGTGCCGCAAACAGCAAACCGATGTTTGCCACAATAGAACAAGATTACAACATTTAACGCCCAACGTTTAAGTGACCTTTGCTGGAAATTAAGTCTTTATGATGATTAGCTCCCACTTAATCATCTAAACTAATTAATTATAATCTGTTTTCACCTTATGGATCAATAATGTAATTAATTTTTATCTCAAGAAGCCCCGGGGATGTGAAAACTTCATTTTCAGTTTATCTCAAAGTAAGGTGCAAAGATCTTGTATGATGAATGTGTTTGCACTGTACTTCTGCTTCATGTACTTCTCCTCTCATTGCGTTAGATAACATGACCTGTGGTCCTTGAACCAGGACGGGACAGGAGCAGTTCTGCTGAGGCAACACACTGATGCTTTAGCTATTTAAAATGTGTATTGATTTTGCCTCAGAGACAGTTCAGAGTTATAAAATGCAGCAGATTTTGAAAGATTATCAACACTGTTCATAAGAGATGATAATTGATTGGCCCTCGGAGTTGATTATGTCTCAATGACAGGAAGTAGAGCAGGTGGTTAGACGGCAGGCTAATACCAACAAAGCAGACAACTCGAGAAAGACTGGACTTAAATACAAGCTAAACTGATGAGAGTATGGGGGGGGGGGGTGTTCAGGTGGGTCTATCTACAAATTAGGTGATGATTGCAGGTAAAAATATGGGCAGGACGAACAAGACTGATGCAGATGGAAAATGTTTAAGGAAAAACAGACCGGGGAGGAACTCGGGAGAGAAATTCAGATCAGATCACACACAACTCAGAAAATAATAAAACAAGACAGAACCATGAGAAAGTATTTAATTAAATATCTTCTCCTGCTAGCTAATCAGTTATCTTCAGCTCGAAATGAAAACTCACAGTAATTTGAAAGTGACAATTGAGAGGATGACACCTAAACCATGCATCAAATCTATGATGAAATACAGAAAAAAATACATGGCGACTCTGAGTTACACTGATTTTCAAAATAATGTTATGCATGATGCCATCATGGCTTCTGATGTTTTATTAATAAGAGGAAGAAGATTTAAAAACTGATATAAAATTCAAAAAGGAAAAAATGCAATAGAATTAAAAAGCAATTTACATGACTGACCCGTGAGTGAACCCTCAAAAACAACATGAACGTTAAATGTTCATCATTAAATGCAAAATTCAGTTACAATTTTTACATTATGTGGAGCGATGCAAGCATAAACTTTCCAGGTTTTTATTAGGCAATGAGATTAAATGATTTATTTATTTTAAATTTTTGGGGGGTAAAATTTTGTCTGAATGTCTGTAGGCTTGGTGACAATGTTTATTTATTTTGTCGTACAGTGATAATAAAGCGAGAGGACACTGGGATGTTATGAGTGGAGGTACGCCTCTTAAAAGCAACGATGTTTCAGATGCAAATGTGACATTTTCAGTTAATTTGCACTTTCAACAATAGGGTGGCTCGTTAGTGTTTACTCATTTGTCTATAGCTGTAACCAGGGAGGAGGGGGGGGGGGGCAGCACTTTCACAGGAAGAATAATTTAAGTCACGACAGTGAGTGATGAGAAAAACTCTGAGTGA
>JAPZDV010000026.1:21315417-21333468 GCA_029814665.1 Acanthurus lineatus
CCCCCCCCCCCCCCCCCCCCCCCCCCCCCCCCCCCCCCCCCCCCCCCCCCCCCCCCCCCCCCCCCCGGCCCCCCCCCCCAGCTCTTTCACAGGAAGAATAATGTAAGTCACTACAGTGAGTGATGAGAAAAACTCTGAGTGACTCCCAAAGCATCTTACAAAGCGGAGAAAAGCCTTTTTTTTTTTTTTCCCTGCAGCAGTCAAAGTGGGCGCTTGTGTTTTTTTTTTTTTTTTATTCGCTGTAAAACAGTTATCCTCTGGCTGGGTTGTCATGGCAACAGTGTTAGCTGGGTTTCTCATGTTCTCAGTACAGCGTGTCATCCCTGTAGCTGCACGTTGGCGCGCACAGCGATGGCAACGGGAGCGGGGGGGTTGGGGGTGGTGGGTGGTGGTGGTGGGGGGGGGGCTGTTCTTCCATGCATACCACCATTTTAAGTCACCCATGAGAATGAAAAACAAACAGCTGTTGTGTTTTTTCCCTCCGTGGAGCAGAGGATGTATAATCCTACCGTGATTCAGGATGGAGTGACAGCAAGGGGGGGGGCTTCAGAACCAACTGAGAGCCCCCCTCTCTTGAACAAGGTCGGGAACATTTCCATGGTAACGGACCATGGCAGGCTGTTGTTCTGTTGTTTTTTCCATCGCTCCGAGCACGTCGAAGGTGTGTGTGCGAGCAGCTTTGAGGTGGCATTTTCTTCTGCAAATGTCACAGTTGCAACTCAGCAGACGCAGCAGCAGCTGTGTTTAATAGCACTGACATTCACAATACAGCGAGCTGAAGATTTGCACTTTGATCACATTTGTTTAATTTATGAGTCCTCCCCGTGGTGTGACAGGTTAAGTACTATATGTGCTGCAATCAATCACATGTTTGTTTTTGTGTGTGTTCAAAGATCCTTTTCTTTTTCTCTTAAACTGACACTAATGTGATGCCATTTAAGCTAGCAACACAAACACAACAAAAAACAGCAGTCAGAAACAGATTATTTTATTTTTTCTTTTATTTTATCAGTGGAAAACGTCTCTTTCCTCAGTACTCTGGTTTGTTTACGCTCACTTGCTTGCCAATGCTGGCTGAGCAATAAACTAATGGTCCATCTCGTAACGTTGTAGGATATATGACGATGTACAGAGGGAGGCCCTCCTCAGACGCTGCTGGGAGCTCGTAAGAAAATGGATCATAAAAACAGAGACAGTTCAGTTCTAAGAAATGCTCTGTATGGAAATAGACCCTGGAGAAAATCAATCAATCAAAAATCCTATTAATGCATGTTTTTTTTTCACTGTCATGAGGAAAGCTCTACATTACTTAACGACTCTCAGCTTTCAGTTGATATAAAAACGTCTTAAAATGAAGGTAACATATATATTATTTGTTGTTCTTTATATCTTCATCAACTAAAACTAAAAAAAAAAACACATTGGATGTCAGATTACCTTGTGAGCAAACTTGATTTGAATGATCACTTGATCTTGCTAATCTATCTCACCTGGTTTTAAACTATCTTCCTGTGTCAAGTTAACATCTTATGAAGAACTACTGGGAGCTACAGCTGTGGTTTCGGTTTGACAACCAGTGAGAGAGGCAAGATGGCTCTGTGTGAAAACAGCAATGGCAGCTTCCACATATGTAGATGATGCTTTATTATTAGTTGTATTAAACTAGAAAGTATTTCTTTACCGAGAGAAGAGCAAAGAATGAGACCGGGGACTGACTGGAGCAAGAGTTGATTTACCAACTGGCTCTACTTGTGGCTCTCTACTGTAGATCACATGGATCTTTCTGATTGGTTGAGGTTTGTCATTGGTTGACTGACAGATGGTTCATTCAATCAGCTGCCACATATTTTTTTAAAGCGTTTTCACTTTTCTAAACAGTTTCAAATGAGACTCTACAGGATCTGTCTAACACCAACTAACAAATCAGGTTAGATGTTGAATGAGTAATACACAATTGCAACAATATATATCCTTTTGTTTTAGTATTTTTATTTTCAACAGTTTTTTCAACACTTGTCATGTCATAATATAAGAAAAAAACATTTTTACATCCCTCTGATGTGCAATAAAGGTGTAGATGACAGTATTTGTTTTGGCTTATTCTTGCTACACTTTTAAATTTGCATGATTTTGTATTTCACAGTGAATAAGTGTATAATGTTGCCATTTGTTTTAGAAATTTTTAAATATTCAATACAGAAAAACTGTAAATAAAAAAACATCAAATACTTCACAAGTCAAAACAGACTCCTAATTCAGCAAAATGCCACCAAGAGTTGATGCACTATAAATGATATATGAAGGAAGCTTTAAAATAATGATGACTGTGATAGGAAATCAGTAAACAACATTGCAACTCATCTTACGAAGGACAAATTATGCAGCAGCTGTTTGGGGAGTGTCACAGTGGGTTGCCATCTGTGCAAAAGAGAAAAAAAAGAAAAAAAAAGTCTTGAGCTGTGAAAGTCCGTCTCTTGCTATTAACAGTCCACCTTAAGTCAGAAACACTGATTTTTTTTTTAATAATAATAATAATAACATGTAATATAAAGATAAGATTGCTGTGTGAGCTGGAAATTCTGTGATCATATCAAGGTTTTGCCCCCCAAAAAATCTTAATTTCAGTTGGAAATAAATGAAATGTTATAGCCAGAGATCTGAGGCATCAGTGTTTGAAATGAGTCTCATTTGGTTTCCAAAGGAAGAATCTACTCGCAGGCGGACATCCCTATGAATGTCTTGCTTTCCGATGGAACTGGCATTGTTAGTGGTGTCGGGGGAAATGGACCTCTCGTCTGCAAAGATAGATCTTCCATGTCCACTGAAGACCACAAAGATTAAATCTTCCATCAAACCAACATGCCTGATTTATGGAGCCCATGTGGATTGCGATGCTATTCACATGGGCAAGCTGCCTCTCAGCTATGCATGAGCAAAGACTCATAATGCTGCTGATAGGCATGTGTGTGTGTGTGTGTGTGTGTGTGTGTGTGTGTGTGTGTGAGAATAGAGGTGAAGGACTCGGCGCATGTGCATGTGTGTGTTTGCTTGTGTACTTGTATCTTTGTGAGGACTATTTTCATCTAGGAGTGATGACATTTTAGGAAAGTAAAGGTACTTTACTGGTACTTTCCTCACTGCTTCAGGCTGTTTACTGGTCAAAACTAACTTTCAGGGTTCAGGTTACAATTAGATTTAGGTTGATTTTAAGCTAAGATGATAGGTTAGTTTAGAGTCATGGCTTGGGCACCACCAACAGTGAAATTTATCCATTTGTCTCTGCAAAGTATGTGGCTCCAGACATTCGCATGTGTAGTGATTATTCATAAGGCTAGTCAGTTATGTTAGCAAACTGCTGGTAAAGCTGCAGTCCCATCTCTTCTTCCCTGATGTGTTCTCAAAATCATTCATATTTTCAGTAAATCAAAAGAAGCACTGAGGGGAAAACAAAGGCTCTGCAAGCGAACTTGCTGTCACTACCAGTGAACGCTGAAGTGGCAGGCTTAGCTTAGCTTAGCTAGACTGTTTATGGGACAGTGCATTTAAACAAGCCATTTTATGCAAAACATATTTCTTTTATGGAGCAGTTTACACTCTTAAACAAGAGGGATTAATAAAAAATAGCTGTTTCATACATACTAATAGGCTAAAATGGCTTCCTTAATCTTAGACACTTAGATTTAGCAGTTCACTCTAAAGGTAAATGTTCTTGAGACAGCTTATCAATGGGATGAATTCATATGTAGATGTTCATTAATTTTGCCCCAATACATCCTGTCAGTGACGGCATCGTATATAACCTTAAAATTGTCTTTGCCATTTTTATCCAAGGCCTAGAAATACAGCACATACATGCAAACACAGTTTAAATGTTGTTAAGCATTGTGGTTCTTTTTTCTTTATTACTTTCATTCAAATTTGAGCCCAGGTAGAAATGTGTGGTGGTCCGAGGAGAGTTTCTGACATATGGGCTGGTTTGGTGTGAAAGCCAAGGTAGAACAGAAGGCCAGAGCTTGGCAGGGGAGGTGTGGGTGGATTGACACTGTTTCCATGGATGGACAGCTAGATATACAGTCTCCTCACCAGGATCCCACTTCTGTTTTCGCCCTAATAAACACCTCCTCTATGGGAGGCCCATTGATTTCCCTCCAGGAGAATCTAATTCTCTCAGAGAGGAGGCTTACATGCAACCCTGAAAAAAAATTCAAAAAACACATCACAAGTTGAATGCTCTGAGATAAAGTGGTTTGATACAAGTTTTATCTCATTTTGTTTTATTAAAACCCTGAAATAGATATTTCATTTAATAAAGTGGACTTACAATAAGTCAGTGATTTAAATACAAAATCCTGAAGGCATGTTGATGATATTTTCAATAGCAGAGGTGTAACATTGATGTAAACATGTAAAAAAACACAGCTAAACTTGCTTTACTACTTTATTTAATAATGTTATTAGCCAGGCATTGCTTGTTGGAAGGTAAAATAAATGTCAGAGATGTTTGTGATCTTTTTTATGAATCATATTTACCTGCTAATCAAGAGATAGGCTCACTTGATATTAACATATTTGTAAGGAAACTGAACTGTTGAAGCTGTGATAGTTCATTCATCGGCTTACAAAAGAGCATCTGATCTTTAATATTTCACAAAGGATTGCTAATGTGCAATAATTCAGAAAAATATATTACTCACGTCATGTTCTTAGTTTTCCTAAGTAATGCAAGAATTGGGTAAATTTGCATTTAGATTGCTCATTCTTTGATGGACTCAAAAACTGTGGTGGAAAAATCTGTACTGAGTGTTGCTCTGAAATGTTACAGCAGTTCTTAATTATTCCCACCAGTCCAGCAGTGATTACAAAAAAAAACATGGTGGCACAGACAAGCCACAAAATACAAGTGGTGGAAAATCACTGGCAAAATGGAAGAGAGAAAAATTTGTTTTTTGGTCATAAATCCACCTTTAAATCGCAAATCCATCCTCAGAATTCTTTGCTTGTAAAATACAGTTATATTTGGTACAGTGAAGCTAGTTCTCTGCATTTAACTCGTCTATTTAAATACAATGGAAAATTTTAACAACATGTGTTTTGTGGTGGTGAAAGCTGTAGCATCTGGAGGAAACCTACAGAAACAAGCAAACAGAAAGGCCCTGAGTTGAACCCGGGACTTTCTTGCTTTGAGGCGACAGTGCCAACCACTGAGCTGCCATGCTGCATCCTTAAAGACGCAGCTGGGCATAAGAAAGCAGACAGGACAAACAGCATCAATTAAATGACAAGGGACATGTTCTCCAAAGCCCAGTGGACTAAAAACTCATAAATTTTTGTGTCAGAGGTTGAAAAACAGCCCCTCTGGGACGCCCCCTCCAGCAACATACTGGTACAAACCAGCTGGAGTTTCCCAACTGGAGTAAAAGTGTAGCCAGTGGCACTCAGCGGGACATCTCTGCATCATCCTAGCTTTCAGAAATGGACTTGTTGTGATCATAGTTACGTGCTAATAAGAGGAAAAAAAGCAGTTTAAATTATGGTAAATTTTCAGTGTATGGCTCTGATTGTATGATTTATATAGTCTCAGTTGAATTAAGTTCAGTCACTCAGCTGCAGTTTCTTCAATTGTTGCAACACGTCTGCTCTCATTTACCCACAGAATACAGTCAATATGTCATTTGTACATTGTGTCCATTAAACCAGGCCTTGTCCTGTTTTTTGGACAATCCAGCTACAGTCTCTGCATACTTGGATACTGGATAGTCAAGCTAGCTTTGCGAATAATACTGGGTCTAATACAAAGGTTTAGCGTTGTTAAATAATGACACATTTTTAATCATTCATTCAAAATCCTTTTAAAAAGGTCTTTTCTACATTCACAAGGAGCCTTGAGAAGATGAGTAAAAGTGTTTTCTGTAGTTTTGTTCATAATATAATATTATGACTACTGTGAGCACCAATATGACTGACCACCATACAAATAAACTGTATGTAGATTTACATTTAAGGTAATAGGCAGGCTGGCTTATTAGTTGTGCACAGATATTAAGAATGTTTATATTTTCCTCTTCCTCATGTTCAGTTAAAGCAAAATTAAATGTATTATCCTCCTTTTTGTTGCAGACTCCGATTGTTGGCCTGAGGAACCATTTCTTCTCACCTGTCAGCGTGAACTTTGGTTAAAGGGGTTTAATGCAGTTGGAAACTCATGCTACCGTCTCCTGACACCACGGGAAGTGAGAAGGACACAGTTTCTGGATGGGTGGAAAATACCCATATGTGGGGAAGGACGAGGACAGGATGTGGCCTCACACTGGTCAGCTGGAGTCCCACCAGCGAGAGACGAGGGATTGCATCATGTTTGTTGGCTGGCCTGCATTCACACATTTCCCATGGTTAGTCATGAGCAGCGGCCACTGCTGAAGCCACAGACTCACCCACTGTCTCTCCTCTTAAACGTATCTAAAAATATTTTTGTGTATTTTTTTTTGTTGAACATCTCAGCACAGTGTGGCGATGGTGGAAGAGAGGCTGAATACATTATTAATGGCTGATCTGTGATCCTGTTCAGCATGCCCAGTGCCTGGTAATGTGAGGCAAAAAACCCAGCTGTGTTATCACAAGACAGGCCTTGATCAGTATGTAGTCGGATTACTAATTTTATTGTCTATGAGGCTGAAGGAAAGTAATTAAAGAGTAAGCCTCGTGCCCTGTGCCCTTTTTAAAGTGAAGACCTGTCGTACAGATGTCAGTCAGGGATCTGCTTGCTGATTCAAATCACTTAGATCCATTAAGATAAGATAAGATAAGATCAGATAAGATAAGATAAGAAGAAGCTTACTAATTAGATGACTAAAAGTATATAGATTTAAAAAATCCAAATAGATTCCAAATAGAATAAACTCTGACTCAATTTGCAGGCATTAGCTGTACTCTTTTGCTGTCTGTTAATAGGCTTTGAGGACATAACGTGCAGTGAATCACAGCTGAGCTGACAAAGCCTCTCTCAGTTACCAGTGAAAGAAGCTCCACCGCTAAAAGCTACTGATTCATAACCAGAAATGTACCATCGCTGAGACCAGACAAGTAACCTTTTGACCACCAGGGTGGTCTCACACACTGCTTGACTGCCTTTTACCCAACTTAACTTCCATCTGTGTCCCGGGAAGACTCTGTGTTGACGGATCTTCACTCCCGGCCAGACCACTGCACATCACACTGTATGCTAAGCAGAGATCTCTTTATTTATTAATGGGGACTTTCTCATGCTGAATGCTGAAGGCTCGGTGTTGATGGCATCTTGCTGTTAGCACCAGGGAGCAAGAAAGTTTCCTCTGTAGAATTTTCTTTTTTACTATTTATGAGCTATTTTACAAACATAGGATTTTTTTTTTTGTGTGCATGTTTGCTATATCCTTTTGGCATCAGCTTTTAAATAAATTGTTTTTTGCTACAAGGAACAGTTAAATGGTGCATTTACTGACACTTAAATGCTTTTTGCACTTCTTGTTGGATGTTAAAATGCAGTTCAGTGTCTCAGTACTTGTTTTCGCCGTGCAAGGTTGAGTATAATAGACCTAAGAATATAATTTTTTTTGCTGTTAAGTAAAACTTGTTGCCAAACAGTCAACCACACCAGGATTCCTGGAAAAAGTGGCGGGATTTAGTCAATTTGTCACAACAAAGATGCCGTTCATTTGTTGTGTCTCGCAAATCACATGCAAGATTTTATGAAAGTCTGTGTGATTTCATCATGAATTCAAAATTCAAACTACATTTAAATTTATAATCTGAGGCGACCTCTCTTGGCAATCTACATAATTATGCAACATAACTTGGTAACCATGGCAACAGATGCGTCAGAAGTAAGTGCAGGGAATTGATCACAGTGAAAAGGTGCCAGTTCCCAGTTACTTGAACACCTCTTTATCAGTGATCATCTGTCATTATTCAGGACATGCGAGATCCAGTCACCATTTCAGTGAAAAAAAAGCTCTTTATGTGTTAATGAGTCGCTTCTAAATGAGTTCTGTGTGACCCAAAGTGAAGTCAAATAAAGACAAAAGACAATAAGATTCACTATAGTGATTTCTCATGTAATTTATTGTAAATTTGATCAGATTATTTAATCCACAAAATGAAAGACTAACACCAAATCTATCCAAATAATGCTTTTTGTCCGTACATATGACCAAATGTTGACCCCTCTGGGTTTGTTTGTGATTCGTCTGTGTGTGCAGGGACTCAGGTGTGAAAGACAACCGAATAAATCCAACCACAGGAATAGAAGTGACATTTGATATTCTTTATTGTTTAATAATTTCAATCTGAGATATATTATTATTTCATGACGGGTATAACCGGGTCACACTTGAAACGTTGTCACATATTTCACATGCGGAGCTGCGACACCCATCCACGTCCAACTTTTGTCCGTAGAGTTCCCACTGAAATACCTATGAGCTGCGTTCCCCGAGGGTTCAACTCTGAAGCTTCCTGACAGACATACAAACACCCACATTGCATATTAAAGGTAGTCCAGAAGGCAAAACAGATCCACCTTGTGTGAAGCTTGGCACCGAGTAGATTTCCGTTCGCCAGTGATGTCCCCCCCTCACACACACCCCCTCCCTCTTTAAATCTACAAACACACACATGCACGCAGCTCCCCAGAGGGTGATGGATCTCAGCCGCTATGCTCCTCTGTCAGGTCGTAATAAGGCTTTCCATGCCTGCAGCCTTCGTCTATTTGGCCCCTGATCCATCAAGCCCATGCCAAGGTGTCAGAACCTATTAACCAGGAGACCCAGGGGCCACTCCCATCAATATTATGTTTACGCTTATTGCTCCTGATAAACTTCATCCATCTGCCTTTAACAAAGACAATGCTGAAGACACACGTGCGTGCCATGCACAGATAAACACAGATACAGAAAACAGATGGTTTGGTACAATGTGTCCAGCTCTGCCCTTGAAAATGGCACATAAGAGTATTTGTCCCTTTTTATGGTGTCACTCCATTGATGATTAAGAGCGAGTAACACATAGATGCGTCCACGCTGTGCTGCGTGAGAAAATAGAGCATGTAAAGATGCTTCAGTAAGAAAGACAGAGTGTGAGATGTGTTTGTGTGAAGGGAAAAGTGCAGTTGTTACATGATACAGAGAAGCAGAAATTGCGATCAAACAACCGAGTGGCGAAACGTATGAAGCAGCCGCTGCCTGTGCATCCTTACAGAGCTGCACTGTGGAGGTGGACAGATTGTGACGACAGGTGCTCCTCAGCAGTTTTCTGTTTCTAAATGGAAACCCACGCCAACCCCCACCCACCGCTTTATTCCCGCTCTGTAACCCGGCGCTCCTATTCATCTCAGCCTCAGACTCCTCTCTTCTCTCAGTCTCTGATGCCCTGCTATCACAACCACCATGCAGACGTGAAATATTTCTACAATTTGGACGTTTTAATGCATCAACAGTCGACCATTCACTCACAAACACATCAACACTCAAACTCGCTGACCAAATCTAAAAATAACTGGCCCCTTTCAGACAGCGACATTAACCCACAGTCAAAACATAACCCGTGCAGTCATAAATCCACTCAGAACAGGGATTATTACCTCCATATCTCAGTGTTTGCCTGTCTGGCAATAGATAATGCTAACATTGGTTTATGTGTTTAATGTTCATTTCTATTTTATTTTTATATCTCAGACTAAATATCGGGCATCGACTGCAATAACTCAGTCTCAAAAACAACGTTCATATCAAGTAAGTATCGTTCTGTTATTGTCCCGCTTTGACTCTGAATATAAAATCCAGAAAATAAAACTCGAGGGAAACACAAGACATTTTTGTATCATTGAATTTTTTGTTTTCTTTCCATCTTGCCATCGCTCTCTGGCAGTCTTTCAGATTACCTCTGTCATTATTCGGTTGAATGAATAAAAATTGCCGACAGCATTTAGGAAAGAGAGAAACCCCTTATGTGAAGCTCTGAATGAAACCCTCATTGTGGTTCAGAGAAACAGATCAGTGACTTGGAGTCCAGAAAGTTCTCCTCACATTTCAAATGGTTGTTACTCTGTTACATTATATATTTGCAGAAGTTAAAAAAGTACAAGAAACGTTTGTTCATTCTTTTCCAGAACATCACAAGGTCCTCATAAGCTGTAAGAACCGATAGTTTTTAAGTGCTGCTCAGTAAAGCCTCAGTAGAATGAAACATAAATCTAATATATTATGCTTTTATGATTTTTACATTATTTCAATACTTTTTTGTTATCATTAATGTCTGTCAGTGACATCAAAAAATACATTAATGCTTTGGAGGTTTTAAAATTACAACACATTCTAGGCTATAATTTTAATAAATTGTTGATGTGACAACATAAAAGAAAACTACTGCAGTTTCTCATAGTTTCTTCATGCATGCATAAGCATAACATTGTGAGATTTAAACATTAACAGCCTTTGTCATCTTTACTGCACAGCAAGGAGTCTTTGTAGCTGTGTTGGCAAATTTGCTTAATGCTGCAACGTTCCCGTTCAATTAAAGGTCCATTTTAAAGATGATGGGCAGGTTTGGTTAATGGCATTAATATTGTAAACTGTGGTCTAAACTAAAAATACCCATTGTAGTTATCTGTTAATAATTTATCCCAAGAGAACAGAATAATTTTCCGCACTGGAAATATGTTTTCCACACTGCTGCCTTTTAAATATGAAGTCCCTTGAGCACATAGGTGCAAAACGCTGACTTGATTAAACGTATAATTTAGATAATGCATACATAAGGATGATTTAAAAATATTTGGTCATGCTAATTAAAACACAACTAATCACACTCCAGTACTGATTTGAATTAACTGCTTCAGAGCATATTAAGGCTAAAAAAGAGTTGTTTGATTTATGTGCAATTTATGTACAAATTGCAATATATGTATATTTTATTTGACTAACATTCATTAATTTATCATTAATTCTCTTTACAATAATCACTAATAATCTATATCAGTGCTGTTGTCTGATGTCATGTGTTTGTTTCCTTGTTGTGATTCTCCTTAGCCTGTTTTTCTTTAAACCTGCTCTACGTCACCTCATAAGCCCCGCCCAGTTCACAGGAGTGTCTTCATCCAATCAGCTTCTTCTCTTGTTATTTCGTGTAATTCCCCACACCTGAGCTTCTCCCCCCGTATCTCATCCCCTCGTCAGTTGGGTTGTATTTAAGTGCAGTTTGAATTTCAGTCTTCAGCAGGTCATCGGTTCTGTTTTCTTGTAGTTTAAAACACAGAAGTTTGATTTTGATCCTGCCAGCCCGTCTGTCTTCTCCAACAAACAGATCCACCCGGTTAGCTCTCTTTGTATGACAGATAGACAGCTCATCTCCCTGCATTTTGGAGTCATTGTGGGTTTACCCAAATAAATCTCGTCCTCATTGCAGCAAAACAGTGTGTTGGACCAAAAAACTCAAAAAATTAATTCATCATTTTGTTTTGTTTTTTTGCTTGTTTGGCATTTGTAAATGTGTTCATTAATAAATTATCACTTCCATTAATCGTGAGAGTAAATATTTGCACACATTACAGGAACAGCTCTATAAAAAATGACCCATACTCTCTGAGCTGTTGCTACTTTCTGGCCCAAAAGCAATTAAACTAGAACTCTGTTAACATTGTCTTATTCAGTTTATTTTAATAACAATTTACAGCTTAAATCATAGCAAACTACACAACATCTTTTAGCATCTCTTAGTGTTTATTTTCTCTGGAAACCTGCTTTAATATTAATAGCAGAGAACAAAATTTGAGTATGTTTTGTTATCAGGTATTATGCAAATAAAATGTGCATTTGTTTTTAAAAAAGTGTTATCACAGACTAGATTCTGGTTAGCAGGCAAACTTTAGAATATATCCTTTAAAGCAGCACATAAATGTCTTCGATGTGTCGCTAAAATTGGTACTTTTTTCTGCTCTGTTCAACATTTTAAATGATTTGAACTAAAATTTCTACATTTAGCTCTTTTTTAAAAGAAAGAGACTGCCATTTGATTAAAGATACATTGTGGTTTCCCAATATTAAAGGATAATTTGATTCATTTTTAGAATTGGCAGTGATCTCTGGCAGTAACCTCCACTTCAAATGCATGCATGAGTATTGCAGCTGACCTGTCTGGACCTCTGAAGGTTTATGAAGATATGAATATTGGAAATTATTCTTCCAAAGTAGAAAATAAAACTGTTTGGTTATAAGAAAAGGTATAAAAAAATAATCTGATGTTGTTGTGGCAGTAAATCATACAGGAACTCTGAGCCGTTGCTAAGAAATGTCACGCTTGTTTTCTTGTCTAATATGACAAGATATTTGATATTATGTTCCTGTTTACAGGTTCTTCCTCCTCTTCATTAAGGCTCGGTGAAATTTAGTGCAACTAAAAGGATTTAAATCAACAGAGCAATTCCCCTTCCCAACACTCCAATACATGTATCAAAGAAATAACCACCTACATACGAATTTTACACTGAAATATGAATAATTTTCTATCAAGTAAACACAGTCTTGTCCTCAGGATGAGAAAGAGAAAACACTTTTCATCCTTCATCCCTGCCTCTTATTTATTTGTTCTATTCTTGCGTCTCAATCAAACTTCCATTAGGAAGCTTCATTTCTCACATGTAATGCAAAAAGCCCCGGTCTTACCCTTACATTGTCTGATTGTTTCTAATATCTGAGATACACAAAATGCTTTTGGTGCACTTCATATGTAGAAGATAAGAGTGTCAGCTGAAACATTTTCTGCAACAGGTGCTTTTAGTGTAATTGCGAGTACACGAGTACTTTGAAATGAGAAACAAAAGAAACAAAATATCTCAGGTTTCAATGGAAAGCTTGCAGTTCCCAGTCAGAACATAGCAAAGATAAAAGAAAACTCCAGCTCCATTACGTGGGGGGATGGTCTGTGAGCAGTCTGCCTATAAAGCCCCGAGGCTACTGGAGATGAGATCTGGAAATCCTGTTCAGTGCATCGTTACAGTTACTCGGATCATTTTATAGGTCACACATCGTGAGAGGTGCCATGAGGATAAAATATAAAGGGCCAATTTGTGAGCTTTTTTTTTCTAATTCAAAGCCTCGATCATTCAATTTGATGGTTTATTATATAAGCTACTGTAAACACACAGATAGAACTGAACTGAAGTGCAATAGAAACATTTGAGATTTACTCCAACAGAGGCCATATCTGCTTCATTTCTTATCTCTAAATCGAATAAAACACTTCGAAACTACATGTTGAACAATAGCAGTATTGGTAGGAACTTACTATCCTGCAGCAGACCAAGATTAAAAAAAAAAAAACAACAAAACAACAAGACAATTTGTTTCACTGCACTAAGTATGACATCGATGTCAGCGAGCAGTAGTGTCTCTCTGCAGGCTCATTTCAAATAATTGCACTCAGAGTGCATCATGTGACACCTTACTCCCGGGGGGCAACGACCAACTCGTCCTTGATATGTCTGTTGTGAACTCTCAAAGAAGAGCCTCTTGACTTATGTCGCCGAGAGGTTACAGGAGGAAAATTGATATCATTAGTGACCCTGGAGAGTGCAGACCGCGATGGTCAGTTAGAGATAATTGAGTGTTTTAAAAGTCTTCACATGTTACGAAATACGGGGCACAAACTGTAGATATCTCTTAGAATTAGCATCACTGTGTGCGGTAAGTTAGCGTAGCTCCTCAATGCACATTGCAATAATAAGAATACATATTAAGATGATTTCTGTGGCAGCGAGGAATATTTAATTCCATTCCCAAGCCGTGCTTCGATGGTCTCTTTTGTCAGTGTGTCTATTACCTGTTTCTTCATTTCCCCTGTGAAAACATCAGAGTCGCTGGCAGAGGGAAGCAGGTCCCAACGGTCCTAATTTAGTAATAAAATCTTTGATAATGGCCTTTATGAAACACTGAGCTCAGTCCTTAAGACGGGAAATATAATAAAATGCATTAGGGAACTGCGTCACCAGGTGCCAATCAAAATGAGTCTTAAATGAAGCATGAGACACTCATGATGCCAAAAACAGCCACACGTAGATAGAGAAGCATTTGTGTTTACTCAATTAAATTTTAACAAATACAACGAGAGAGCTTTGTGAGGTTCAGTAATGAATGATGCACTTTACGACAAGAGAAACAGCCTCCCGCTCTCTGCACAACTGAGAGACTCTTGTATATGTATGCAAGATACTTATCCACTGTTCCTTTTCCTCCCCCATGTAAGGCTTTGAAACAGCAGACAGAGACAACATGTCCCCGACTGGACCCAAAGCGAGGATGATGTCAACGCGTTAGATCCACATTGAGGCCACCAGGACACTCCTGAACTCTGTTTCTGATGTAATTTGATGTAATTTAATGTAATCTGCAAGAGGCTGTGCTGCCCTGAACCAGTCCCTTCATAAGTCTTTCATTTAAGAGCACGAACCAAAAAAATTAAATATGTTTGAAATATATTCATATGTAAGTGACACCTTGTTGGCATTGTCCCTTTTGATAAATATATTTGTATAATTTTGTCAAGAATTGTTTGTTTGTTTGTTAAAATCGTATTTTTTAAGGGAATAGATGGTATAATTTTTTCACATAGCTTTGTTTTCGTGCCCTTTACCTACACAGCTATAGGCCAGTATACCACGTCCCCCCCTCCCCACATTCCTCCTCCCTCCCTCTGGATGGACAGAAGTGTGGTCATTAAAAAAGTATGAGCAATAAAACACCCAGAGGGGCCACAATATGGAACTGAATCACTCTGATTTCCAGCCGGCGGATTAAAAATAAATTGTGTCTAAAATATTCAGGGGGACGTTATTAGTGCAGCTTTGCAGTTTCCTTCCTCCGCCAAGCAGTTCCACGGTCGAGCTGCTTCGCCTGCCCGGGAATCTAGGGTCATCCAGGTGTCCATGAGAGTGAAAAAAATAAAAGACAAGCACTGGGAAAACAGGATGAAACCAAAACAGAAGGAAAGGAGAAGACAAAGAGTCTAAGAGGTTTGCATTGGATTCTGAGGACTTCATTACCCATAAGGTCATGCATTACATCAGCAAGGTGTGTGCTGCTTGGACATTAATGCTTTCACCTTGACGCGGCGTCCATGTGAAGATGGAGAAAGGTTTTGACACATTAAGAGTGAGTCTCCGGATAAAGTGCAAGGTCATATCTTTGAGTCATATCTCATTTAATGTCAACACACAGGGCAGGTAGACAGCTCTCCAGGTGAGCACCGACTTGTATGATAGACAAAGGTGGAGAACTATTTGAATTTCTTCTTAAAAATAAAACAAATAAAGGGATAAAGAAGCATCTAAAGTTGTGAGAGGAGATATTATGTGAAATGTTACAGCAAAAATGCATTTTTATTAATAATTGAACGAGATAATAGTTGATAGAGATGCACATGCAGACATAAAGAGCAACACAGAAAGCAACAGGGGCCGAGGCGGAGACAAGGCGAGCCAGATGTCTCTGCTGTTAGCTGTTAAAGTGCTGTTAGCTCAGATCTGCTTCAAATAATGAAAGCATGTTTAGAGATGCTTCCAGCTGTCTGGGATTCCTTCGCCTACTGTACTCTGCACGTCACGGAGCATAAAGCTACTCGGCTAATTGGACAGGAATAACCGTGAAGGGGTTTTTATCTGTGGCATGCCAGCTGCATTGTGAAGCTGCAGCACACTAAGTGGGCCAGTTATTCTACTCATGATTCCTATGTTGCATCTTTACCTCATACTTTAAGTAAATACCATACATGGTTTTAATTTAACATGTGCATGCATCCATATGGGACAGTTTGCAATGATTTATATCTGTTTCCAATTCCAATTTTTAGAGCCAATGCAGAAGGCAGTGTGTACTCTTTGTAGTCAGGTTGAAAGAAGGTGAGATTGAGGTGTTAGAATGGAGTGGTAACTCATAGTTGTGCAAATGATTTTCTTGGTTGCAGCTTTTCTTAATAATAAGACTGATTTGCTGCCTTCAGTATGCAGAGTTTAGCCACTCTGGTCCACTCTGTTCCACAAACACTGGGAGTTTTACTGTACATGACAAAAAGTTATGCACATAAAGAATTAAATAAACCAAAATAACCTGCACAGGTACGTAAAGTGCACATATGATCCAACCCTGCACTGAAAGCAGTCATGTATATTTCAGCATCTTTTTCTCCATTTAACATTCATGCATTGCTTTCGTAAAGCTGCACACCTGCTCTTGTAACAGCAAACTTGTACGTCTGCGCTCTCTGCGACAGCTCGCTCTCCGCCATCCCGCCCACTCTGTCTCTTCACAATAAACCTCTCTCCACCCACTCTCCATCTGTAAACACCAGCAGCAGCATCCTTGTTCAGTCATTTACTGCTTTGGCCATGAAGGAGCCTCACAGTGTTGCATATGTTTTGCCTCCACACAGATGTAGACAACAGTGGTGTGAAATGAGTTCATGCAGTTTGTGTCTATGCTTTGAACCAGCTGTACTGCTCTAAAAACCGAGGTCTCAATGTGAAGCATATTTATGCATTTTTCTAATCACTGTTTGAATTAGAAAGTTGTCATTTTAAGCATTTCTAAATTTCAGTTTTCAGTTTTATGTTGTGGCAATTCTGTAATTTAAGTCTGATTAGGTTTAGGCACAAAAAATAGTTTTGGCTTAAAATACCTGGTTTTGTTGCCACAGACAAGACTGGAAAGTCTCAGAATGTTTTGTCGTAAATATCTCATTCTGTTGCTACAAAGACAGGTGCATAATGTTCCAGTGTTTCGTTAAAAATGCCCAGTTTTGTTATCACAAACACAGCAGAAAATGGGCTGAAAAAGTACCCAGGTTCAAAGTGATCTCAAACATCAGTCTGCTGTCGTCTCACCTGGCTGTCAGTGATTGTGATTGCAATCAGAAAGGCTTGCTGTTGCTCTTAATTACTGGCTTCCATTTTAATTCTGTTAAAACACTTTTTTAGTAAGTCAACTCTAACAAAGCCAGACAAAAATTGTCCGACTGAAACACAATTTTTTAAATATGTACACATTTTCAGATATCGCTATAGCATTACCATTATATCTTACAATATATAAGTTAGTTATTGGGCTACAGCTTGATTTTTTAGATCTTCATGATAGAGTAGGTTCATTTCAGTCTCGTTCTATGCACCTTTGCTTGGTAACCATCTGACTGTAGTGCTCACACACACCAGTCTGTTAATTTCCTCGTTTCCCTCTCTGTATTGCCCATCGTCATATTTTTGGGGCCTTGTAAGCTTCACATCTTACAGAACAGGACGAACAAGCGAAGGCATCACTCCGCACAACAAATCTAATCAGGCAAAAAATGGCTTTACACCCTCCGAACCTGCAGCCCAACACTGTGTACTGATTAATCTCAACCTGCAGCACTATCTGTCCGGTTCAGCTTCCTCCAGATCCTTTCAGCCCTTTAAAAGAGGAAGCAAACATGAGTCTGTGTGTATCAGCTACTCCTGTGTTCATCCATGTCTGTGTCCGTATGTGTGTGTGTGTTTGAGAGTGTGTACACACACCATCTGCTCCAGCAATGCACATCGGCAGTGGATGTTACAGGGTGAGATGAGAGGTGCTGGAGCAGATGTGCTGGAGGTGGGGGTTGACATTGATAAAAACGGGAGCAGAGGTGAGATCGCCGACAGGAAGTCATCAGCTTTTCACTGAACTCATTAAGAAAAAAAAGCATCATTTTTATATCTGAATATGTGAGCTGTCACACTAAAAATATCACAACACCTTCAGTGTGATGGTTTGACTCCAGTCATCAGGCTGCAGATCACATGTTTAAAATAGCTTCAGCACTGATGCAGTGAAACTTTTAAATCTGAAAAAACCTTTTGTAAAACACTTTTCTTAGGATGTTGATGTATCTTGTTGTAGTTTAACTTGCTATGGATTATTTTTGTAAGAGTTTTAGGGGGAAAAAAACACTAATTTGACAAAACAAAACACACTGTAAAGATATTCAGCTTGTTTTAAAAGTTTAAGGAGCAGT
>JAPZDV010000026.1:21338138-21352404 GCA_029814665.1 Acanthurus lineatus
TCACGTTTGGCTTTTTAAGACTTCAGAAGATCAAAGGTGATGTGATCAAAGCCAAAGTGACATCAAAGGCATTTTAACTTCCTCAAACACCTCTGCATAGCAACCGTTGCTAAGCAAAGAATGTTGTGGAACTTTTGAATGGACAGCTTAAAAAGAAATAAGTAACTAATTAAATAATCAATAAAACAATTAATGAGAAATAATTTAATATTAATTATGTTATAATTAAATAATTATTTTCTTCATCAAAACCGTAAAAATCTAATATTTTCATGCATTGATCTCAATAAATAAAATTGCATTTAGGTGCACATTTTACTTTAGAACTGGTACTTTTACTTTATAGTTTTTATAATATTTCTGATAATGTTATCATGCTTTTACTTGTAACTAAGTATTTTTACACCATTGCATTTTCTTCAGTATCTGAGTATTTTTCCACCTCTGCTCAGTGTAAATACATTAACCTGAAAACAGAAGCTTGCAGCAGTAATTATTTCATAATATTCATTGTCTCTTCATCCTAAACACTTGAATAAGTGCTAATATAATAAAAGCATGATGAGTGAACTAGAATCGACAAAACTTTATTCAGTTTATTTCAGTTAATCTTTTAACCTTTTAAGTTAAAGTGGTGAAATAATCTAATCTCATTGCCTGATTTTTTTTTTTCACCTTTGAGTTGCATCAGTGAAATGTTTCCCTATAGGGTTTGGAAAGTGGTGACCTCAAGCAGACACACACACACACACACACTTAACCAAACCCAAGTCCAAACCCTTCACTGTAACAGTTCAAACAGTCTGTTGATCTCCATAATGAGACAGTGTGAACAGACACATTGTGATTAATATGATGAGATGGACACACACCCAACCATAGTATATTATAAGAAGACATAACACTCATAATTAGATAGACCTGTTTTACCAAATCGGACCGAATTATTCATTACATCTGGCCCATGTCCGCTCCAGTCATATTTTGCTATCTGGGTTGGCTGTCAAAACTTGAACAATTAGTGTCCTCAGTTCCCAGATTGTTCTCAAAGTAAAGGGATGCAACACAGTGGTGAACATTCCCTGTTACAGCTCTTTTAGAGACTAATGCAGGCAAAGACTGTATTTGTAGGTGGTCAGAGCCACTGTGTTGTCCCTCATTGGTTTGAGAATCAGTGGGTATTAATGTCCTAAAGCATACTCTGCTGTGTTGGCCTTTTTAGTTTTAACGGAACCAAAATTTGAAAAAATGAACATCATGGTGTCCTAAAAAATGTTGAAAGTAGTGATTGTGATGCAAAGTTCATCAGCAAAATGTTTACTGATTTAATAAATCAAGTGAAAATTAGGGTCATTTTTTCATAAACTTACACTTAATTGACCTCTTTTTTTAAAACCAAGGAGTCGCCTCCTGTTGGCCAAAGAATGCAACTTTAAGGCAAATCCTCATTGTCTTTATTTTTCAGATTCAGAGGCCACCTTCAGACTATGTTCATTGTTTGCTGTCATCAAATTTAAAAATATGGTTAGCAATAAAGTTTTAAAGTTTAAACATAACACATCTCGTCTTTATACTGTATTTATTTGTAAATAGGTCAAAAGAAATTTTAAAATTCATTCAGTATAAATTCATGTTTTGCCCATCGTCCAAGCATTATTAATACTGTTGAAGTTCATGTTAAAACAAAAATCTGTGGGAGATTTAGCTGCTTTATCTCATTTTCATTTGACAACCTGCACATTTCCTCACCTGATTTTCGGAAAATTGTTGTCTGATTAAGAACCTGCACCTTACGTTACATGCACCATTTAACAAAATCGGTAAAAAGCTTCTTTGAGAGGTCAAAAATAAAAACTATTGGCAACTCCTTTTGTTAGCATGCATTAGCAACATGTTAGCCATGGCAACTACAGTATTCTTCATAACTGTTAATTTGCCCCTTTTACAATAAAAATTCAATTAAGGCTGCTTTAACATACGATGTAGAAAAATTATACATGTATATCCAACAGCATAAGCATCACTTTGCTGCTGAAGGTTTTGTTGTTGGGTGACTTTTCCTTTTTTCTTCTTATGTTTGTGGACTGTATATCATTCTAGTTATTTGTTTATTTTTCAGTGAGAAGAATTTATACTGACAAGACAGTAAACATGGGACACATAAAGCGAATCTATACGTGACTGAGGCCATAACTTTACAGCAGCGACTTCATTTGGAACGCATTTAAAGTCATTTTAATCATCTGCTTTGATGTGCCAACTTTCACATCATCAGACCCACATGGGCTGTTTTTTCCAAGTGAATTTTTCAAAGTAGGCAAACTGGGAGCCTTTTGTAGAGAAACTGTCTGGCAAGGATTCAGCAGATGAAACCATTTGTAGAAAAAAAAAAACAAGTTAAATATAGGAAAAATGTCCCAGTTACAGAGAAATATGCTCAGGCATCAAGACCAAATTACAAAAGCCTGTTTATATTGAACATTTGACAATTACAGTATTACATAAATACTATGGTTGTTATGGAGACATAATGATGACTCACCAGCGGATGAATTGTCATTTTGCCGTCTAAATTGGCTCGGTTAGACGGAGGAACAGATGCCTGCATCGAGCTAAAGCACAACATTCAGCTGCAACCTGTGGTGCATAAAATAAGGCGCCGTAAAAACAAGACGGATCATAAATCTCTTTGTAATATCTCACTTGTTTGGAGAAAAATAATTATTTAGATTTATGAGGGACCAAAACATTTCTTATTGCGGCTGTGCTCAAATGGTTTTTCATGTTAAAGGCCCCTAAAACGACACAAATTAGACCATGGACACGCATCTAATAAGAACTTTGCTTTGAAATATTCTAATAACAAATTTGACATGACCAAATTATTCATATACCTTGTCACTGTGTTACTCAGATGGACTCATGTTGGAAATAAAAAGTTCCCTTTTTTGTTCAGGATGCCCTAAAAGACCCCAGAGGTTCCCCGTTCCCCACTTTGAGAACCACTGCCCTGTTGTGTTGCATGTGTCGCATGCATTAATTAAAATGAACAAAATTTGGAGGGATCAGGATGAAAGGAGTTTTTGACGTCTATCAGATCTGAGCACAGAATAGCAGTTACATTTCCTCTAATGTTCAAACCTTCTCTGACATCTTCCCAGACTTCAAATAGTCTTCAAAGCCCCTTTTTGGAATATTAAGCTGATATGCTTTCATGCATAATTTTTCCCTGTTCATCTGAAACTCTTCCAGAATCTGGACAAGTGTGCCTAACATCCAACTAATATCCTCCACCTTCCTCTCCACCTCTTTCAAAATGCACCAAAAACTTCCTGGCCCCTGGGCCCCTCATGACATCAGGCTGCAAAACCTCCATGTGACGCCTAATTCCTCCTCAATAGCAGCCGTGTGTTGGATTCGCCTCTGGTGCACCAAAGGGGATTATGGTTAATGGAGTTGTCCGATACAGAAGGCAGCATTAGCTCTTGATGATCTTCCTGTGTGGTTTGAGCTCAGGTGCATTGTGTTCCTGCAGTTGGAAGCAATGAAAAGAGATGATATTTTGGAAAAGGGAGGATTTTTTTTCAAGCCTTTCAAACCTGAAGCAGAACGTCTGTTTTATGTTTAAGCTATTTGTAAAAACAATGACTGGACAGATTGTTTTTTATTGCAGAGAAGAAAACAGGAAAAATAACACAATTTGTGAGTACTTTGATTCTACCAGACATAAGAAGTGTTCAAAGGTGTGTGGGCGCGTGTAGTTTTTTGTTGTGTATAAAGAGACACAAGCTTGAGGCTCAGCAGGCATGAATACCTGCGTGGTCAGAGGTAAATGAACATTATTAAATTCCAGTACGGAGCTGTGAAGTGTCTTCCCATCTATGAAAACAGCTAAAATTAAACCATTGTGTGACAATACTGACACCTCCTGTCATAAACAACACTTAAATGTTTGATTTGTGGCTAAAAAGTGTCATGATTAATTGCTTTTCCAACAAAAAAATATGTTATTTTACCAAATGTGTCAAAATGTAAGTTTTATGTACTGAAAAGACCATTCTGATAATTATGCGCTATGTCAGTCTTACACTCTGCACGCAAATTTAAAAGTTGCATTTCTACTTTCAAATCTCCCATATTTGCCTCTGATGATTAGTTGTTGTTGTTGTTGTTGTTGTTGTTGTTGTTCTCCTGAACAGAGCCGCTCAGGCAGCACTTTCTCGCAGGCTGTTTGCGTCTGACAACCTCTACCAATCAAATAGTTTTATAGTGGAAGGAGGGTTTTGGGTTGAGCTTAATGCTGCAATTAAGGTTGAAGTTTTCGGTGAAAGTGGGCAGGATTCTCCCACAGCCTGACAGGAATATCTGCCCAGAGGAACAACGTCTCCTGAGCTCCAAATTTAGGGCTGAATTTGTAAAAGCAGTGAACTTCTGTATGTGGGTGTGATGACAAAAGAGTTTATTTTAACCTCGAGCCACTGTGAAACAAATGTGGTCATGAAAATGTTCATTTTTTAAGTCTTATGCCATTTCTTTCCCCTCAATCTTCAGTGAAAGCTGCCTAATAAAGCACAAATTTATGAGTTTTGTGGCAGATGATACACAGTATGACCTCTGAAAATGTCCAGAAGAACCTTGGACTCTCAGAGAGACGAGACCATGTGATCTGCGTTGGGTTGTGATAAAGAGCACTTTGTCTCTGCTTCTAATATAAGAGTTCACATTTTCTTTCCATGATTAATTATATCATGATTTGTCATTTCTTCATTTATGTGTTCAACCCTGTTTTCTTTTCACTGTGTCCAAAACCTTTGTCTCACTTCAACTAAGTGATGTTTTTAGTTTTTAAAACTCAACTCAACTGTCATCTGAATTATTTTTTTAAAGGTCAAACATATTTTTGCATTATTATTTTAAAAGAGTATGACAAGCTTTGCCTGTGAGAAGGCTGCCTCCCTCCTTTTTAATAAGCTCTGTTTTTAAACTTGAACAGGTACGTGTGTGTGTGTCGGTGTGTGTTTCTGTATATATGCGTGTGTGTGTGTGTGTGTGTGTGTGTTAAAGAGCAGGCCTTTTCATTTCAGGTCAGAGTCCGAGTAAACCTGTTACTGTCCTCATCAACAGGTTTGTTTGAAGTTTATATTAAGTTGTGTGGAATCATTTGTTATGATTAATATGACCGTTAAAGAGGAGGGGGGGGGTCAGCCTCGCTGTGGTGATGTACGATGTTTTCTTGTTGTTCTGCTCGTGTCAATCCGTGATAATTGAAAACAGGTGTGCATCATTAGGTCCTCTCAGCGGTGACTGATGGGGCTCCGTCGAGTTGTGGCACGAAGGTTAAAATCCTTCTGCAGCAAAAGACTTTTTGTAACTTGGTGCTCTGTGTGTCTGTAGCTACACTGTGATTTCAGCACAAACAACAACAACAAAAAATCTTTAATTAATCCTTTTTTTGTCGCTGTTGTTGCTTTATAATGTCTCACTTGCCTTGTGCTTACCTAAGCAGTAGGTCTCAGCTGAGGCTTAGACAATAAAATACCACTTTAAAATACCACTTTAAAATGAAAGATTAAAAGAAGGGGTTTCTTACGCATGAATAAATCATACCAGGACAAGGAAACCGTGATAAATGACTGTCTGTGCTCTGCTATGGAAAAATGATATGTTCTTATACTGCTTGTTCTGACTTAAAACAACTCAAAAGAGTTTATAAAGAGGTTCTCATATTATAACAAGAGACATTTATCATGAAAAAGTAGGCTGATGCCCACCAGCAAGAGGAGAACTACATTATATTATCATTTCTCTCTTAAAACTTTGTAAAGAATGTTTCACTGCTGAACTTGAGAAGGCGACTTTCACCACTTAGACCATTTAATGGAAATGAATTATAAAGGAATTTAAAAATGAAAGGATTTGAATTTAAAACTTTGAAGGTTTTAACTTGTTATTGATAAACTTTCTCAAGGTGTTGTTTAATTAATGTTCATAAATGCGACATTTTATATCCAAACTTAAGCTTACAGTACTGCTTTTAATAATCTTTATTTATTCAAGTTTCCCCTATCTTTAAGTAAAGCTACCTGTGATTCCTCATTTGCTAAAAGTGTTAACAGGAAGTGGTTGTTCAAAACCTTCAAACTTCAACACAGTGTCACACAAACACACACGAAAACAAGTTCTTGCAGTTTTAAAGTTCTCTAAAAGCTGATGGTCCGTTTATTAGCCCTCTTACATTAATAACCAAAAATCTGGTGCACATTTACCTGTTAAATTTAGTCAGGACACAAAGTAAAACAGCTGTACACTTGTAAACAACTCGTTGCCCCACAGTGTGTCAGGGTGCCATTCAATAAAAAGGGCACAAAGGTGCTGATCCAAGCTGACATTTAAAGTTGCTCCATCCAGGCAGAATATGCAGCCATGCGTTTCCTCATAATCTGTCACTGTCTCCTTTTTCTTGTATTTTTTTTTTAAAAAACAGGAAGACCTTCGTGACACCGAAGTCCCATAAACACAGTAAGCTGTCAGCGATGTTCAACTTTGTCCACGAGCAGCTTTGGTTCAAGTGTTACCCACAGAGGCGTGAAAAGGTCTTAGTGCACTCCGATTTGTTTTTTCTCTTTTTCTGGCTTTTTTTTTTGTTTCAGAACAGCTTTTCCATTTATTTTTATAACTCACTTATTTCAGAAACTGTTTGCTTTTAATTTCAGCTGTGACTCAGAGGAGGACCATGTGTCTATGAGTGTGTGTGTGTGTGTGTGATATGTGACATTAACTGGCTCAAGCACTCATCTGCCGTGTACACCTGCTAGGATTTTCTCAGATGGCTGATATTAAGCTTTAATTGAATCTCATTCACTCTTGGAGGCACCGGGGCACAGTGGAAATCTGATCTTTGACTTGGCGTCACTCCATGGCAGGTGGGATGCAAAGGAACTGCTGGTGCACCAGCTGTCAGAAAGTTAGTGCTGCAGATTTAGTTTGTGGACTTTTGCTAAAACTCTAAATCTGCAGATATAGTTTGTTATAATTACAGGTGCTCAAATTTATTGGCCACCAGTCTTTATAAACATTAATTTAAACTTGCAATTCGTTCTTGGGAGTTTAATTGGTGGTTTTTATGAGGTAAAACATTTGAGACAAATTTCTCTACATCCTGCTAAATGCCAAAGCTAGCAGGGGTTCAAAAGTGACTTGTCAACTCAACCAATTACAAGAGGAACTGTGTTTGCAATAAACAGAAATCTGCCACAAAAATCTCAAAAACAAAAAAATACTTTTGTTTGTTTGAGTGTATAAATATCAGTAAGCTGAACTAAACACCGACTACAACAGAGAACATCATCTCATGCTGTCACTGTAATTAACAGCTGAGGAATTACCTACCTACCAAAAAATATAAAAAAAACCTCTGAAATGTTCTTGCTGGCCTTCTCCTTATATTAGCTCAGTCATAAACAGCTTGCTGGCAGGACCTCACCAATGTGTTGTGCTGATTAAACAAAGAAAACACTGCAAATCTCTAAAATCTAAATCCAACAATCTCTCTGAAATCAGCAGGAGCAGAGCTAGTTAGCTGTTAGCACTTGTTAAACATCAGAGTCCAGACCTGTGAAAAAGCTGGTGCTGCTTCCAGTGATCAGCATGACAGACCTAAAAAAAATCCTGATTATAGAATCCTTTGTTAAGATAAAACTGTTATCACCATTGAGGTTCAAGCAGGGCAACTGATACTTGTCGCTTTTAAGGGCAACAGAAACTTAATTGGTGTCATTTGTTGAACAAGTGCATAACAATTTGATAATAATTGTTCATGTTATCTTTTACTGAATCTTATACAGACTGTTGAGTGGATTCACACAGATTGCTTCCCGTTTGATGACTGCCACACCCCCACTTATGACATCACATCCACAAAGTCATGTGATGCCAATTTGTATGACGTCCCTGTTTGAATTCACCACCAACCATGTTCTCTTTAATGTTAATGCTGCAGAAGAAGAGATAAATGCACTGGAGCTCCACCCTGCTGACACTCTCTGTATTTGATGTGATATAAAACAGCAAAGGGGAGAAGTGTGGCTCATAAAAGGGCTTCAGAAGGTTCAAGGAAAGCAAAAGGAGCGAGGAGGCACTGCAGGTTATGAGGGTGAAGGTTGCTTTAGCTGAACGATTGAAGGGATGGAGGACACGTTTAAAGGATGATGAAAGCACAGTTTACAGCAGAGGAGCGAGCGAGCGAGCAGGGGCATTCAGTATTTACCACGTGCAGAGTGGGTGGCAGAGCCTAATGGCATTGCATTAAAGACCTCCTGTAAAAAGAGACTTGTTAAATGAACTGCCTTACTTTTAATTATGGAGGATTCACTCAGAAAGCCTTGGCAAGGCCCACATCACATCACTACCACAGAGACAAGAAAGGGATCTCAACAAAGCCACCGAGTCTTTTGTTGTTGACTTCTTATGGTTTTCTTTTGGTTTTCAAAGCAGAAAATAGATCAGAAACGAGAATTTTTTTTATATAGCTCTTCACAGGAAAGTTCTAAGTACATTTTGGTAAAAATGATAAACTTGTGACTGGAATTCATTCAGTGCAAGGGAAGAAAGAAGGATGACTGAACCTGACAGAAAGAGGTGAAGACTGATCACTCTGTGCCATATAGTTTACGCACATATCTCTCTGTAAAAATTATAAGAAATTGAGAAGATGAAGTGGCTGTTGAAAGTAACTGTTGCACATCATTGTCCTCTCATTTCTTCTCCACAGTGCAATTTTTCATTGCTGCTGTTACAAGAACAGAGTGGGCAGGGAGACAGAAATCCCAGCATATAATTAGGACTTTAACTGATTTTGCTGGCACCCACTCCATAGAACATTTGAATAATGCTCTCAGTAGAGAATGAATCATGTATTTAGCTTTCTTAAAGTGAAATGCCAGTCTGAGAAAGAACTGGCCCATGTTCCCCAAAGATCCCTGGAAGTTGATGAAAGCTGCAGTTTTTCTAACTTAGATGCAAACTTTTAATTTAAAATTCTTTGAATCAATGTCTGTCTCTTCAGGACAAAATCTATGCTGCTGACTTATGCACTGTTTTAAGTTTGTGTTTTTTTAATATCAGTGCATTAACAGAGTGATCAATATAGAGAAATAGCATAAAATAGAAATATTGTAGGAATAAAGCTGGTAGGAATAGAAGGAATAGTGTTGGTTTATTAGAGCTTTATCACTGAAAACAGCTTCCTGCATTGGCTAATAATGATAATTCCCTTTAGACCTTGCTTTTAAATTGCATTATGGGTGATCAGGTGCAGCGCAGATATTGCTTGACAACATGAAAGTACAGATGTAAATGCACCTGATAGGATGGATTGCAATCCATCCACCTCCAGAGGTGGTCAGGGTCATAATGTTAACAGGAAACACAGGTGGAAATGCAGCATTTTAGGTTTGTTTGTTTGTAGGTTTGTATATAGATGTTTTGTTGTTTAGGCCTCCACCTCCAACTGCAGGTCTATTAAAATTTCAGTTTCCGTTTTGTGCTTAAAGTCAATGAAAGTCCACAAGTGTTTTATAGGAACAATAATTGGCCCTAAAAATGTCCCATCGCTTCATATTAAAACTTCAGTTCATCAGTTGCAGATTGTAATTTCCCTACAACAAAGGACAAATTAAAACCAGAGAACCTGTCTGCTAAACACTCAGCGATCAGAGCGCTCCGTCCAGAAAAGGCTTAACTCAACCCTGTTAGATCTTTTACTTCTTTCATCCCTTTGGCGTTGCTCGGTGTAAAACATCAAAGAGAAGCTGAGCTGGTTGAACACAAGCGGCCCGAGTTTCTTACAGCTACTTCAGAGTTTAGTGGCATGTGTTATTAAATCACTTAAGGAGCAGATTTGGTTTCGGTGGTCCTACAACTTCCTCGAGAGATGTCAGAATCGCTGTGCACTGATTGGACGGCCGCGCTGACTGTCTTTTCGACTGGACGTGTCTGATGGGGGCTTCAGCTGCAGAGAAAGTGTCTGAGAAGCTCAAACTGTTTATCCTTGAAATGATTAAGCTTCTCTGTGTCTCCATCTCTGCCTCTCTTGTCACTTTCAGTTCCACATAACTGCCACATCCTCTCTCTCTTTCCCATCTTTCCTCTCTCTCTCTCTCTTTCTCTCTCTCCCTCTCTCATCTCTCCGGTCTAATTCTCTCTCCGGTGGGATTGACGTGTCTTGTGAGTGGGAGTGTGTAACAGTGGGAGTTAATTTAATCAGCATCTTGCTTGGGTAAGGCAGCCATTTCTCAGCCGGTCCACTCACTGACCTCCAGGTAGTGCATGTGTGTGCATGTTTGTATGCATGTGTGTGTGTGTATATGTGTGTGTTTGGAGGTCATAGATTGACAGGAGGAGTTGATTGTATCAGCTCACTGTCCCTGGAGACCACAACTCTGTTCTCTCTCTCTATATACTCTGATCCACCTCCCCATGTCTTCAGTCTCTGCTGCTGAAAGTGGTTGGTCGGGTCTCAGAGTATCCAGCAGAGGTAATATTATGGCATAGCAGTGGGTATAGCTGTTGGAGTCCAGGAGAAAAGTGTGTTTTCTGTCTTTTTTTTCATGTTTCCAGGCCTCTCTTTGTGTGTGTGTGTGCACATCAGAGCCCCCCTGCAGCCCCCCCTCACCTCTCTGTGTGAGCCTGCAGGTAGACGGCCGATCAGTGTCCAGGTTCGTCTGAGACAAACAGCTCCGAGGGGGTTTGTTTTACCATTAAATTGGCTTTTGGATGGGCTTGAATTAAGCCGTTTGCACAGCGTGAAGCATTATAATCAGCGTTAAGTGGCAGCACAGAAAGAAAATGAATTAGGGATGCACAGTAATAAAATGTTTGCCAGTAGTCAATAATGCCTCTGGTCATTTAAGCTGATACCCTTTTTTTTAATTTATTTCATGCAGTAACACAATCTGTCTGTTTTCCACCAGGAGATATGACTTATTACATCATAACTGTTGTGCTTGCTGCAGATGCAGACAGTCAGAAACACACCAGAAGTCAAACTGTGTTAAAGCCACATCTCTGTTTGTCTGCAGTCACTTGTGGAGGTGAACAGTTACCTCGTTAATTTCTCACCTTAAGCATATTTAATGAGCTTTTTAGCTTTGATCTTAAAGAGTTTATGATCTGACTACCATTTTAATAGACCAGAAAAAAATTAAAGCCAATCACGTCAGATGGTCAGGTGCATTCAGATGCTTTGGCCACAGTGATTGGTTAGAGAAGATCTACTGCCCCTCCCCATGGAAATCACTTAAGTAACTTAATAATCACTGAATAATTCTGTCTAAAATCAGGGAGTTTAATAGCTAGAGTTTGTTTATATTGGATAACTGCTGCATAATATTCTCAATGTGACGAAACTATCGACAAAGTCAGCCTGACATTTTATCGTGTGGTTAGTTATAGTCTAACTTCCATAAACTTGCCACCACAGGAACTGTGGTTACGTTACATAACCTCCAAAGCTTCACAGCCTCACTGTGTTCTTAAGTAAACAGCATTACACCTCTGACTATGTGAACCACATGTTAGAAAGGCTTTAAGCCACATAATCTCGCCATTGTGGTTGTTGTTGATGTTAAAAGGTTTGTGGCAGTTACACAAGTTACATAAGTTTCCCACCGCCTCCACCTTCGTTTGGCTTCTTTTTACAATAAATAGTCAATAGAGTGATGCACACAAATGCATTTGTAAAGAAAAAATAACCCTCAAATGACTTTTCCACTCCGGTGTTGCCGTTATGTAATAGGACAAAAGCTTACCAATGAAAACGGTGCTGACAAAAAAAAAAAAACCCTGTAGAATGAGCATCAACCTGTCTCGTCTGCTGATCTCCTACATTTCCCACAAAAAAAAAAAAACCTCCAACCACCCCCAGAGTCTGAGAACATGCTAGACCTGCATTCAACCACTGTGGATTTCAATGTGTGGGCAGAGAGCATAAAAAAAAGAGCTGCAGCTTGAGAGGAAGGTGATGCTGCTCATGGTGGAGAGAAATTGTGCTCTGATAGATTGTTTCCTGCATGACGGGAAAATATCAGTGTGCGTGATTAATCTGCGTAGAATCAATTAGAAGACGATACACAGGAACTGATATCAAACCATCAGTGTTTCTGTGGGTGTTATTGATGAAAATTCCTCATCTGTTGCTGCATGAAGATTATCTTGTTCATCATGTTGTCTGCATCGCCAAAACAATAAGAAATAAACATTAAAAAATGGACATGTGACTGCATTACAGCTTCATCGTGCTATTTAAATACATAGTATATATGTTGCATTTTGAAGCATATGGTTTTTTATCAGCATTCAGTACATGTGATGTAGTACTGAAGCAGATTGTATTATTTCCACAAATATTTACAAGGCGTCTGTGAGTGCAGACAGGAAAAAAAACACAGAGATGATTGAATGCAACATCACAGGATGTAAACATTCAGCTTGGGTTTGTCTCTGGCTTTGCAATAAGAAGGAGATTTCCCTTTTTCACTGTCATTTTTAATTCAAGGATTCCTTTTTGCTCCTTTAATCACAGATAATTAAAATTCTGTGTCATTCTCTCAGTCACTTTGTTGCAGTAACAAAACACATTTTGAGTTTTGAACCGGCAAAGTTCCTGTTTGAGGAGTTGCAGTACTTCTCTGCTGTGTAATAAATTAGTAATTTGGGCGAGCTCGTCAAATCAGACTTGTTGTTCTGTTAAACACATTAAACTTTAATGAAATCCACAGCTTTTAGCAACACATTATTATGAAACATGCGCTTGAAGCATCTTCCTGAGACTATTATGTGTTTTTGAACATGTTGCATTTGTTTCTGCTGATCAAACATTGCAGAGTTTATGTCATCAAGCGTAGGACTGCACTTTATTAAAGGTGCCAAACTAAATCCTAAAAAAAAAAAAGCAATCACTCTATAATATTTTCCTCTTAATGCATACGCTGCTTTGTCAGCGTTTGCAGACAGTTATATATTGTCACTGCAACCTGTTGATTCAGATCTATTGCCGTCATCTGCTGGGTGCTGTCTGGTTTTTAATTGCAGCTGTGTCCTGTAACCTCGACTCGAACACATTTTTCACATTCACTGCCTATGTAAATCTTTTGGAAATTGCTGTGTGAACTACCTCTCCTCCTTCTCCTCCTCCTCCCTCTCCTCCTCCTCCTCCCCTCACATAAGGTCAAGACTGTTTCTTCACTGAAGAGAACTGAAGTGCAACAGCACAACCTGGTGGACTAAAGTTTATCAGTTAAAGAGACAAGAGAAGGTAAATCTGTCGGGTGTGTCTTCTTGTTTATTAATGACTGTCGGCAACATTATTTTTTATGCATGTGTGTATTTTCTTAAACATCGAACTCACATCATCTTAATTTATCTTTGTTTGCATTTCCAACCCCTCCCATTTAACCTGCTTACCCCTCAAACTGGAGCTTCCTGCCTTCCTGCATCCACCAAACTCATTTATGGCCTCAGATATTTGCCTGTCTGTCTGTCTGTCTGTCTGTCTGTCTGTCTGTCTGTCTGTCTGTCTGTCTGTCTGTCTGTCTGTCCGTCCACCTTCCCTTTGGTGCTCTCTCCTGTCTTACTCTCTCCCTTCACACACTTTACATAAACTTCTTTGAGTGGGTGATTTTTAATGCGTTAACAACTGGTGCTTGGCATGATACATATTCAGCAGGTGACTCATTATATCTGAATCTTTTTTTTCTTGAACGGCAAGCTGATGATGCCTGCTGTAATGGGGCATCAATAAAATTGCAGTAAGAGAAGAGAGAAAGTATAAAAAGTTTGCGATTTTATGTTTTTGATTAGATCGCAAAAAAACAGACATTACATCTGTCCAAGGTAGCAAACATTACCAGTTTACCAGTGCTATTTTTTTGATAATAATGACACCAGTAGTTTGTTTTCTGCTGTGTGTAGATGGAACTAAAGTTTTTTATTTACTGAAAGTTATTCAATTTCAATTTCTGACCATGGTTCAACCCTTTATTTGGATGTTGAATTTTCTGTTTTTGATTGATCTGCACATCCCTAATTTAACTTGAAGGTAAAATTGATGCTAATAATGCTGAAAACAGAAGCTTTCCTAAATGCTCATGTAACCACAAGAGCTTAATCAGTCATAGAGATTATTAAAATGATTAGTGTCTTCGCAGAACTCATGCGATATCTGATGACTTTTTAAAGAAAAAATACAACATTTTGTCAAATACATTGC
>JAPZDV010000026.1:21352504-21376659 GCA_029814665.1 Acanthurus lineatus
AAAAAAACAGACATTACATCTGTCCAAGGTAGCAAACATTACCAGTTTACCAGTGTTATTTTTTTGATAATAACGACACCAGCACTGTGTGTTTTCTGCTGTGTGTAGATGGAACTAAAGTTTTTATTTACTGAAAGTTATCCAATTTCAATTTCTGACCATGGTTCATCCCTGGATTTAGATGTTGAGTTTTCTGTTTTTGATTGCTCTGCATATCCCTAATTTAACTTAAAGGTAAAATTCATGCTAATAATGCTGAAAACTGAAGTTTCCTAAATGCTCATGTAACCACAAGAGCTTAATCAGTCATAGAGATTATTAATGTGATTAGTGTCTTGGCAGAACTCATGCCATATTTTACTACTTTTTAAAGGAAAAATACAACATTTTGTCAAATACATTGCTTGTTTCTTTCTTGCCAGGAGTTTCTGCAGATGTGGAGGTTCATATCTGTATGAAACAATAGCAAGTCAGAGCTTAAAGACTAAGTGAAGCTCATCATTAAATATCAGTACAAAAATCTGTATATCTCACTTTTGAAATCTGCTCAAAAAATGAAAAGTAAATTTAACACAGTGGTTTTACAGGACGATACGTTACAGACCGTTCTCAACAAATTTCACATTATGTAATGCAATTTCAGGTGTTTATCTGAAAAAAAAAAACATTCAAAAGTAATACATTATTTCTATGCTGTAAAGTAACTGTTTTCCATTTTTAAATTAGGCTTTTACACAGTTCATTAAAATGAAAACAATATATGTAAAGCTGAGGGCGGATAATTGAGGTGTTGTCTTTGACACAACTCTAAGTATTTCTATTGTTAAATGGTATAATGTATCTCATCTACTTGTGAGGGACACATCAGAGGTCAGAGGGATGGAAACATGGTGCTGATCCAACCTGTGCCTGGGTTTCCTGTGTGCACTGACCGTCAGCAGACATGCAGCATGTAAATGAAACGTGGTATCATGTTTTCCTTTGCTGCAGGTTGGAGGAGGTAATCTCATTGTGACTGTACATGATGGATGTTCCTGCCACAAATCCAAGGATCCAGCTCTGCCCTGCGTCATGTTCGGCTCCTGAAGCAATGACATCTCTTTCTTTCTCTGCTGACTTCACTCCTTCGTATTACATGTATGTCTCCCATATTTCTGTGTCTGTTTGTCTGCCTCGTTCTTTTCTTTTGCTTATGTGCTTCATGTCATCACACCTGAAGAAAGCTTTTTATCTTCTGTTTTTCAATCATGGCATCCAGCGTGTGATGGAGGTTGTGTGTTGAGGTGTTATTATGGCTGTGGGCTTGTGTTTGGATGACGGGCTGTTTAGGTTTTAACTTCCTGATCTTCAGGTTTCCTTTTATTTACCCCCAAATAGCTTTTTGTTTTTCATTAAAGTTGCTCCATTTCACAATTATCAGTCTAATATTCAGTTCATTTTGAAATTAGACTAAAGTTTTGTGGGTTCAACAACAGTTTGTCTCATATCATGAGTTTGTTAAGACTGACACACTGAGAGACCACGACTTCTTTACTTTCTTGTTGAGAGTTTCTGAGGAAAATCAGTATTTTATTCATATTTGTCTGTTTTACTGCCAGTCAGTCAGGTATAAAGACTGAACACTGGGAGAAACAGTTAGCATGATACCTCCAGAGCTCACAGATTAACAGGTTAATGGTTGTTTAATCTGTACAAAAACCAAAGGTTAAAAATGCTCAAACTAGTAACAGCTCAGCATATACCCACATTTTTAAACTTCAACTTGTCATTTTCACTCAAAGGAGATAAAACATTGCCTGCCTGCTTTGAAAATCATGGCTTTAAATGTGTGAAGCCACATAATACATTTCCCCCCCTCTTTGCAGTTTTTATCTAAAGTTATTAAGGCTGAGTTAAGCTAATTAGATTTTGGCTAGAGCCTTAAATTTAACAGAAAGACATCAATCTAGTCATTCAGCTGAGTGCAAAAATGTGAATGTGTATTTTCCAAATTGTTGAACTGCTCCTTTAGCATAAAAAGCCATACGTAATCGTAAAATCTCTTTCCTCTTCCTTGTTTCTCTCTCTCTAGATATTCCTCTTGCTTCTCTTCTGTTCGTCTCTGTTCACTCTCACGTGCTGTTCTCTCTTTGTCCTCAGGTGGATTTACATTGCATTGAAGTTCTTCCTTTACCTCCTTTCTCTCTCGCTTATTCTCTTTTCTGTCTCTGTGTGCAGATTGTTATTATTCTCTTCGGTCCCCAGAGGAGGAATCGAGGAGAGGAAAAGCCCTGCTGCCGACTTTGTACTGTCCAAATGTTATTTCATCTCATTCATCAGTGCCAGCCTCCACCCTCCGCGGAGAGGCAGGATGCCGGTGAGAGGGAGGGGATGAAAGCACTTTGATAGACAAGCTAAATTACTGGCAATCCCGATCCCCTCTGGACTCTTTTCTCCTGGATACCATGAAATCTGTAGTGCCATAATTCCTGCGTTAATTAAGTTTTCTTGAGACGTCACTTGAAGTATAGTGGCACTCAAAAGGACAAAAGAAGTCACATTAAACAACAAGGAGTTTCCTCTCCTGCAGGTGAAGCATTCAAAGAAATGGAGCTGCATGGTTTTTTTTTATTACAAGCTGTCCATTGCGGGTTTATATTGCTATTAAAATCAGATATTTGGAGGAGTTATTACATCCATTCCAGACTGAAACACACATGCATTATGAATGACACATCTGTTTCTCTGCCTTTGCTTGTAGTTCTTCAAAATGTGCCTTCAAGGCATCTCGAGGCATCTCAGACACAAATTATGTCTCAATTATTAAAGCTGTACTTTGTGGTTCGGATAGGATTTTTGCTTAGCAGGGAACAATGTCTTTACACAGTTAAAAGCCAAAATATTTCATATGAGTGACAGAGGGTTCATATTTTGGCATCACATAAAGGTGAACCCATGTGATTCAAAGTCAAATATGATTCAAAAAGTGTACATGAGATTCTAACTGCTTCCAATTTCTCAGAAACCTCAGCGATGTAATGAAAATTTATTTCATTTTTCCTTTTTTTGCAGTTTGTAAGTAAAGATACTTCTATCTGTTGTGCTTTTACTAAACCGTGTTTCGGTATCTGCACACACGAGTTCTCCTTTTGGCCACACGTATAATTATGTGTGCTATTTAAATTTCCAAGCGTGCTGGTCATTTAGACATATTTAAAGCCTGAAACAGAGCAATTAATTAAAAAAAAAAAGAAAACTGCTGTTCATTGGTGCATATTTAGCAATTTTACCAGCAGCGTCTTTCTGTCAAACCGTCCATTTAAAGTTTTTGACAGCCGCCTGCCAACTGGTGTCCTGTCTCATTATCTCACACCTCTCTTAAACTCACGCTGCTAAAGAAAAGAACCTGACATCCCAAAGTCAGATGAAGGGACTTTACTGTCAGATATATTTTAGTCAACTTGAAAAAGTTACAAGGTTCAAAAAGTCAATAGAGAGCTGCGAGGAGGAAGAGATCGGGATTTTTTTTGTGGAATCAGTTGTGACATTTCTAGTCGCACACACAGGAAAAAGTAATGAAATGGAAACTTAAACTTAATCTACATATTGCAATGCACTCTTTAAACCGAACAATCTGATACTGTCACGTCTGTTTTGCTCCCACAGCATCATTTTCTCCAGGAACAACACTGAAACTGATCTACTTAGTTTTATGATGTCAGATCTTTGTGAGTCTTTTGTGAAAAAGATGGGAAACATATTCACACCGGAGAAGTTAGCATGCAAACATGTGGATAACACTGTGAAGGAGTCTGTTAGTCCACAGTTTTGTTGCCTGAACTGAACCAAGTAGAACAGAAAAATGTAAATTAAAATTTAATTTTGAAAATATTAAATCATGTTAAGACTATTTGAATTGATATAACTGAGGCAAAAAATAATAAATCTAAAATAAAAAGTCTTTAAAATGCACACTGTGAACCTAAAGTCACATGTCCATCGTATGAACCCGTGTGTCTTCATGTGAAAAGTCCTTGGAGAGCTTCATGTCATTTTTCTCAATCAACCTTCTGTCCTTTTTTCTTCCTTTCCAGCTCAACGGACAAATCCAAAAAAAAAAGATGCATTTTTCAGAAAAATGGTTGAAGATGTGAAGTGAAGCATTGAGCCACGTCAGTTTGTCACTGTCAGTGGTGGGGGGGGGGGCCACCAGAGAGCTTCACCCTGTGAGGGGTTTGACACAAGGAGGTCGAGGTAGTTTCTGGTCTCTCGGCTCCCGGAGGAGAAGGCATCATGTCAGAAAAACCGCATGAGCAGAGAGACAAGAGAGGAGACACGCTGTGGGTGTAAATGATGCATTTTTCATCACGCCGTGTGCACAGTGGCCCCGTTCGGCTGCGTAGGTAGAATATGAGAACCGCAGGAGACAACTGCTCCGAACGTTCTGCCTGTTTCTGGGATCTGATTTTACTTAAGATGCCACGTCGATGCAGGAACTCATGTTAACATGTCGTATGAAGTGAAAGAGGAGTGGGGGGGGGTGAGTGTGCATGTGCATGCAGGGATGCGTGTGTCTGCTCACATGTGCGAGGCACGACTTCCCACATCGAGGTGGTTGCTATGGAAACAATCCCACAAGTGCAAGAAACACTCCTTCACTGAAGTGATGAAGTGCAGATGGAGAGAAGAAAGAGAAAACACGGGTCCGTTAGTCCTTCAGACGGGTCAGATCAGACTGAGAAGGTTCGGTTAGGAACCTGAAGAAAATTCAGTTTGCATTCGAGGCGTGTAAAGCAATTACTGCAACCATAAGTGCAGTCACTAAATTGGAAAAAGACAGAAAATCTCCATTATTTTTCGACGTACATTCCAAATTTTGTGAAACTTTTCCATAATTACCAGTTTCTCTCCTTCCTAAAGCCAAGCTGGATTGGGACTTTATTCTCATGCACAATGAGCCAAACCTCACTGCTGAGAAAAACTCCATAATTTGTTCGGTATTCTGGGTCCAATTATTCTTTTATTTAGTTGATATTTTGCATAGAATGATTGTAAAGCTGTTTGTTCAGTTGACTAATGTTGCAAAGTTTCTAGTTTGCGTTTCCAGCCACACTGTTCCTCTCACTTTCCCACCATCCTCTCGTTCACTTTCTGCTCCTGCAGCGTGAACACAAAGGCAAGCACTCACAGTTCCCATCTGATCTCTAATTTATGATACTTTTTATGCAATTTTCATGCATATACAGAATAATAGGCTTTTCATGTTTGCATTCCTGCATACTAAGTACTTGAGTGAAGTCTCACACTGTTACTTTTTTATTTTAACTTTTCTAAACGGGATCTTACCTTTAACCTGGATAGATTCTATTGAGATTAAAAATCTCCATTTCAACTGAGTCCTGACAGGCAGAAACACAGAAAGGTGAGTTTAAACAGATGCAAAACAAATAGAGAAACAGATGTTGTGAGAAGGCTGAGCCGAGGGAAAGAGCAGACCTACTGAATAATTCATCTGCTCAAAGAAAAACGTACAAAATACAAGAGTTTGTTAATATAAGATGTGTATTCGCTTTGATGGGATAAACCAGTTAAAGATGACAATGACTGCACGTCTGGTTTCATAATATTTCCACTCATGAAGTGACTCGGTTTCTCTTTAAGTGGTACAAGAAATTTCACTCTCCAGATTTAAACTGCTTGACTGAATAACACAATTTCACCTTGTTTAAACTCCAAATGTGTGTTTCAGATTGTAAAACATGCATCACACTTTTATTTTCTTGATACACAACAGCAGGTTTTGGGGTTTTTTGTTCTTAATTCAATATTTAATATTTGTTCTTGTTTTGTTAAATAATTCTTCATTTAAATAGAAGTGTGGGTTCTGCAGCCTTGAGGAGCTGCGGAAAACTTTTCCATCTCATAAAACCCTCAGACACATTTTGGCTTAAAACTGAACAAAACAGAGACTCTTGCGAAACTTATTTCTGCCACTTCTGCTGTTTGCTTCAGTGCTCAATAACTACTTTGTTTAGGTTGCAGCCTTTGTTAAAAGAAACTTAAATCGACTGCTGGAGACAGTTTCCATAGTCTCCTGTGCCAAAATATAACAACTTAATTAACTTTCATCTCTTTCATTCAGCAATCAGTCTTGAAATCCTCATGACAGGTTTTGCAGAGCTGCTTCTTCTTTTGCTTTTGGGAGATGACAAACATTATCTGCTCAAACCACAAGAGGCTGGAAAAGTTTGCAACAAAGTTTAATTTAAGAGTCTGACAGCAACATTGTACATCTGTAGTGATTAAGTATTCACTCTCTGATTCTTAAATACATGTGTTCCTTAATTAAAGCTCATTTCCAGGACATCATACCACCAGCACTTTGAATGTGTTGGTTTTGTTTGTATTTCCACATTTGTATGCACACATGAGACCCAGAATAACTTTGCTAAACTTGCTTAATTTTGATCAACGATCACTGAAGTCTGTTCAAATGTCTCATCAGCATGCTCAGTTTCTCCCTCTGCAAAACTGATCCTCTCCCTCTCTGTGCTCATACAGAAGAGAAACATTACCCTCGTTGTGTCACTAGAGGGCGGCAGAGTAGTTCTTTTAAAATGACCCATTTTCCTCACAAGACCTTCAGTGCCAACACCAAAATAACCTCATTCATAAATCCAGGCTGCTGCAGAAGCAGCTTCAGCGAGTTTGCTCGTCTTTCACAAACGTTTCTGTGATGACTGGAGAAAATCACACACTCTGACACACACACAAGCAGCTCATGTATGCAAAATCATAACGGTATTTCAGGATTTCATTGTAAAAGAGCTTATGTAACTAACTGTAAAACTGTAAAAAAAAACAATTGAAACTAGGCAGAAAAAACAGAGTCAGCTGCTTCAAGCAGCCCTGCAGTGTGTGGCTCATGGGATGATGTGTTTCTGCTTACAGCCCTCTAGGTGGCAGTGTTTTCCTGTGTTTGCAGACTATTTGTGCTCTTACTGAAGATGACTGGGATCTTCCCAAACTACATTGACATTTTAACTTTTTCTTTCTCATCTAAATAAAAAAAAAATAATTGTAAAAATGTCCTCGGTCTCTCAGAAGTGAACACCTTAAAGTGAACTCAATCAATCGTTCAATTTATTTAAAACTGATAAAAAGCCTATTTAATAATGTCAGAAATCTCCCTTAAAAAAATCTGTTTTGAGCATTTATTAGGTCAGGCAAGTTAATTAAGTCACATTTTCATTAACTGATCTACATCAGCTTGTTTTTCAGCATCAACAGATAATTCATAGTAAGTTGAAGTGGTGTTGGGATGATAGTTTGCTGACTCGTACCTGAAAGTTTTTGTAACTGGTGAACTTTGTTCCACCACTGTTGACTTTCCTGGTTGGTTTTGATTGTACATGCATTTACAGTTGCATATCTCTAAATCTTGTATAGTATGTAAAGAGTGAAATCTCTAGTTTGCACCTACAAAAACAAGCAGTTATGAAAAATGTTAAGACGGTTATGAAAAGAGAGGTCGAGCTCACACAGTGGATTATAATCCAAACAACAATATGAAACCAGGAAGTTAAAAAAATCATGAATAAAAAAAGCCAATGAGAAAGCAAATAAAAAAAAACTCATGATAACAATATAATTTATGGATTATATACTTTTGTTGCATCTCTTCCTTACTTAACTAATATTTTTAAGTTATTAATGGTACAAAACTATTCCCAAAACCAATTCAAAATAATAAAAGAGTAATGCAGAACCAAACATTACTGATTAAAAAGAAATAATAATTGAATAAAACAGATTTAAGAACCTTAAAAGACCTAAAAACATAACAAAAAAATACTTTTGCATTTCCTCTCTCAGTGGGTTTCAGCCACAGTTTGTGAGTCAAACCAACAGCTTTTGAAGCACAAACTAAGAACCTGCCCGTTAAACATTTTCGGTGTGTTTGATGCCGCTGAGGTCGGAGACTCCAGAGCATTAGCACTGGACTGGAGCCGCCGCACCCCGAGGCCGGTCTCAGTCATTTCCTTTTTGGTCTGCTCTGTGTTTCTGCCCAGCCTGGGTCAGGCGGTTCCTGTTTGGATTCCTGCAGGAATGGGTAACATTCACCATGGAAGATTTTGTTTGGAGAGTTGCCTCAGCCACAGTGGTGATACATTCTTTCCTCTTCCTCCTTCAAACGGGCTTAAGAGGCGAAATCTCGTCTGAAGACTCATAAGAGGTGGAAGAAGGTCTGTAAGGAAGGGAGGCCAAATAAGCTGGTGGAAATTTATTCCATCATATGTTTAAAAGCATCTCTCCTCTCTGTGTGGAGTCACTTTTAGACTGCTGATGGAAAAATACATATTAATGTTTTGCAAAGAGGTTTAATCCTTAAAAGAAAAAGTTTTGCATTATAAACAATTTTCCTCCAGGTTTGTGTAACCGGATTATCACTCTTATTCTTATGAAGTCTGCATTTTTTACAAGGGTTAAATAAATAAAAGCATAAGAGGAAGACCACATGATGTGGCTGAAGCTGCGAGAAATAAAACCCATTAAGTTCACTTTGTCATAAGACTGTTTTTGCCATTTTTTTCAGCTTCATAAATGAGCCTTCCAGCTTAATTTAGTTTTTATTATCAGTATTATTCAGTCGGAAACTATGAGATTTAATGATTATCTAATGAAAGCATTTTCACAGACGTGGAAAAAATTCCTCTGCACAATCACTTTTAAAATAAAGTGTTCGACCCTGTGGATTTATACAGCAGCCAGCTTTTATCCGGGACAGTTTACAGAAGAGTAACAGCTTTAATCCAGCCAGAGGATTCAAGTCTCAAAGTAATGATGTTTTATTTCTTCCTCTCAGACTGACCTTGATTCATTTCTTTGAAAGCAGCCATAACAGTGAGAGATAAATTCTGGACTTTGTCTCTTTTCTTCTTAAAAATAATTTAAAAAAATGTGCTTTGTCTGTAATGAGTCATATTCTATACCAGATACCATATTCTTCTATCAGTGACAGCTCCTTCAGTACAAATATCGCTAAAGTTACTCGAGTCATCATCACAGAGCAGTTTGCAAGATGTTAAAAGTGTTTGGTGACTTTAGATTTATGACCTTCTAGTTTTAAAGAGATCGGCGTTGTGACCGAGTCCAAGGTTTAACACTGCTCATACACGACCTCTCCTCTGTGCTGCAGAACGGCATCTTCACCAAAAAGACAAGCACAGCAGGACTGGCTTTATTACTGTAGCTTTTGTTTTACAGATTAATGTGAAAGCAAGTCACAATGAAACCAGAAGGACGACAGTCACAACGATGAGCTCTGAGTTCATTACAACAGAAAAATGCAACATTTTCTGTATAAATTGATGTCTAGACGGTTTGTTTTTGCTCTTTGTTTCATGAAAAACTTGTCAAAGGTCGATTACATGCCAAGGCAAAGTACTTAGCAGATTTGTGAGAGAACTTATATACTCTTCAAGCATAAGTTCACATTTTTGAGAAAAACAAAGTTTTCTGCACATGAATTAATGTTTTTTTTGTTGTTGTTTGTTTGTTTGTTTTCAATAGCAACAGTTGGATTCGGTTATTTTTGAAAAAAAATAAGACAAATAACACATCAGATGCATCAATCTGTCTTTTACAAGAACAGTATTCAATGTAAAACCGCTAACAACAAAACTTTGTATAATTAAAATAATATATGAAGCATGCTTTAAGTTATGGCTATGATTAAAATAACATTAACTGAGTTGGAGATGCAACATTAATCACTTTGTACACCTGCTTCAAGACCCTGAAAACTAACCAGGAACTTTGCTTCCTTCTTTTGTTTTCCTGCAGTTTCTCCACTTTTTCTTGCATGGCCATTATTTTACATCCTAAAGCCTCAGGACGAGTGCATTTTTACTCAGACTGAAACATTTTCAATTGTTCTTTGTGTCAGTTCACACCACCAAGAGCAGATTACTCTGTTTTTCACTCCTCACACCTTTCACAGAGGTTCTTTACTTATGTGTCACCTCCAAAATGAGTTTTGGGAAAGTTGTCAAACTTTGTACAGCTGCATAAAAATAATGACGCCGTTATCTGCTTTGTTATTGAATGCTACAATTGGTTATTTTAGCAATAAATTAGCAGAAATGTTGGTATTTTAAAGAGAGGATTGTCAATATTCACACAATAATAAGAGATTGCCTAATTTTCTGAAAAACTGTTTAATGCCTCATTGGGAGCTGTTAATCGATCAGCCAGTGCGATTCAGAAACAGGATGAGCAGTCTCATGCTGTGGAAAACCAGAATCTGCAGGCTTTTATTCAAAAACATCAACAAAAAGCTGAAGGGGAGAAGTGATCTGTGATACTCCCCGCTGTGCTCTTTACATGGACTGAAAACCTGACACTCTGCTGCCTCCCAGGCTTGCCTTTATTTCCCATCCCTGGTGTTGAATATACAGTAAATGCCTTCGCTGTGACTTAAGATCTTTCTATAGCTCATGAGTGAGGCCCAGTCAAGTTCAAAGTGCTGCTGCTGGCACCATTTTGACCCCAAATAGACGAGTCAGGAGAGGGCTAGGTGAGGAATGTTTGGTGCCTCTCTCTGCAGTCAGAAGTCCAGTTTGAGGAATCACAGGCAGAATTGTTGGTGCTGCTAGAAGTGCGGCGATAACGGCGCTTAATCGGAGCTCAATCAGTGTCTGAGCTGTGATGCAAAAGACAGGAGGAGGAAAGAAGTGAACATGTCTGCAAATTGAGGCCACAAGGTCTCCGAGGTGTTATCTATCCGAGCAGAGGACGAGATAAACAGCCATAAAACAAGCGGTAAACACTTGTCTCACTTGACGTTGTTATTCTCAAAGGCCATTGTTTATGTTGTATGGCACGCCAGATGCAACGGTGTTCGGCGTCACACCTGTTATGCAACATTTTCTTTGGCAGCTCCGGCAGGCTTCCTGAAATCACACACTGCAGGGGCATAATGTCCACGTTCTTAGGTTCATTGTTAAATAAAAAAAGTAGAGATGGTATAAAAAAGGGACCGTGTGGTGGCCGTATTTAGGATCTCTGTGCATAAAGGCAAGCAGCTGACCCAGTTATGAGGCTCATGTTGGTCCAGTTTATGCATAAAAGCAGTTTTTTTAATACCTTTCTCTCTGCAGTGGGTCTGTTTATTCCACAAAAAGTGACTGGTGAGTGATTTGCACGTGTTCAGAAACTGTTTAGTGCAACAATACTTAATTCTGTAAAAACTTGCTGTAGGATTTTATTCCAACCAAAAGCAATTTCAGCTTTCTTCATAACTAATCTGCTGTAGTATTTGTTTAAAAAAAAACAAAATTCACATTCTCATCGGTTGTTTTTGGTGCCTGTTTGTTCAAAACCTTAAACATTTCTGACTTTGAGAACAGTGATTGAGAAAAGTAGCGGGTGAGGATGTGCTTTTTTGCAACGTGCTATTTCGGTTTGAGATGAAGACTTTGTCTGCCAGTTTGAGATATTTCAGAAAAGTGGACATCACATGCTCATGAAATGCTGCCAAGTAGAGCAGAGCTCCTCACTGCGAGTGTAAACACCGCAGCAACTCCCGCGCTGTTAACGGAGATATTCAGAAACTGTTACTGTGCAACAGGAAATCAGTTTATTATAATCGAGTTACTCATGAAGGAGAAATCACCAGATACATCTTCTTATGTTTACTTCTTAATCAAATCATGTGACACACTTGCAACTAATGTCTTAAATAAAGTAAGCAATCATCCTCGGTGGTCTCGCTTAGAGTCTCCACATGCTCCACATGCCACACCTCTCTCATCACAAGATCTCTAAATATAGAATGTGACATATTCAGCCCACAACTGTTTGATTGCCCAACATTTCTGCCGGAGCAGATGTTTGAGATGCCAGTCCCTGGAGATCTGCCTCAGTCAGCTTTTTGTATGTCCCACCATCCCTTTAATGCACCTCCAGGACTTTAGATGTTCCCAACTGGGTTGAGACCTCAAGTGATTAAACAAAGGTGCTTTTTAAATTATATTTTTGAAACGTAGTTCAGAGCCTTTTTTTTCCGTTCCTCGTGTTCTGTATCCAAAAGTTTCCATCAACAGAGAAAAAACAAAGTGTACAAATAAACTGCACTGAGGTACTGCTGCAGTAGGTGTTTACAGGGGAAGTCACTCTCTTTCTTTATCCCATTGCACCTTCAAAATAAAAGCATGGTGGAAATGAATGAATGTGAAGCCTGTTTCAAAGGAAATGTTCTGCTGCTGACCTCAAACGCTGACCTGATGAACTCCTACAGAATCCATATGAAAAGTAGGAAGCATGGAGCTTCATCCTGATTAAATGCCACAGTATTTTTCAAAGCAGCTGGCAGGAGGTTGTGCTTTTATTCCCCTGTTATCTTATCTTGCATGTGATCAAATATCATTGCAGCAAAAGAAAGTTGCTCGCTCATCAACCTCTTTGTCCCTCACAGATGAATCTGAATTCATCCACTTTTACCTCTTTATGAGATATTGATCTGCAAGCAGTTTAATCATCCAAATCTTTCCGAATGAAATCTCAGTCTGTTACTGTTTCAGTGCTCAGGTCAAGTTAAATCTCCACCCCCTGTTTCATTAAATCAGCTTTAAAAGATTATTGACACGGAGCATCCATAAACCGCCTCTGGCAAAACTGTCTCATTTGGTTGGATTCTTACTTGACAGGAAGCCTTGTAGTTGCACAGACGTCACTCTGAGCTGCATTTAAAGCTTTAAGTGTTCAATTTTAAGCATTTACTTGTGACATTAATTTTTAAAGGATCAGGCGAGCAGAAATACAAAAGCTGTAAAAGCTTTTTCTTTTTATAATGTGCAAAACACAACTTTGGAAACACTGACAGCCATGTGGTTCAAATAATAAATAAGACAAACAACCAAAACGCCCAACGTCAGGAATGTGCTTCAAAACTGATTAAAGCAGGAATAAACAAAGGGTTTATTTTCACCAACTCTTTTTCATTTAAAAAATCAAAGTAAAAAGGTAATTTTTTTGAGCATAAGAAGAAAACATCTCATGGATGCCATTTCAACTCGCAGGTGATTGGATGCTGAAACACTCAAATAATGAGAAGTTAGATTAAATATGTTCAGGCAGGATGACTGAGTCAGATTCCTTCTCTTTTTCATCAAGAGGGGATGAAAAAAGACTCAGGCTGTGTGCCAGAAATACAAAAAACGTTTCTACATGTAGCTAAAGTCATCAAAAAGCACTGATGTTTATGGCGTGCCCTGTTCTCAGGAATCATAAAGCAAAGAAATCATGTGGATATTTAATGAAACAAGCAAGTTTTGACATGACTTCATGTGAAACGTGTTGACATTCTTTGAATTTCTCCACCAAAGTCATTATCGGCATAAAGCAAACTTCCTTCCTAACAGTGTAAGATGCAACATGGCAGCACATTTTGTTGTGTCTGGTGGTTTTTTTGTGTCTAAGGAGACAAAACAGAATCATTTATGGATCTTTTTTTTCTTGGTATCTTTGGATGTAATCTACCTCTGGAGCTTTCTGCGACCACCCAGGTGCCGTGTTGTTAAAACGCTGCAGGAGACTCTTGGCAGAGAAAAGCAGAATAATGTCCCAGATGCTTCAAAGATTACATGGTCCAGGGATTATAGAAAACCTTTTAAGAAACAGTGAGATCCATTAGCTCTAAAGAAATATGAAAGCAGCTCTGACTGATAAGAGACAGTCAGGCTGCAACAGGTACGAAGCACCGCCTTCACGAGCTGTTGATCCACATGTTTTTGTTTTGCTTTTTTTATATAAGAAATGCAACTCATGCCCACATTTTGGGATTTTTTTTTTTGCTGTCATGAGATGATTGAGACCTCTCTGGCTTTGCTCAGCCAAAAGTTCAGCTCTGAATGCAGCAGCTTAGCATCGAGGTATCAGCTACCCTGCAATAAAGCTACACATTAAACTATAAATAGTCATTTTTATACTTTGTTTTTTATACAGAATAATCATAAAAGACAAGGCATGTTACTTATGGAGCTTTAGAGGGACTGGTAAGTGGTTTTTGTTACCTTTTGGCTGATCTGATTCTTTTTTAACTGTTAAAAAAAGAGTGTTTTAGAGCTTTCAGACGATTTTAACATCCTTTCTTTTGATATTTAAATGTGACTTGGCATGTTAAAATGACTCAATCTTCAATGTGTATTTGGATTTTAATGCCAGTTTAAAATGGGGATTTGCTTCCTTTTAGTGATCAGTGATTTCAGCTGTTTCCTCTTATTTCCACTCTTTGTAGCAAGCAAAGATAACCAGCTGCTTGTTGCAGCCTCATATTAACTATAATGTATTTACAAAAATGTGGAACTATTTCTTCAGAACAGCTGTGAAAAACTCCTTAAAAGCATCATGCAACATCAGGACAATTTGTGCCGACGTTCTGTTACATGAACTCTGAATCGACCGCTAATAATTTAATTAGGCAAAACATAACAAGATGTTGCTAATGACTAAATTTCTTTGTTCAGCTACAAACAGAACAGCTGACTGAAAGAAAAGCAAGTAAAAGCACAAATGGAGGAAAGTTGTTATAAATAAGTGCCAGTGCTGTTAGAGTTCAGTGTGTGCCAGCGGCAAACTTTAGGGCAGAGAATGGGAAAAGTGACATCAGGATAAACCCGAGTGTTTATCACCACCGAGCTGAGGTCGCGAGAATAAAGAGCTCCTCTGTTCGGATGCTGTTTGGAGTTTGACCAGGCAGCAACCAGCTGGGCACAGCTGAGACGAACCGTCCCAAATTATTCTCATCCGCTGCCTCCAAGGCAGTCTTTGCAATTTCTGCACTCCCTGGGAAATAATGAGAAGACGAAGCACAGTGTTAAATTGAGAGGGAGAGGAGGTGAAGTGAGTTGAAGGAGAGAAAAGTAGACACTCAGAGGCAAAGTGAGCAAAAGGCTTATTATCAGTGTAAACAAGAGCGGACATGTTGAGCCTGACATACAGACGCAAGAAACAATCACAGAGAGTCATTTAATACATTCCACACACCGATCCTGAAGCTAAAACCTTGAGAAGGTTTTTGAACAAACTGTCGACAAAATGATTTAATTTACCAGCTTCACACGAGCACGAACTTTCTCTGAGCTCAAGCCAAAACCTACGTACTAAAATGTTTTTAAAAAAGTACAAAGCTCGCTGCCTCTTTAAAGGTATTTAAACTTGAACACCTTGCCTGAGGAGATATGATTTGCAAACAGTGTATTTTTCCTTCGAGGCACAGAAACTTTAAAGTGGTGCAGATTTTTTTCCCCTCGTAGACTTTTACTGTAGATTTAAATTCTTCGTTGTTTGTCATAATCAAATCCAGTGTCTGTGTTTTGCTAAATTGGCCTTAACGTATAATAATGAATCAGCAGGGTTCAAATCCAAGCTATAATAATGAGCATGACTCGATGTTGCTTTAGATTAATGCATCGGTGCACCGTAACTTCCTGGAGTCTCCACGAGTTGCCTGGCAACAGACTCCAGCAGGACAGACAAACATCCACTAATCAAATGACAAATTGTCTGTATTACAATTTAGTTTCTTTACATATAAAAACTTAAGAGTTTCCAGACATTTCGCTGAAGAATTGCCAAAATATTATTATTTTATTAAGTTCTTCTATTGTCCATCAGTGTCATATTTGTATAAATTAATGTGATTACGTTACATGGCATCTATTTTTTATTTTTATTCTTTTTTTTAACTCATTTATATCAGATGATAGAAGGTCAAAAGAGCAACTCTCGTTCCTCTAACGGAGGTCATGTCAAAGGTTTCTCGCTAACGAAGAATACGGGGAATTCATGGATTTAATTTCCGGCTTTAATGAATAAGTGAAGTGGAACAGAAAAAAAACATAAATTAACATAAATTTCACCGCCATGATTATATAATGCTGCACCGTATTCCTTACTCGAGTGTGTCTGAGCAGACAAACTAAGTAGCTGCTGTCAGTCTGGTCTGCAGCATTTGACCTGCAGAACTTCACACACTGTTTCTGCTCTGGTCTAATTACACTGAGTGGCACTGAATGAGGCATCATGGGAAAACTGTCAGTGAAGGTCTGAAGTCTGATGCTCGTCTGCGTGTGTGTGTGTGTGTGTGTGTGTGTGTGTGCATGTCTTTACATATATTGTTGCTGACATATGTTGGTCAAGTCATCTTTTGTCTGTCTGCGTGTGTGTATGTTATTGTGTGAAAACATGCATAAACACACATGTGTGTAAAGAAAGTAAGTTCCGCTGCAGGGCACTCTGGGAACTAGAGGGGGGGGGGGTCTTTCTAACACAAACACACAGAGGCTTGGACCCCACTGACGCACTAATGCGGGTGCAGAGGGGTTAAAACAACAGCCAAGTGAATGCCCGGCACGGACGCCAGAAAATAACCTGCAAAGCCGCTCGCCTGCGACTCTCAGAGCCCAAAGCACACTGTTTACGACAGCATGAGGGGCAGACGCCGCGCTCGGGCTCAGGTTTCACAGCCGCGGACTATTTCTGAACATGCTTTGACTGGGACTGTGAGGGCACGGGTGAAAAATGTCCGTGCTCATGCATTTTTACAGGCCTGATCTACTTTTGACACTTATTTGAAGATGGCCTCTTAACAAGGACAAGTAACTTTTTTTAAAAAAAGTTGATGCTAAGATCTTTCTGTGATGGACAAATTACCTCAAATTAAGTGCTGTTGTGTTTCAAGCTGAAATAAAATCTGTTTTGGTGAAAATAAGAAGCTATAAAACACAGTTAATGGCCCTTAAAAAAATGTTTTATTGATTAAAGCTCCAACATTTGTCAAATACAATGTTTTTTTATGGCCGTCTGATGCTAAAACATGTCAACAATTAGCAAGAAAAGTAAAAAAAATAATAAATAAACACAGTGAAAACAGTTACATCCAAAAGTGTTTTTGTAAGTTACATTGAAAATAAGAGTGCACTTAAATGAGATTAACATCATGTGTCCTCTCATCTTAAAGTTCTTCAGTTTATAATTTACAGTGACTTTGCCTTTTTTTTTGACCAAATGCAAAAATGTTTATGATAAGAGATGTTTTCATGGATCTTAAAGACATACGAAGTTTAAAAAAAAGAAGTAAGAAGAGGAAGAAACAACTGCACAAAAGACAAAAGAACACATTAAAATTAAAATCTTTCTTCAGTGTTTGTGTGCCGATCAAGCAAAGTCAGTCTGTCTTCAGGAGAAAAAAAAATGTATTTAACTCCGAACAAATTAAAAATACGAAGACTTAAAAGAAGAGAGTTGAACAAAGTTCATTAAGTAAAAGTTTGGGTCATTTTAAAGGTCGTAAGTAGTTTACTTGAAGCCTCTCTCAGTGTTTTAGACAAATGAAAGGTTGAAATGTTGCCTGATACTCAAATAACTTGCTAATACAAAGTTTTTATCAAGACAACTTCAGTTATTTTAAAGAAAAGTGGGCAGTTTGTGAGTCCTTCATTAATCCGTCAGTAATGGTAAATGTTACAAATACATATAAATAAAGTCCAATGACATCGTCTCATTCTTCCCATGTTTCTCTGTAAAATGCCGTGTTTATTAGACTGTGTTATAAACAGTTATTGAAGAAGTTGCAAATATCATGATATATATGTAACACTTTCTTTGACTGGCTGATGTTTCTCTTGAAAAATGAAAGTGTTTCAGCTCCAGTGTCTTATAAAAGGACTTCCTGTGAGGACACAGTGACGTCAGGGGGGTTTGTCTCAGTAATTTCACCACCTGACAGCCGTGACGCTCACCATCACACGTTCATCGTGATGACTCTGATCCCATGAGCGTTGATGTAGGTGAGGAGGACCTTGGCTCGCCTCTCGATAACGTCGATCAGCTTGTCGATTCCCTGCCGGCCGCCCTGACTCTCCCAGTATGTCTGGTCCAGGAACAGAGACTGGAGCAGCTTCTCCCTCAGCCTCCGGCTCTTCAGCACCGACACCGCCTGCTCTGGGAGCCTGAAAAGAAAAACAGAGAAGAAGAAGAAGAAGAAGAAGAAGAAGTAACAGTCAGTGTAGTAGCAATCCCAGTTGACCTTTGGCTCTTTTATTTTCCACTGGTGGTTGTGTTGAACCCAAGTTCTGATGTGCAGATGAAAAGATGAGGAGATGAAACTGTTGTAGTCTGTCCCTATGATCATTTATTATAGAAACTTGGTTTTAAAGATAACTTATGTAGCAAAAAACAAGATTAAACTAGTAACAGTCTGTAGATACGACCACTGTTGCCTTTCTCAGCCACATTTGGATGCTGTGACTGCTGGGTAATGTGGTCTTCACCTCTTTGGCCCCGCCTTCAGCCTCTCAGGTGTCCACCAGATGGGGTCAGACCTACCTATGGCCTTACTGGATCACTCCACACATTCACACACACAATTTCACTAATGACAGATAAACAAGAAAGTATGAGAATAAACAGAAAGCTGATTTTGGCTCCTGCAGTCGAGCTGAGCTGAGTTTCAGGTGGATGTCCTGAAGGCAGAGCTCTCTGTGACTGGGAGCAGAAATAATCAGGTCGGTTCATCCTGCAGCACTCTGCTGTTATCACATACAAACAAAAATTACAACCAGGATCCTTCTGGGCAAGATCTGCCAATCAGAGGCCATCGTTACATGACCCCCGGGTGGTTTTACAGGCAAACAAGACCGGGCCCGTATTTAAATGAGAGAAAAGAGAGCTAAAACTTCACATTCAAGGGCATTAAAACTGCATGTGTGCAATCACCAAATCTGATTAAAAAACATTTAAAAGTTTGGTGACTTTTCCCCCAAAACAAGGAGGCATTTGTTCATGTTTCATGCAAAATCACCTCTGGAATTAAATTATAATTATAAGTACTCAATCTCTATTATCTCTTTATCAAAACGTGCTGAAAATAAAAACAGCTTTAATCCAATTAGCTTTTCCTCTCACCTCTTTCATGATTGTTTTTTATGCTGTGCCCATGGCAAAATAAAAATAAAACTGTAACACAGAAACAAACATGCAAAAAAACATTAACAAGAGCGGAGAAAAGAGAAAAGTTTGTTTAACTAAAGTTAAGTTAAGTTAAGTTTGACTTCAGCATGTGGACTCTGACTCTGACTGGTGAAGAGTGATGGAGACGCTGCTGAACGTTTGTTCACCACTTTTAGGTTCTTTAGCAGCAAAACTTTACCAGCAAACTGCTATGCTGTATGATACACATCAGATTTAAATGTGGCTGGAATTAAAAGCTGAACATCAGATTATTAATCTAAATTTAATTAAAGTCAAAGAAACTTCTCAGAGAATTCAACTTTCAATCAAACTGAGGTCAGATACTGAAGATGTTTCTTTGGTCTTGAGGCTTCAGGTCATCTGATGACGGGTGCATGTAGGTTTAATTTGCAGTTGTACTTTTGATGAGGATCACATGGATCCACGTGTGGTCAGTCAGGAGACACAAGCGGTTTTTTTTTTGCTGAACAACAGTTTCTGTTGTGCCTCCTCACAGCGGTTTGACCCGACTGATCAGAAGATGGTTTCAATATGAAGTTCGAAATAAAATCAAAGCAGTTTTCTGGCAGCGTGGTTTAAGAAATTACAGACTCACAAAGATCAGCAGAGGATAAACAGGAGGAACAAATTATGATGCCCACTCAGATTCGTATCCGAACCACGCGTTTACTTTGTCGAACCACATCTAAATATTTACCGAAATTATGTAGGTTTGAAACTTTTCAATTACGGTTTGAAAAGACCTAAACAGGATTTGAAGGTTTTGAGAATTACATTTGATTGTTTGCGATAACTGCTTCATACTTATGTTTGCAGGTCAGCATCTGCAAAACTTTAAAATTCAGAATTTCCAGAACAAAACAAAAACAGAGATTTAACACACTTCTTTCAGAGATTCAAATCAGTTTGCATGCTGGAATTTTTAAACTTTGTTGAATCAGAGAAACAGCTCCTGAGAACAAAAACACTGGTCCTCACCTCCTGTAAACTTTGGTTTTTACCTGCACAAACATCTAGAAAAATGAAAGACTCCTGAAAAAAGGTATTTATTTAGGTCAAATGTCATCCAAATCCAATCTGTCTGTCAAAACTGCCAGTTGAAATCATCAGTATTTATCACTTCTTCCATGATTTTTGGCCTCATCAGGGTTTTTTTTAAACCAAACTTACTCTTTGATTCCCTCCAGAAGCCTGAAGTCCAGGTTGTCCTCGTTCCGGTCGAAGAAGCCCCTGTTGTTGGTGTAGACCAGGTGTCTGGGGTCGTGACCCCTGTGGACGATGTTTGTCAGCTGTATGTGGTTCTGGTCCGCACATCTGGCGTGGTGGCCGAGCTCCACGCACACATCCTCCAGCCTGGGCCTGAATCCACAGCAGCTCTGATCCAGACGGCTGTGAATCTGAATTAAAAAAAAACAAAGTTCAGATTTTCCTCACAGAGTCGCAGCTCGCTCATTGAGAAAACACTCACAGCTGTGACTCTCATTCGAGAGGTTTTTTTAAATCAGTATTTATGAAGTTTTGATGTGTTTGATGAACCTGGCAAGCAAAGGATTTTTTTCTCTCAACAAGCTTATTTTGCAATATCGACTGGCTCCCTTTTAAATCATCTGAAAGACTACATAATAATATTATTCCAAGATAAAATAATTGAAATGTTTTGGCACAGAAAAGACTAAACAAATCCAGCGGGCTGGTGTTTTAAAGTGCCTCTTTGGCACGAGTGCTGCTTGCTCATTTGATTAGATATCAACATTACTGCACGGCTGAGTGATACGACTGCACAGTGGACTTTCTCAAGCTTATCGGGCCACATTTCCTCCAGTTTAACCCCTGCTGCTTCCACAAGGATGGGCCACAGTCCTGCTTACAGCTGCAAAGTACCATCCACTCTCTATGGATTATACATCTACTTTTCTGCTGGTGAAACTTATGGATAGAGCCACAGAGGACAAAATAAAACTAATAATGTAGCATCTGAGACGTCACTCAGAGGTTTCAGCTGAGACTTTTGAAGCCAGACACCTTTCTAAGAAAACCTGCTGATGAGGAAACTCAGATCGATGAGCATCCATCACAGTGTGAAGTGTGATGAGCTGAGATACCTCCAGGTTACCTGTCGATCAGGACAACATGATGAAAAATAATGACAGATTTTTCCTCTTTGTACATTATTGGAACCATCTGGAACAATATGAGTAAACTCCTTGACAAGAGTATTACAAAGATTAAGTTGTTTGTCGATATTTTAATGAGAAATTAAGGAATTAAATTCTAACCAGGAGCTTATTGAACTGTTCACAAATTAAGTACTTATAGAAAGTAAATACTGGAGACAGGAAGCAAAATCAATTAAATTTGGAAACATTTCATTCAGAAACAAAAAACATCTTCCACATCTTTCTATTTCCTTCTATAAATAGTTGTTTGTATTTTCTTGTTATTCAGCATTAAACAAACCAGTGTAATGACTCATATTTGTCAGTTTGTTTATTTGCCCCGTGGACTCACAACTGCACAATGAATGATGAATTTTTCATTACTTATTTGTTTGTAAGGAGCCTGAAATAAAAAGGTAACAAAAGAAGAATAATCAAAGCTGTGGCACCGCGACTTCAGCAACTCATTTAGTCTGAAAGGTATACAAACTATTCTTGTTTTATGTATGAATTTATGTGTTTTTTGCTTCTTTTTCTAAGAAATGACTCAGAAATTTCCCAAAAGATGTGTTCTCGGTGCCAAAATCTGATCAGAGATCTAAGTTTCCCACACAGGAAATGTGACGTCTGTTCAGCCAAAAGGACAAAACCTCTGAGGATATTGAACCTTTTTGTTTCAATAACAGCTGTTGGAATGAATTTCTGATGTCAGACAAAAAAAACAATGTTTGCAAAAGTCATTGGAAAAGTATTTTAGGACTTCATTAAAGTCTGGAGGGGCTGCGACGGCACAACAGGGAAATGAAGCATTAAAAAGTGCCTGAGTTGTTTTTTCATGTTCAAAGAAATGTGGATTCATTAAATATTTCATTATCACAGTGAGTTTTGCTTTTTTTTTTTGCAAGCTGTTTTTCATTACCTGTAACAGGAAGTCAAACAGGGCAAGTTTGCTCCACTCGTAGTGGTGAATGGTGGAGCAGCCGGAGTCGGGCTTCGGGCTGCTGTTTTTGAGCCAACACCTCTGTTTCAGGGAGCTCTGATACTCCCCCCATGTCAGCCTCACAGCGGACCAGCCTGCAGCAAGGCCTTCTGGGTAGAGAGTTGCATCCCATGACACCACTGGACACGGCTGTCCATCTAAAGAGGGAGGATAAAGGGATTACATGGTCAGGTTTCAGCAACTGTTGGGTCTCAGTGAGTTTTTTTCCACCTATTTTTATCCAGGAAAAAGATTTACTGAGTGAAACATTGACTCATTTTGCACTTAGAGTTGTATTAAAGCAACTTTAGATTACTTTGAAACACGTAGACGTTGTTTATTGCCTAACTGGGTCTTTAATAGGTTTGGACTTGACTCATGGTCTCAACTTCAGTCCAGAACACTGACGACCCATCAGACCAGCACATCCCACCAGCAGACCACCACAGCACAGCACCTCATTCAATGCATCTGTAGCTCATCTATGACATTCAGAAACACTGTTCTGTCAAAAGGAATCATTAGTTTGTAGGTTACAAATTATTATTTTGAGTAATTTATTTTACTGAGTGTATAAATTGTGATGATTTCACCTCGAAAACCAAAAAAGTCTGTGAGAAAGCTGCACAGATTCATAAGTATTCATGAATGTAAACATGATTTGGACTGATGATACAGTGATGATGATGATGATGATGATGATGATGATGATGATGATGATGATGATGCAATTAGGATTCAGAGAGCAGAGAGAGGAGTTTCACTTTGAGAAACACCACCAGCTCCACCTCCTTTCTATTTTCTCTCTCTTTAATGTCTTTGTGTTCAGCAATAATCGTCTTTGTCAGTAAAGTTATGAATAAATTGATTTAAAATCACTCTGTTCTGAGTTTTTATCAGCTTAAATACAAAACTTTGTGTGTAAACATACCGTGCAAATAGCTGAACCTTCTGCTTACAGCTGGTAACGTCCTGTTGAGCCCCAGCACTCTGTCCAGATGAAAGGCGAAGACCTCCGTCGTGTCCATGGGGCCGCTGATGACCCCACACTGCCCTGCGCACACATGGCTCACTTTTGTGTGTCTCTGGTTGGTCGCTGAATCTATTGTCTCGCCCTCAAATATCAAAAGCGACGGAGAGTCTCCGTGAGAAACTTCTCTGATGCGCAAAACTTTGGCATCCGCAAGAAAGCGCATGGCTCTGACGTCCTGCGGGCTGAACCATGGCGGTGCCTTCTGGCTGTAAATTCGGATAGAACTTGTGTGAGAGTCTTCTTGTTTGTCTGTGTGAGATTTCTGGATTATATCCAAAGTTTTATAGTCAACATCCGTGTTTTCTCCTCCTGAAGTTTTGCGTGCAAAGTTGCGCTTAAGTTGACTTGCGTCCCGCTCCAAAGTGCCAAGTTTGTTCTGCGTAAATGCTGAACTAGCAGACTTAGTCCTTCTCACTTTCCTCCTCAGTTTTGGTCTGATTGTACCCCGAATGTTGGCCGGTTTCAGGCGCTTGGACTTCAGTGTTATGTAAACCACGTTGGACCGGGTCGGGACCACAAGGCTCGCACCGGTCTGCAAATTCGCAGGATTTGGCGGTGCATCATTAATATCCAAATGATACAGTCCACGGGTGTGTCGGTACTTGTCTTTGTCGGTCCTCCTGTCCCGGTGCGGCTGCGAATATCCAACTTGTGAAACTACAAATAACAAATACACAACGCACGCGCTCGCAATTATCAAACTCTTTTTTGAAAGAGGAAAGCGCCGAAAGCAGCAGTTGAGTTTTAAAAAAGGGAAGCGCAGCCAGTGAAAGCGAGACTTCCCCATTAGAGCTTATGGCATTATCATGGTTGGATTTCTTTTTGCGCCGGCTCGAGCCAGGAGGAGCGCTCAACTTCCGAAACTCATTTTGGAAGGGAGACAACTGCGCGTGGACGGGCTGGGAAACCACCCTCCAATCCAACATGAGGCGACTTGATCTTTCACTGTGTGTGTGTGTGTGTGTGTGTGTGT
>JAPZDV010000026.1:21385720-21406096 GCA_029814665.1 Acanthurus lineatus
TTTCTCAGCACATGTTTTGTGTATGTGTCTGTTTGTGTGTGTGTGTGTTCAGACTCAGATGTCTCAGCATGACTGATAAAACTCACTTGAATGGTGTTTTCTTTCTTGTTCTCCTCTTTCTCCCTTTAAAGAACATTGGAAGGATTTTTGTTGAACACAAGAAAAGACCGGCCGCTTGTTTCGACCAGTGTGCGTCTGGTTAAACGCCCACTCTTGTAACAGAGCAGCACACAGTCTCTCAGTCTCAGCCTCTCTTGGCTTTTCTATGGGAATGTGAGGTTTATCATGATACACAGTGTGACCCACAGAGGTGTTTAAGGTACTTTTATGCTGAAAAACATCACTGACAAAAGATAGTCAGGAGCACAAGAGACCTGCCTGAATATAATGCAGCGGTCTCTGGCTATGAGTCCTCAGCCCGGAGGTTACAAGCCCTGCAGGTTACCGCTCAAAGATAATGGAGGCAGAGCCCTGCTGCAAATCCTGCCTTCATGAAGCTCAGTTGTTGTCAAAATAGATTTACAGAAGCATTTGTTCAATTTAATGGTTATTTTGGAAGTCGTAGTTTGTGGTGCTGCTAAATTATATCCAATTACATCCCTAAAGGTTTTTCTTTTTCCTCTCAGAGATATAAAAAATTAGCTATGATTGATGTACAAGATCTATGTGTCACTAAAATGAAATATAATTTGACATCATCACCAAAATTAACATCTTTAGAAATATTCTCCTGTGTCCGTGTGGGTTTTGTTCATGTGCTCCGGTTCCCTCCCACGGTCCAAACAGACATGCAGGTCGGGTTACCTGAGGACCCAGAGTCGCCTTTTGGTGAAAATGTGAACCTGAATGGCTGTTTGTCTCCATGTGATTAACTGGCCGCCGCTCACACGGTGTCAGCTTCAAGGAACCAGCGGTTAGAAGGAACGGATGGATGACCTTCAAAAATAACTTTTGAACATTTCTAACTGCTGTCAGGACAAGACGGCCTGACCTTTATGTCTGACTGCACCAGCAAGTTCGACCTAATTAACTGGCAGTGTGTTCTTGCCATGTAGAGTGTATTTTAAAACGTCCTTATATTAACATAAAGTACATTAGAGCAAAAGATCTTCCATGAAAGCTGTTATGCACTTTCTTTCTAAAGCCTCTTTTCTCTGCTGCGTGTTCTTCTTCTTTCCTTTCTGAGCTCTTTCCACCTTTGTTAAGCCTCAAATATATTTTATGCGGTTGTTGGTGATGGATCCAATGTGTTTTGGCTTTAGAGCTTCTCTAATTTCACAGGTTGATGGCTTCAAAAGGCAAGTATGAAATGTTTGAATTTTAAAGACTGCATTACATAGAAATGCTGTAAAGCAAAGCCTTCGACTGTGAGTTTGTGAGTTTGTTGGAACTGTAATTGCAGGCTTGTAAGGACGGAGTCGGTGAAAAGCAGACTGAAGTGCTCACATGCTGCTGTGGGTTTTCTATTTCACTCTCCAGTTGCACTTGATTACCCTCCATGCAAGAAGTAGCTAACCCATCAGTGAATGCATCCAACATCCGAGTAACACTGAGAACTTTGGAAGCTGGAATAAGCTGAACTTAAAGCAGGTCTTTCTTAATAGAAACTGGATACACAATCAACATACAATTCCCCTTTCTGATGGGACAGGCATGTGGTTCAGGCCTGTTCTGTACATTTGACTGTTCTGACTGTTCTGAACATTTGGACTTTTTTAAATAAAAACACTTATCACCTCAAAAAAGTGCAAAGATTTATATTCACATTCATTTCTGAATCATTTTTTCTGCTCTTATTTGAGATTTGACAGCCTAAAAAGTAGCATTTTGAGGTCAGCCAGCCTTTTCTTTACCTTCAGTTTGGATTTTTGTCTTCAGTCTCTCCAAACTACTTTGTGACATCTTTGATTATAATTTTTTAGGTTTTGCTCTGAATGTCTGTTTTGTACACAAGCTCCTGAGCTTTTGACGGTGCAGCAGCTTCAGTGAAAAGCCCTCTGAGTGCACTTTGTAGGTTTTTTGACATATGTTTATCTTCTCCCCATCAGTGCAAAGCTGTGATGCTACAAACTGCTGCCTGACACACGATTCATTTTTGTTGCAGGTTAGACAAAGTCTCTTTTCAATGGAGGTGACGGACAAACTCTGGACACGTTTAATCAAAAGTCTGACGATTTGACAATAGGCTGTAAATGTTTACGTTTCTTTCAGCTTAGGTGAAGGACAGACCATCAATCTCATTCAACCAGCAGAGTGACAGTATAATACAGCGTCATACATCAACACTGTCACATAAAAAAGCAACCTTGGCCACATTTCTAAAACCATTGCCTTTCTGCAAGACAGTGAAGCAGATGTAGAAAGAAGAAAAATCAATGGGAGCGAGTGAGAGTCTGAGACCTGAACAAAAGGTCAGTCAAAGGCAACACAACCAGATTCAGTGGAATATCTATAATTTTGGTGCATTTTACCAGCAAATGTTTGCAGTAGTTTGTAGCATTTTATCATCTTGTTATAGTGATTACTGATCTCCCTTCAGATATTCTGTGGTAATAAAAAACTTACCACATTATCAGTACACTTGTGCACAAGTTTTGCCAAAATTCATGATGCAGCATGAAAACAAAAGCAAAATTTGTTTTACATGCACAAAACCAGGGTATCTTTCAAGGTCTCTAATGTGCATGGAACCAATCTCTCTCATACACACAAAAAAGTGGAAAACAAATGAATGAAAGGGAGATTTTTTCATTAATTTTCTATGCTATTATTACTAAGCAGGGTTCTGAGAATTTTGAGAAAAGAGCTCACAAATAATGTTTCATTATTTCTTATTAATGTCAGAGTTTCATTAAATATAATGACCAAGATTAAAATGAAAAGGGTCTCCATGTTTGGGAGCTGCAGGAGTAGTTAGCTAACCAACAGACAGCCAATTAAAACACACAGTTAAAACAAAGAAATGTACAGTTTTCTCTGGTTTTTTTACATTGTTGGAAACATTTTTACACAACTGGACCAAAAGTATAAGAATACAAGACATTTCAATGAGGAATGAGTTACGTTTTACTTTTAATGTGACTTGATAAGCCATGTCTATCATCTTAATAGGACTAATAAAGGATTATCTTATCTAATCTTGTGTCAATTGTTTTTATTAAGCTAAAGCTTTTCAGGTCTCAGCCTTTATCAAGATGCTCTGATACAAACTGACAAAGCAAACACTTAAGTGAAGCATCATTATTTATAAGGATTAATGTTGTTATCAATTCATGATGATAGAAATAAAACAGAAATAAAAAACGTTTAGCCCTCCTGTCACGTTTTCTCTGTCATTTTCCCCATAACATCAATGTCTTCTGCCGACTGAAGCAGCTGCTTATTTCACACATTTATCATCATTTTCAGTCTTTCAACTTCATCCTCAATAAAGAGACAATAAGTGCTGATGTCGGAGGTCTGAGCTCAGCTCTCGGTGTTGAGGCGACGCAGGCGGGGGGGGGCAGATAACGAGCAGGAGGAGAGAGATGGACGGCCTGTCTTATGTAACTAATCACAGAGACAGCTGGAAGGTCTTGAAAGGAAGAGCTCTCGTTCAAACGGGGAGGAAGATCTGTCCCAGTTTGGTTTGAAAAAAAACTTAATTCTCTGTGGACATCAAAAAATCACAAGCTGCATTTTTAGCTCAGGAGGATCAATCAGAGGGAGGCAAAAAATAGACAGCTGATCAGTTATTAATGAGCCTGACACATGTAACTGACAGCATCTCATTTCTAATACAACTAACAACATGATATTTATCATATGGTAAAGAACTGTGAGTTCAGAAGCGTCAAAAAGTTCAGATTTATTAGTTATGATTCAGCGTGTATTCATTAAACCAGGAAGAAAATATACATTTTCCTTTTTTATTCACATAAAATGAGCTCTGAAGTCCAAATTAAAACTAGTTTTGTGCCTTTTGAGCACATCTGGTAATATTTCTTTCAATTCCATTTCAAATATTTGACAGCGGCGGTGACTCAACTGCCTCTGTCAGATTTTCATCTGTTTTGACTCAAAGTTCAACACATTTGAGCCTTTGCCTGCCGACACCAGGCGCTCCGGGCAAATCCGTCCTTTATTTGAAAGCTGCAAACAAACAGATGCAGCCAACATAAGGAAGGACTGCTGGGAGAACAACGAAAGGAGGAATAACTGCCCCAATTGAAAAAGAAATAAACTTTTTTCTTTTAAAAAGTGTTCAAGCAACCTGCTGGTTCTGATTTTACCAGTTTACTTTCCACACAAGTTAATCAGTGATGGATATGAACAGAACTAAAGACTGAGGCTCATCAAAATGAAAAATGTCAGCTGATCAACTGACATGAATGAAAAGTGGACCGATCACAAACTTCACTCTTGGTCTTGGTCTCCTGATTTCCCCCTTCAATCACCTCAACAAACAGTTTTAAAAATAGCCAGAAAAGGTTAAAACAGTGCAGAAAAAACTACCCATGAGCTCAGTTTGGGACATAATCTGTCACATTTTTAATATGGTGATGCATTGCTACACAAACTCAAAAATTATGCTTCTGTCCCATCGAGGCCTTATTTTTTTTAACTGCATGTAAGAAGATTTTTTTTTCCTCCAGGCTCTGAAAAGAAATGTGCACACTGAAATTCAAGAATCTGAATTTGGGGTTTGGTTAAATCGCAGAGGGGGTGTCTTTCAATATTCCAGTCATAATATCCTTTTCAATTACTGCGACTCAGATTGACACGTCAGAGAAAGTAAGAAAAGTTTGCAGCTCGGATTTTTCTGCAGTTTTAACTTGTTGAAAGTTTGTGATGTGATGCTTTTGCACCAGTTTAATCCTGGTGAATAATAATATGCCAAAGTAATTTTTTTTTACACTGATTAGCTCAGTTAAGTGACGTCAGTTTTTCATGTTTCTCTGGCCTGTGACGACATTCGTACATCAGAAATCCATCAAACAGATTTTGGAAATCTACTTTTAAGTTAAAGTCATAAACAGAAGCATCATCTCTTTCTTGAGATTTGATACTTTTTATTTTTTTGTCTCCAAGATCTTTGTGAAGCTGTTTCACCACCATTCAAAGTTTATTTCGATCTATTTCCACCTGTGAGCACCTGCTCAGTGTCTGTTGTACATTGTGTTACGAGAGAATTCATGAAAAAATAATTTTATAAAATTACATTATTGGAAAAGCCTTTTTGTGCACCAGTGACTCAGGCGACTCTCCTTGAGACAATCATTACGCTATTTCACAGGAGGTATAAAACAACACTGCTGCAGGAGAATTTCATTAGCAAATATTAGCAAACATGAAGAAGACCTGATGATATTTTCTGGTGACATAAGGAAGCTTTTATTCTTAAAATATAAACAAACTGAGTAATTATTTGAGATAACTGCATTGGCTTCTTTCTCTTACTTTTCTGTTACTTTACCTGGACAAATGTGACAAAATCAGCTAAAACACATCATCTGTGTCTCTCTGTCCTGTTTGCGGTAAAAAAAATCCTTTTCAAAAAGCCACCTCTAGATGTTAACTGTTATATAAACACACCAAGGTTTCTCTCCCCTGTGTCGTTCCATGGATGTCACACGGCACAAAGCTTTGTTGCAGCCATACTGTCTGAAGCAACAACAACATAAAAATCACATCTTCATGTCAGGCTTTAAACCAGAGCGCCTCGTTTCTCACCTTGATGCTTGTTGTCAAGCGTTGGTCCTGCAGGAGCAACTCAGAAGAGGAGATAACAAAAGAGCGACACTGTTACACTCTGACCTATGAGAGTTTTCTTTTCACTGTTGGTATTAAGGTCATCCCACTGTGAAAAATTTTAATTGCCACCTTATTTCTCTAAAGCTCAAGGACTCAGACAACGAGTAACACTTTTTTTTTAAATAATTGGTTATTTTACCTTTTATGCAAGTGTGAATTTATCAAATAACTGTTCAGATATCGAGAGTTTATTGTGTGTGTCCTTCAAACACAACGCCTATAGAAGAGTTGTGCTTGTTTATCAAGAAAATTGATTTAATGAATCAACTTGTAAAGTTTTATTTCAAAATGACGTGCAAACTTCATGTTGACAGACAAAAAATCACAGTAAATTATTGGTTAATTTAAGGTTGCTGTGACCTCAGGTTTTAATTTCACTTTTTATGCACAACTCTTTAAATTCATTACTTTTTCATGCTGATGCGTTTCATGTCTTAAATACCAAAACTCATAATAACACAACTCTGGTTCGTTATGAACCAGAATATTTCCAGATTCACTAAATACTTTCTCCAGCAGCTCTGATATGAGCACATCCTGCTTTGACCTTCATGAACTTTAATAATCGCAGAACTTCAGTGATTTAAACACAGTCTGTCTGTAGCTCTGCTGCAGTGCTGCACATCACTGCATAAAGATAAGTTTTTCATCTGAAAAGGTTTAAGTTGTCTCATTGATCACAGCCTGATCTCCACCCGCAGTCTCCTGAGCTCAATTACAATATTCTTCTTGTCGAAGCATATTTCAGAGATACTGTGATAACACTTACCTCCGTAGATACTCAGCAGAGATAACATTTACTTCCTTGCATATGATATTTTTTAATTGGCCAACAATTATAATTAAATGCTGACCCAGGAGCTGCTTTCGAAAGGATTTGATTTAAACTCTATAGCACCTTCTGAGAAGTAAAATACCATCTGTGTTTGATGCTAATTAACAATCCTTGTTCATACTGTAAGCAACAAGACTACAACATGTTTCTGAGCTTAACACTCGTCTGACAAGGTGTTTGGGTGAATTGCAAAAGACGGAGCAAAACTGACAAAGTTTTTTTAAACTTCTTGCAGGGTTGAAGTCTTTTTGTTTCTGTTGTTTTCTCCAAATGTTCTTTCTAAGGTAAAGAGGAAAGTTATACCTCTTTAAGTCGAGGTGAATGTGCTCTTATCAGGACTTTTGTAGGTCTATAAGGCTGTTTAGGGGAGAATACCTGATAAATCATATAACAAACCCAAGCTGTGTTTTTCAAATACACTTCACATGTTGCCTACCAACAAGCTTCTTGTTAAAACACAACACACACATCTCTCCGGTTGGAAACATGTCCCCAAACAGAGCCGTGTACTTCCTGCCATGGTCTCAATCTAAGCATGGGCTTATATTGTGAAGACACATACACACATTAACTTTTCCCTCCATTTTACCCTCCGAGCTTGTCTGGCTGCCTGGTTTCTGTTAGCGACAGCGTACAGCAAGTTTGCTGATCGACACGCTGCGCGGGCACTTTGCTCATCACGGCAAAAAAGCAGTAACGGTGTGGCACAAGCCATTGAAAGTAATGGGTTTCGGATTGAAGTGGTGTCGCTGTCACGTTGTGTCTGAAAGAGCTTTAAGTGCCACTTGATAGGCTAACTGGCTGTAATTATGACTTTAAGAGCGAATGATGGAGATATAATACAGGATGGAAAAGAAGGCAAACAAATGGTTATTTCACAGATATCAATCCAGCCCCCTTCCTCTGCGGTTTCATATCAGCTTCATCATCTTCCCTCCTGCTTGCTCCAGATATACAAGCATCCTACTTCACAGTCGTAGGAGGCTTTTTTCACCTGGACAAAACAGATGTTGTTCTGTAAGAACTGCTGCTGCTGCTGTTTCTGTGGTGGATGATCTTAAGAGAAACCCTGAATGTAACGAAACGTAATCCAATCCAACAACCTTGCAACACCTTTATGAAACATTTAGATGATTCTCTGTTGGACATCAAAGCTCAAAAGAGCTGGATGCAGAAATACATGATTTAGTTGGGACAATGCAAACACTGCAGGTGGAGTTTGTGGTGGAGCTTCTGCACAGTCAGTAACAGGAAAAGAATCAGGCAGACAAATAACTAAACCCCGACTGAAAAGCTGCAGAAGCACGGCAACATAAAGCACACAGCAAAATTACCGCACATTTTCATCATTATTTATAAAACATGCAAAGAAATCAGTTGATGGTTCGTTGGTGTTGAAATGGAGACAAAATCTGTGGTTTCCAACATAATTATGTTCAGTTTGTACAACACGTTCTTCTCATCCCAGCTGATCAAATATTTCCTCTGCTTTATCGTCTCCTTGGCATCTCATTAAGACAGCCGTTGTTTCCACACAAAGCGTTCTCATCAGAAAGTCTCTAACATGTAGTTATGTTTGTGGAACTTTTGCTGCTTGGTGAACTTTGGTGAAGACCCTGGTTTCCTATTGTGTCTGACTGATCATTTTGGCTCAGCCCCCATTAGGACTTTTTTTGTTTTTTTATACTACATGGCATTTACACTGAAGCATGATTAAAGTGTTTCATACTGACATTTGGGGTAACCCTTGGCATCCTCAAGAGACTCACGGGGGCAGGACAAAGTGTTGGTATTCAGTGAGCCGGTAATGAGACAAGGATGATATTTACCTAAACATACAGGAAGTCGAGGTAAAAACCATCAAGAACAAAACCTGAACAGAAACCTGGTCCTGTTTCATGTTTCAGCCTCATAAAAATCACAGTGATAGATCATAGAAATCTGTGCCTTAGGCTGCTTGTGCAACATGTGGCCAGAAATTATGTTTAAAAATGTTCCAAAATTAACTAATATAATTAACAAAATGGAAAGAGGAAGGAATTTAAAACTGTTGGTGGTTTGCTAGAACCAAGCAAAGATTTAATTTCAATTATAAAGCAATCAAATTATGTGTGCTCCTGCAGCAAAATAACACATTTGATATCACACTGTTCGATAAAAATCATTTTATCTACAGCATAAACAACAGATATGAGGCTGCAGTAATATGAGCTACAGCTGTGTTTGAAGGGCAAAAGGTAGCAAAACAGAGATACTCAAAGAATAAAGATAAAAAGCAGCATAAGCCTTCATAAAGGGACAGCAGTTTGCAAAAGTAATTGAATTGTTTTAAACGACTCTTTAGCGGACAGCTTTATCGTTATGGTCATTGATGGGGGTGTTATTCCCGTTCACAGAAATAGTTTTCCCAATGTTCCGTACTGTAATATTGCAGTTATGTTGTTTACAGCAACCTGATCCTTTTTACAGTCTCGATCAATACACAGTTTCCTATTATAGAGGTTCAGTCATCTACAGAAGATGCACTGGTGTTTTATCTCTCCTGACTCCCCCGAAACACATTTAAGGGGTTTTCAGCTTCCTATGAAAGTGCAATGTGATTGATTTCTGGATAACTAGCTCGAGGGGGGGGCAAAGAGCTGATAGATGGGAGCATATTTGACTGGATGGAGGGCATACAGCTACAACGGGAGGTTTTGATTTAAAGCTTATGACGTCGCTTGAAGCTGTTTGTGGTGTATTTTAAGGTGCATGATGTTGTGTGGTGCTTTCTATTTTTAGTATTAGAAAAGCCTCTTTTATGCAACACCGTGTCAAAAGCGCAGCCTCAGAACTTATCGCAGGTTTGAGTCGATAAACAACTAAAAGAAATATCCACAAAAAACCGACCATGAGAAGGTCAGGCGGTGCTGCTGCGGCTGTTTCATAAAGGTTTCTCACAGTCAGTATGTGCATGCAGAATGTCACTGTAAACAGCATGCCACTGTGCTATTTTAAACAGGAGAGGACACATGCATTTGATTATTTAATCTATTCATGATTTTTTCCATGAAGTTTCCTGCAGTTTCATAAAAAAAAATGACAGCAAGAAATAAACTGGCTCTCCACGCAGACAATTTAAGACGCCGTGTCAGCGCCACTTATCTCTGACTTGTGTCTTTCCATTATTTAAATCACTTTCTTTTCACTTTCCATGCTGTGTAGTCGTCATAAATTCACCCAGAAGAACCCAGATGACCGAAAGAGGCTCTGATTCTCAAATATTACAGCAGATAAGTGCCGTTCAAGATGGATGTTCTTTATATTCTGAAAGCCGAAGCTTTTCAGCACATTATGGAGCCTATAGTAATAACATGCCTCCATTATTCTGCAGCCTTACCTCAATATTTATCAGAATAGCCATCTGTTGTCATCCGTGTGAGAGGAAGTTTCCTGACAAATGACTTTTCTGCACATCACAATGATAATTTATAAAGCAGTTTTCATTATACAGCAGATACAATAATGTTATGCATTTCTTTGTTGAAGGACTTCCCACTCTGGTTCCTGTATTTGCTTTCTCTCACCGTGTTTACATCACATACTGTAAATCCTGATATTTTTCTTTCTGATTAAAGATCAGATGCAGAGCCTCGGCGGAATATTTTGAAGGGATTTTTCTTAGTGGCATGTTTTAAAGAAGAGTTATTATTGTCTACTAAACTGTAACAAAATAAAAAGGATACCCTTTAAGGAAAACTAAAAATTAATGAAAATTATATTGTGTCGCCCAAAACTAATTAACACTGCGACTAAAAAATAAGGAACAAAAATAATAATAAAACTATCTTATAAGCATTTCTACATTTTATCTGCACATGCACCATGTAATCCACAGTTATGTTATTTTTATAATCACTGGATTATTGTTCAGTAATCCTATGAATGCACACAGTAAAAATGTGTTTTGGGTTTGTAATCTGCGATAACTGACTGACTGCATTCACATGCACAAAAACACCAGATTACCTCATGTAAACAAAGATTAAAAAACAAGGAGAAGACAAAATACACAAATCATCACATGCATATGAATGCAAAACAAACTTAGAATCTGAACCAAAAATTAGACAAGTAAGAAATCTGACTTAAGCTTTAGTATCTCCACAGAGCACACAGGGAGGACAAATTAACAGAAGTGAACTTCAGCTAACTTTTGGGGGTTTGTGATGACTGTAAGTTGTCTGTCAGTGGTGGCATTAATTATACATTGTGTGTGACAGCATCCTGAAAGGCCATGAATTAGAGAAACAATCAATAATTCAAAGACTTAAAATTAAAATTGATGTGGAGTGAAAATATAAATACGTTGCACATGTTTGTGAGTGTTTGGCGTGGGCAGCTGCGTTGATGCGTGTGGGAGGCTGTTATGACATTCACACACCAGTTGCAAAGTTTGTTCGTTTTATTAGTCTCTTTAAAGGCTGGATGAGTAGGATGGAGCTGGAGGCAGCTTGTAAACACAAAAACATTAATGGCTTAATGACGTCAGAAACTCCCTCTGCGATGCATGCTTGTGACCCGGCACACACCCACCACCCAAAGGTTCACGCCCGGAAGCAAAACGTCCATCCAACTATTATCTGTGACTGCTGATCCTTTGCAGGGATTGCAGGTTGCTGGAGCTGATCCCGGCTCACTTTGTGCAGCAGAGCGGACCGACACGAAGGGTGTTTGACCCAAAATGATCTCTGGTGCTTAAACTGGTTCTGATGGGAATTCTTGGAAGCTAAAATCCAACAATTTCCACCACTTTTGAGCCGAATCAATGCAATGAAGGAAATAATCTTTAACAAAGGGAATTGGATCCACTTTAGTTCCCATCAAAACCTGTTTAACCAACTTTTTGGGTTCTGGACCCCTTTTTTTTTTTGGTCAAAATGATAAAAACTGTTTTAAAATCAGGTGTGAAAACTGAAACTGAATAAGTTTTTATGTTGTTCTAAATGGCCTAATAGAGATTTAAGAAACATATTAACGGTCACATTTATACCAACATGCAACTAACAGGAGCCAATTAACTTAACCTGCATGTATTTGGACTGTGGTTGGAAACGGGGGGGGGGGGACATGCAAACTCCAGATGTAAATGACGGACTGATTGACTGTTGCACCACCATGCTGCCTCTAAAAACACACCAAACACTGCAAAATACATGCAGAGGTTTCTTTACACACACTGACACGACCACACACGTGTAAAAGGCAGATATGGTGACTGAGAGGGATTATTTTTCTATAAGTCTCTGCATTGTCTTTTAAGGAAAGCTTAGTCATTCTGCCTTTAACGGTTTCTTGTCTCATTTTTAATTGATGTCATGAACTTTCCCTTTGTTCAGCAATCATTATAAAGTGACTTTCTTTCCAATTAGTATTCACTCGTGGGCCTTGCAAGCACCTTCCTCTCACTGTGTAAATATGCATTAAATTCCTGCTCTCTAGTCGTCACAAGTTATAAGGTGCTTGTAACTGTAATATTTTTATCTTTCATTACGGGAACCAGAGTCACTCTAATGCATGTTTGAGAGTTTTTGAATATTCTCCATATCATAAGAGGCCTGAGAATCAGGAAAGTCAAAAATCTAATCAGCTGATGTGACAATGTGCCTTAAATTTGGTGTCAGAAGTGACTGTTATTCTGCCAGGTTTTCAGTGTTCAGAGCTGCAGAAACATTAAGGTCATCAGTTGAAGTTCCTGATCCCACCTACCAACCCTTCCAGTCAAATTACCTGGATTTCTCACATGTATTCATTAAAATTCATTCACCAAACTTCCTTTCACAACATGAAAGCCTCTTTTTCTTGTTCAAAGTCTTCAGCACAAGGCCAGGTGGAAGATTGATGTAGAGAAAAAAAAATAAGTGTCCTTGACAAAGACAAGTATGAAACCAAATACTTTTCCTGACCAGAAGTCCACCAAATTAAACAAGCAGAAGCTCAGCTGAGTAATATTTAATTTTTGCTGATAAATGTCTCTGTGTCAGAACATGGAGACTTAAGATGTAGTTTGATAATGTTGTAGAGTAACATGGGATCATTGTTTATTTCATTATGACACTAAATACATTGCATTGAGCCAAACCTCCTGATCTGTGTGTCTTCAGTGATATCTACAGCTCTGCTTACATGTCTGATGTACATCTTTACTTTATATATATATCGAGCCCTGCAGTGCCTGTTCAAAGTGTGCATTGCTTTCTTTATTTAACCGTCTGGATTGAATCTGTAAAATCAGAGGCTCTTGCACAAATCCTCCAAAAACAACAGATGGATTTTTTGTATACTGAAGCAGCAAAGCCTATAAATAAATATGCATCCTCTTTCTCCAAGAACAGATAGGAGATTTCTTTTTGGGAGATATCTGAATGCTTTGAGTGGTTTAATTCAAGAAGCCTCATTTTGAGCGAGCCAAATGCTGTAGCTTGCCAAGGATGAAGTGGGCTTGTTTAATGATCTGACAATCTGCGGCTTTACGAGGACCCTCAACTACTAGAAACAAACACATTCAGTGTTTTTTCAAAGCCAAGTGTGATTTTGTCGACAACCTCAAAATGAAGCTCTTGAATTGTTTCAGTCTCCTTTTTGGAAAATAACTGCCAAACGTCCTTTTGCAGACCCAAACAGAACTGTGTTTTTCTGCAAAAGGCTTTCAAAGATTGCTCTTTTTTTGTTGTTGGAGATCTTGCTTGGTTCTGGATAAGTGTATTGTTCAACTGGTTTTTAAGTGTCTCTAGTAAATAAGTAGAAGAGTGCTTTTGTCTGCAGTTTTGGCTAACATGTTAGCAAACTGTTGCTTTTTCACAAAACCAGCAGACGTGCCTGTGAACTGATGCATGTAAGTGCAATGTGGACTCTCTGTTTCAACGAGTCACCAGCTTTTCCCGTCTGCTGTTTGGTGCCGGGAAGGTACCAGAAGTGCTGCTGATAAGAGTGAACCAAAACAGCAACACTGTTGGTGGCAAAATAACAGAATAATTAGCCCAAGAAGATAAAAATGCCACATAAAGCCTAGGGAGCAGTTGGTTGATCTTTTGGTGCAATGAGCCCTTTGAAATTTAAAGTAATTATCAGCTGTTGCTATAATTAGTAATCAATGCAGCTTCAGATCATCTGACATTCCTCAGTTTTTCACACACTGGAAGACAGTGGATGAAACAACCTGTGTGAGTGCATGCAGGTGGACTTCAGAGGCTGAAGCATGTCTGAGAGCAGAGATATGCAGCAGTGTGGGACTGTGTGGAGCGAAGATATGGGGGGAGAGGCTTCAGGCATGGATCACCCCGCCTGTCAAACCAGAGCCACACTGTCTGCGGGCGAGTCTTTCATGTGAGCACATATATATTAACAGTGACAGAGAATAAAAAACCGGTGATCCTTCAGACCTTCTCTTCTGCTGAATACTTCACTTGAATTGTGTTGGAGATAAATCACTCAGGCGATGATGCAAGAATTGCTTTAATCTATTTTAAAATAAAAAAACTTAACGCTTCCTGCGATTCATGAGATTGTTTTCAGAGCTCTGAAAGGCGAAATTACTCGAAAAACAATCAGAAACACACACGTGGAGTTTTGCGTTTGTTCAGCAAGCGCAGGGACGCACCTTCCTCAGAGAGACAAATTACCTGATGAATAATAAATTCTCTCTCTCTCTCTCTCTCTCTCTCTCTCTCCTCCCTCCCTGCCCCCTCCCTCTCTCCCACCCCTCTCTGCGCGCTGCACCTGTGCTGATGCTTTGCGTGCGTCACATGGTGGCAACAGAGTCCCCCCCCCCCCCAGTCGTTTCACATACCACACACTCAAACTAGCTGCAGACCGACTCGACCTTGCGAAGTGGATGCACGCTCTTCTCCTCCTCCTCCTCGTGCAGCACCGCTCCATCCGTCCATCAGTCCACGCGTTTATCGCACACTAACCGCACGCGCAAGTTTGTTAATTTTACGCACAGTTTGCCAATTTGGACGAGCGGGCGGAAAAAAAAACACACTAACTCTTCCATCTGCGCGGTTTTCGCAGAAACTTCCAGGTGGAAGCCTAACATGCAAGTTTATGTGGCTGTGATATTCGCTTGCGGAGTGTCGGGTAAGTGCAGCAACTTCTCTTTTACACGAACTGACCGAAGCCCTGAAGCTCCATCTGAAGGTTTCTGAAGGTTTCTGAAGGTTTCGCACACAGAATGTCAATCAACTCCGCTTTGAGTGCACAGTCGGTATTGATTGGAGAAGCCTTGAGGTATTTTTTTAATTGAAGTCTGCTGAGAGAACTGAGAGAAGGAGAAGATGGTTACTTGAAGAAAGATTGAGAGACGTTTCTGATGGTTCTTGTTAACAGGAATGCGACTATATAAGCAGGATATTTCTTATATTATGAGATCAGGATATTTTTATTTCCCCTTTATGCGTTATAAAATGCCAGAGAGCTGTTTTGGCTTTTTAAAGTAATAACTGCTTGAATATTGTTGAATTAGACCCACCGGGAAGTGGAGGAGATTATACTCTCTTATGATACTTCGTGCTCCTGTTATGAGAAATCCTCACTTATAGACTCTGAAAATGAGATTTAGAAGCAGGCAGCATCCCCCATTTCCCACTAATGTGTTAAAGTCTGAAGATATTTGTGTTTTTATTGCCCTGTGTTTAACATTTTCTGGGACATTGCTCGGTATTGTTCCAGATCTTGTCATGTCAGTCGTTGGTTTATTGCCTTCTTGCAGAGCAGATGCATGGCAGAGTCGGTTAAATGAAGCATCCATCACACCTGTAACAGTAAATGTGAGAGCTGTTATCAGTCACTGTCCAGCACATGTGTGTGTGTGTCCTATTTGATGGTCTATCTGAAGCCTGGAGGACTACAGGTTGCCACATGACTCCCAATTCTAACACATAACCTCCAATACAGTGCTGATTTTTAAAAAGCACCTTCAGCTGAATGTCTTTCCTTGAAACCCTGTCACCTAAATATTGCTTTTACTCTTCAGAGCACAGAAGCTTTTATCTATAGTGTGTGTGTTTTCTGTTGCCGTGATTCAAAAGTTCACATTTCTGCTGCGGCACAAAAGTTGTTTTCTTAGCAAAATATTCTACTAAGAACATAGTTTCAAATCCTGAGCAGAACTACTGAGCTGCCACAATAAAATCTGATGCTCACCTTAAACACCCGAAGTGATAATTGGGTTCTTTGGTTTATCTGGGGACCTTTTTTGTGTTACTTTTAGTCCAAAAGTTTAAGAGTCTGAGTTCAAGCACTCATGACGGTCAGGAGGGGGGTTCTGTTACATAACTCTGCTTTGCCTGCGATCAGAGAAAAAACCCTGTGCCATGTGTGAGGATGAAACAGAATCAGGACGGGTCCTCCTGTGAGCCGCCCTGTGAGATCTGGATCTCCTGCAGCCAGTGAAGATTTTGTGTTTTATGTTGTCACAGTCAACAGATACTCGCGGGCTTGTCGTCAGAAGCTCACAGAGTAATGCCTCGGAGATCTCATGGACCCTGACTCGTAACCACAGACATCCATTGTCTGTGGGTTTTTCGTGATGAGCCTGACCCTGCTGGCTCTATTCAGTCCTTATCAGCTTCTGTTTGGCTGGCTCTGCACTGAATGGGCGATGGAGGCAGTCGGTCAGTGTGAGACTCATCTGAGTGGCTGTTCAGCCTAGCAAATCATCGTTTCCACCCATTTAACGTTCTTTGTCTTGCATTTTCCTTGTCCCTCTGCATGTGAAAGTGCATGGACTGGAAATTTAAGAAAACCTCACAGTGCCAGTATAAACTGTCCCATGTGTTATTATTCTATAAGCAAAGCAAGACAGACAAGCTGAGGCTCAAAATATTGAATATTTATATCTGATCTCCTGCACTGAGAGCCAAGAAGGTTTCCTCAAGAGGACAATGAATCACTCTGCAGCAGTTTGTTAGCTTTCTCCACCCATTCTGCTTTTAGTGTCATGCAAAACAGATCATGAGTAAATATTTCTTCTTATGCACACAGTTTTATTGGAGATGCAAAGCACCTGACAAGGAGGGGGGTGGGAAACTTTTGTTTTTTAAAAGGTTCTAGTTACATGACATCAAGTTCATATTATTCATAAAGATTTTTTAGAAGAAATATATTTCCTCAGGCACTGAAATGTTGTTGCTCTTCAGTAATTTTAAATGATTAATAATTAAAAGTGAGCATAATTTTATTGACTTTACCTTTGTGACTTTGCATTATAAGTCACTGAGAGGAGAAAACACATTTCCAACAGCGAACACGTCCACTCTTGTTATTTAATGTGGGTGAAGACATTTGTGGCAACAGTTTTCACTTCTGCTGCCAGTCAGTGAGGACGAGCTGTCATGCCCTTCGTTAAAAATGTAACATACTCGCCCACAAATGCAGCTGCGGGGGCTGCTGCTGATTTTCAGATTGAGAAATTCCATTATTAACTTAGTTCAGCTCCTCATACTGCATGTTTGTTGGTTTGTTTGTTTGTTGTTTTTTTATTTGTTTTTAGCAAACCAGCACTGCCATGATTCATAATTAGCAAGTTAAGAGTTTTGTCTGAAATCTGAAGCCTACACACACCCTGCTGTCCTTGGACGCCTGAGTAAAAATATGACAGACAGTATCATTATAAATACAATTGGCACAGCTGCCTCTTGGCTTCATTTTGTGACTGGTTGTGCAGAAAATGTCAGTTTTCATTTTAGCTGCCAGTCAAAGACACAGACAGTCACGTTTTTTAAAGAAAACTTGACATAATCACAAAATGTGTCCATAAATGGTTAAAATGAACCTGATTCACTGAGGCCAGCAGACCACGTGGCTGACATGGGGGTGTATCTTCCCAATAGAAAAGTAGATTCTCATCATGTCAGTCTTTGTGTAAAATAAGGTGTCAAGGAAAAAGTCTTTGGTTCTTTGTACTGAGACTCTGCCTTTAAAATTCAGTATTAAATGATATTTTTTACTTAAGTTTTATTGTTTGCACCATTTTGGCCTTTGGTTTTAGTTGTCGACCATGAATCAAGTGACTGACATTTGCTGCATCTCTTCCCTCATTTCCTGTCACTGCCATCTCAAAACACCCAAAAATATTTTCAGTATTATTGATGCTGAAAGTACATTGAACCAGTGTTTCATCACTGTTTGGTTTGTTATTAGCAGGAATAACAACATGCACCGTATGCATCGTATTTATCAAGGTGGAAGTGATTTTTTTCTGGGTTTGATGTGTTTTTGTGGTTGGATGTTGTGACCAGAGGACCTAATATGAGATACTAAGACAGATGTGTCAGATGATAAAAGCGACCGTTTGGTTGCCTTAAAAAAAAAATGTGTGCTTTTATTTTGAAGCTGTGAATGAGCCTCACAGAGAGGAAATTATATCATTTCACAGGTAATGAACAGCAGGGATTTTAATATACAAATGCATCAGTGCAGGTATTAAACATAACACACACACACCCACACACACTCACAGCATTACTGAAAGCAATAGTAAACACCACATCGGTGACATTTTCGATTTAATGGGACCCAGAACTCTTTTTTTTTTCAATAGAACAGGAGGTCAAAGGAAGCAACTCTGAGATATTTGAAGTCAGAAGCAGGTCAGGCTTGAATAAACGTTACATAACAAGCATTTGACTTTTATTTTACAGAACAATGAGATTAAAATGATAAGTAATGAAACCAGAATGCACTTTATCTTCCAGTGAGAGACTGAAACTCATAAGGCAATATAAGATGGTATCTTAAAAATGCTGAAATGCTGTTAGCTTGTTAAATGTGCCATAAACCAGATCGGTGTGTTCTGAAGCGTCCCAGGCTCTGTTGGACTGCTTCATTAAAGTTTTTCTAATGTTTGTTTGAAACTCTAATGCATGCATGTGAAATTACAGCTACTTTTTTTCACAAAATAATAAAATTTATGTTGAACTTCTGAAAACTGTGGTAACAAAGTGCTTTTCAGAGCTGCAGAATGAATTTTAAAATTACAAATGACAGGAAGTGACAAACGTATTCCCCTGTAGCTGCTTATGAAGGACAAAAGTGAATCTTTATCATGTTGTTGTGACAAAACAGTGTGATAAACCACCAATTTAGCTTGAGACCAAAGTGCCCAGAAGATGATGAGGAATATTATGAATCCTCTTGTATTGTTAACTGGGTGTCTGTGCAGGTGTAATTCACTGCTGGCTTGTCTTTAACCTGTCTGCCACTTTCTTGAACCTGCTGCAGACTCACCATGACGTGTGAATGAGGAATTTAAGTAACAAAGCAGGTTGAGATGCAGTTGTGAATAGTTTCCTCTGCCAGCTTATATGACATGTAAATTCTGTTATACATTAACCGCATTTGTCAATCTGTGCTGTTTGAATTATGTCTCTAAATAATTCAGACTTCAAGGTTTAACAGAAGCCATTAAAGGCTGTCCATTAAGAAAACACAAGGACAGCGTTGATCATACTGAACAGTCCCCTAACAACTGAGACATCTCGTCCGGACAAATGCATACATATGAGATGATGAGATGCAGAGACTCCACTGGTTTAATGAAATGTTTGAGGGCTTTCAAAAATGTCTCTGATTAAGTCAAGAGGTTAAAAAAAAAATGCATTCATAATCACATTCTTGGCTCCCTCTGCTTTGTCCGCAGCACTCAATATGACGGAGGAGAAGGCTTCGTGTCCTCTTGGATATTTCCCCTGTGGCAACCTGAGCCTCTGCCTTCCTCAGCTCATGCACTGCAACGGCATCGACGACTGCGGAAATCAAGCTGATGAGGAGAACTGCGGTGAGTCAGTGTTCCCACTTAAACTAACGGTCACATGCTGTAAAAACTCAGGCCGCCGTCAGCAGTGGACCAGCTGTTTGGTGTCACATTTAGTTTATCAATGGAAACTCATCAAAATTCACTATTTTGAGTTGAATTGTTGATGTGAATTCACTGTCACTTTATTATACCGTCAGTTGATTCTGGTTGGAGGCCATATTGGTCATCGCAATGGTAATCATTCACTCATACCTGCAGTTCTTAAGTGATATTGCCTCTGCTGAAGCCTTTCTGTGCTCCTGACCTTCTGTGAAGGTTGCAGGTTCTCAGGGATTGATCAGGAATGGAGGGAAGATAAAAGGTAGAACACAAATGGATTAGCGGATGATCGAATGCAGGGTTTCTGGAAACCCAGGGCTAAACAAGATGTGTGTCTGTCTCAGTGAGACTGATTAGTCGCATCGTCCCGTCTCGGGTTCTTCAAAATGAGAAAGAAGGACTGAGGAAGCAGAAAAAGTGGTTTCAGAAAGAAGGGCTGTGATAGTTGAGTCAATGAGTGAAAAGAGGCGATATGCTAGAAATACAAGAAAAACTCAGGACACCTATAGTTGACACTGCAGGGGAATAAAATAAAGGGACATGACAAAGTTATAGTTATATACAGTGTCAGTCCAAAGAACCACACACAGGGTGAACTTTTGACGTTGGAAGCCTTCACAACTGTGCCGATCCACGGCTCCAAATTGATTTCCTGAATTTATCTTCAGGAGACGATCATTAATCATGACTTCTGTGCTGAAACAGGTGCAGCTTATAAAGCAGCTGTCACATCATAATAAATAAGCTGACAGCTGCAGTTTTTAATCCCTCTGACTGCTGTCTGTTCCCCCGACCCGATTTATTCATCCCACAGGAAGGAAGGTTATTTGATGTCAGCTCTGTGTCTGGTAAG
>JAPZDV010000026.1:21406196-21439401 GCA_029814665.1 Acanthurus lineatus
TTAACTCGCGATTAATCGCAAATTAATTGCAAATTTTTTACCCTGCCCTTTTACATTTACAATAAATACAAATTACTGTTGTCTTGACCAGAGAACCATCGGGCAAAACTTAAAAGCTAAACTTTCTGTTTAAAAGTCTCTTTTCTGTATCCATTGCTGCTTTGTAACCGTTTGCAATGTTACTTTAGCGCCACTTCCTGAAACTACGGGAGCTGGCAAGGCACAGACCGTGCGTGCGTTAATCGTGTTAAAAAAATTAGTGCCGTTAAAAGGAGTTTGAGTTAACGCGTTACTAATGCATTAACTTCGACAGCTCTTATATAAACTCAAAAATCACGAATTTGTCTCTTTATAACCTGTACAACATGTTTGCAGTCTGGATACTTATAATAACCCAAAAATATCTGATCAGTCTTGCATTTTTAGTGACAGTGCATGACTTCTTCTGTCCATTTTTATGAAGTATCTATTCTGTCTTATGAAACACGCCAGGACACCAGAAGAAGTACCGGTCCATTGCCTCTCTTCCATCACTGCAAATAGACTCAGATTATTTTGCTTGTTGCTGTCACCTCTCAGTCATTTCCAACTCAAATTTGTGACTCCAGTTCAGAGAATCAGTCCTCAAGCCTTTGAGTCACAGTTTTGCCTGTGCTGATAGATGTGTTAGTCTTTTATCTTTAGTGCTCAGCAGCCCATGTTGTGGTGTTTTAACACTGTTTCCTTCTCCAGTTTGTGCTGTATGTTACTTTTGTGATCTTTTTTTGTGCAGTGTGTCTGTTTAGTCTAGTCCGTTCAGACTTATACAAACCCTTACCATGAGGTTAAACCTATACCTGTAGTCACGCATCCTCCTATATATCCACAGAGGTCTTTGGGTGTACTTCCAGTAGCACAGATGCTACTGAATAATCACAAAAGTATAAGAACACTATATAAATAATACAGGAAACAGCGTGTCTTTCTAGTCCTCTGGCTCTTCCTCAGCTATCAGAGCGGTAAAGAGCCATTGAGCTGGATCGATGCACATGGGAGAAAATTACAGTTACATATCTGTGCGCTCCTTCAACACCAAGGAGAGCACATTGGATTTATCCGTAAGCATCACAGTTACACTGAGGATATTTCGGAGCCGAGCTGAGCAGAATCTAAGATGCTCAAACCTCTCGGTCACATAAACAATCAATAGGTCAGGCAGACTGGAGTGCACAGCAGTATTCAGTCAAACAAACATCTCTGCTCCTGGACTCGAGGGAATGGAGAGGGGGAGGGTTGCAGGTTAATAAAGGGGATGCAGCCCCCCCTGTTGAATCGTCTACAGTCGTGTACAAGAGTTTTTTCCATTTGAAAGTCTTTATTTTGGCAAGTAAACAGTAAAAAAAATAGAGAATCCATAAATGCCGTCCCCTTTTTTAAGATACAATTGAAGCAATTACTTGTTGTGTGTTTCTCTTCTTTTCATTTAAGAGGAAATCTTGGAACAACTTTTGCAGTCTCCTCCTCATTTAAAGCTCATCATTGACAAACTCATGTTTCTCAGCTTCCCGACTGGTTTCTGTTTTAGGCCATTACCTGAAAACCAGGGTAGATTTGTGGAGGATAAGACTCTCTTTTTCCCACAAAGTCACCAACATTTAAACCTGACCGCAGTACAATACACTCACTGTCTGAGTGTTCTCCTTTGATTGAAAGGATTTCTGCGTAGATTGCCAATTTTGAACACCGAAGCCGAGAACAGACTTTAAACTTACGGCTTTTATTTTCCTCTAATAACCTCATTTTCTGCTTGGATGAAGTTCCCTTCGCTCTCCTCTTTACAGGCATTTTGGACAACATTAGAGAAAAGATCATTCCCAATTTTTTAGCTTTTGCCTGTAACGCTCCAAATAAAAAGAAAAAAAAGGTGTGCTGAAAGGAATTTGTCTCTCAGCTTTAGACTAATCTTGAGCCTGTGCTTTTCAATGCCTCTTTTCTCATAAATGTTCTGCAAAGGAACATGCAGGGCGGCAGTCTTTCAGTCTTTCTGGTGCACTTTGTGGCATATCGGCTCCGGTGTAAACATACCTCTGATGTGGATAATTTTAGGAGCATTTCTCAATGAAGCCTGATGTGTGGAGAGGGGTTTGAGAGCAAAAACCGGGGCTCTTTAAGTCAATCTTTGCAGACACAAGCTGTTCATTTGTTCCAGACCAAGAAATCAATTTTCGTCTTGTTTGTGCTGAGCCTTAATGCCGGTGACTCAGTTAGCTTGTGTGACACTGGTCTTAACAGGTTAATCCTCAGGTGCAGCGAAGCATGAGGAAAGTCATACAGTCGGCTGTGTGTTATGCACCGTTTCAGTTTCTATGGTCGCAGTTGCATCATTTCAATCTCATTGTGTGCAGTGCTAATTTTAAATCAAAAAGGATTTAAAAGTGTTTCCGGTCTTCTTTTTCAGTGTCACATTCACCGCTGTTTTAAATGTGCATGTAAATGTGGTTGGAAGTTTCTGCAGTTATTATGAAGTGTTGCAACTTGCCCCTGCAGGAAAGAGCCAATCAAATGTCAGTTCATATCACTTAGAGATACATTCTCGAAGGTCAGTGTTTGGTAAGAAGCACTGAACACATGCAAAAGCCCTCTTTCAGTTCAACATGTGCAATATGTTCCTCTCAAAAGCTGGTTTCATACACTTTCTGCACTGAGATAATGTCATTTCAGGAAAAAAGCAGAACTCTTCATTTGATCCTTGAGATGTTGAGAGTGTGCAGTTATGCTAAGAAACGGTGCATACATCCTCTTCAGTCATAATTGTCAGTCCTTGCCTTCGGTAACACACGGTGCTGCTGCTGTTTTGTCCTAACCAACGATCTGATTGCATTCTTACGACGTCTCGGCCTCAAACCAGCAGAGACTCAGTGGATGATTGAGAGCCACTGCTGTGCTGTGAAATTACAGCTGTCTGGAGTAATTTGGGACAAACCTGTTGTTTTCAGGTTGCATTTCTGTATTATTTTCAGATGTAACTCACAAAAATTCACAACGAGATGTTTCAGTGCACAGAGAAGCATATAGCTTATAATTCTACCTCGCCAAAGAGGCTGGCAGAAAGTTGAAAAGGGGGCTGTTATCAGGAAAGATATTGAAAATTATTTGTGCGTGTGTCTGCAGACATGAATCGTTTTTAGAGTTCGTCTTAAAATAGTCTGCAGGCTACAATCAAAATGTTCCCACATTTGTCCCTCACTCTCTTCCCCTTTTTGTATAAATGTGTCTGTTGATCTCTAAATCGCAGTGACGCCATCCCTTTTTCAATTATCGCTCAGAATGAGCATCAGTGTGTTTCTGCTTTTCAATCTATGTCTATCATTACGATATTATTAACTGAGTCACAAATTAATCTGCCTTTGAAGCCAAAGTTCAAAGTGACTCAGTGAAAGTCTGATTATTTCATTTCCGTGCGTTTTTCAAACCATGAACTCACATCTGTGGTTTAGTTTCCCTCTAATTAGACTGTTGACTGAATATAACATACCGTAAACTAAATATTAATGTTGCAATGAATGTGGTGTGAGCGAGTCGGAGGGGAAAAACCATTCATGTTGATTACGCACAGCAACTTTAGCAGCAACTTTGAAAATTCAGCAACAGAAAAACAGCCCAAAATATATCAAAAGTTACTTTGTTTTTTGCTTTTGTGTGACTCAGTTTAGTTAAATTCCTCAACCAGCAGTGACTGTCAATCATAGATAAGCAACCATAACTAGCCACAGCAGGTCTGAATGATGCAAACTTGGCAACTTTTTTGCTGAATGAAGCAACTTTTCTGACTCTCTTAGGACCCGTGTTCATACAATGTGTTTTTTTGCACCTTTTTTTCAGTTTGTCCCAACTAGGGAAGCAGCATTCAGCCAGTAAGAAAGACGGTTTTATACTTTTGGCTGCTTCTTTAAGGACTCACCTGCTTTTTTGTAAGTGGCTTCTTTAAGCGCTTCCAGTTAAAAATGTCTGACTTTTATAAAACGGTGCCGGTGTCGTTACTGTCGCTCCTCTTCATGCAATCAATCACGTTAGACAGGGTGGCACTTTTCTCAATAACCAAGGAAATGAAGTCTGAGCAGCTTGTTCTGGCCATTTTTGTCAGTAATGAGTTTTATGACACGTCAGAAACTCATCACAAGATTAGAAAAGTGCAGATCAGCCGGACACTGAATGTTAACGATGACGGTTGTTCCCTTTTACACTTTGTTAGCTTGTTGTTAGCTTGTTGTCAGCTGTGCATTCAACCATCTGTTAACATAAAGAAACAAAACTGACCTGCTCTGATCACATTGGCACTTCATACCAGCACCTCCCAGGATCCTGCCTGTTTGTTTTCACCAAGAAAAAACATGTGGACAAAGACTTTTAAAACTTTATTCCTAGAAACACACATTCAACTCATTTAGCAATTTATTCAGACCGTTAACCTGTTCACATGCACTGTATCACCGGTTAGCACAACTTATTAAGATTAAAGTGTTTAAATTTTGTCTTTTTTCATACATGCTTGACATTTTTCAGTTTTTTCGATTCCATTCAGCTATTTCAAATGGGTCCAAAAAAAAGCAGATGTTAAAGGGTTAAGGATAAGGAGAGAAATGTATTCAAATATATGGCATTGTAATTCATCCTCATGGGTGGTGCTATTAGTTATGCAGTCCATGGTGTTTCTGCAGGGCTGCAGTGTTGCAGGGTCTCTCCTGTCAGTCACTGATTGCAGGCAGCAACTAGTTGGGATGTGTGAGGAAGGCAGGAGGTTGAAGCTCATCACAAGAATAGAAGTTCGGTTTTATTTTCTTTCCAACGTTGCTTCGATGCCTCTGCTCCTAAACTTTCTCCGGTTAAAGAGCATTGACTCCTGTGTCCAGTATTTTGATCATTTTTTATGTTTGTATTGATTTCTTGCAGTGCAGCGTGACATATTTATCTGCCTGTCTATTACCTTCCTGTCAACTCTACAGTTATGTAACCTTCCCCTTTCAACCTTAGTGTTCACAGTGCTTGTTAATCTCTTGGTTGCTTTAAGAACATTGTGTCTCTCCTCTCTGATTTCTCAGGTGTATCTCTTTGCCCTGAAAGATGCTCTCTGTCTTTTGCCTCAGTGATCAATTGCAGGTCCTTGCTCAGATGTTAAAATCGACAAATAACTCTCTGATTTTTTTCCAGTGGTTAGTTTGTGTCATATCACGCTAAACTTGGATAGCCCGACTCCCCTTTCTCTTGGTGTTCCCACCCAAAAAACCATCCTAAAAAACATTATGATGTACTCCCCATCAACAGCTGTTATTGTTCACTAAATTGCTGTGTTTCATGATGGCTTGAACTTGGACTGGACTTGGTTTGATAGTGATCATAATATTATCCACATATCTGCAAAAGCTTAGCGTTAGCGCTCGAAAAAGGGAAAGTATCAAGCCGTGACCTTTAAGACGGGATTAAATGGCCACTTGAATTTCCTATAAACTGTCCATTTCTAGAAAACAGTCGTCAGCGGTGCCCCCCTGCTGCTTGTGTGGGTGAAAATAGTGGACACCATAAAATCAATCCCTTACAGAGTCCGTTCTTCCTGCCTGTCGTATCAAATCAAACGCTCTTTCTCCGTAACTGAAGTGTGAACAGAGGTCTTTACCCTCAAGACTGATCCCCTCTTTGTTTTATTCCAACAGGAAATACATAACATTAAGTAAGCGATGATACCATCTCATGGGGCCTTTAATGACTCAGTGTGACCTCGGTGACTCCTTTAAGTGTAAATGACTACTGAGGATTAAGTGGAGCTCCTCTGGCAGCCTCCTCTGAAGCCTGCTGATTTTCAGGACGTAAGAGGAGTCGCCGATGTGACCTGAGTGATGAGCAAATGAGAGGGAGCCAAGGAGAAATGTAATTTTCAAGGTTAACAGTTCATTCATTGGTTAAATGAAGCATCTCTTGGCTCCTTTCAGTAGCTGTAAAAAAAAATGGACAACATGACAGCATCTCAAAAGTAAAAGCCGAAAAACCTTGATCGCCCCCTGCTGTCTGGCTGCAGTTTAGGTCAGAAATCCGTCTCCTTCATGTGAGCAGATGGGAGTTAAAACTAAACAATGAGATCACAACATTTCCCAAAAGATGGTTTCTGTCATTTTAGGTATTCTTATCTTTTAAATTACATTTAAATTTAAATGTTTCAGGTAAGTTTTGTTTTTATTTGATTAAAAAAGTGCGGTGTAACATTTTGTTTGACAGCTAACTGCGATTCAGTAGAGCAGCTCCATCAGCTGATCGCTCCTCTGCAGACTCTTGCTCCAAATGCAGTCACCTGTTAAAGATGGCAGCACCTGAATCAGGAATATTTGACTTGTTTCTGAGGTAGAAACATGTCTTCCATCTTTTTTAGTGTCTCTGACCGCAACCCATTGTTTCTTTTTAAAAATTAGTGATTAAAAATGTCAAATATCTAACAGAAATGAACATTTCTCTTGTTTAAAGATTAAAAAGACAAACTATTAAATATTAATAAATATGACTTCTTAATATATCACATCTAAACAGTCTTTTCTTTTTTAAAAAACTAATAACACAACTTAACACCAGTATGAATAAAACATACTGCCTCTCACCAGAGTTTTACAATAATTCTTAATTAGTTTTCAGTCAGCATGAGGGTCCATTCATCAAAGCTGTTTCCATCATAGTTTTTATTAATGCAACTTATTAAACACGACCCGAAGATAAAAGAAGAGTCTTTAATGATGACACCAGTCAATATAATCAATATGAGGTCCAGGAAGTTATTTTAATCATGATACAATAAGAACTAATTAGTAAAGGGAAAGGTAACTCAAAGACACCATCAATCACCAGGAAAATGTTGAGTCCAATTAGTCTCCTTATAAAAATCCTATAAGATGAAAGACCAACCAGTCTGAGGAGGATAAAGGAAGGACACAGTGGCACGACATCACTAATCAATACGTAACCCTGTTTCTCATTTCAGATTTGTGCTTTAAAGAAACATGAGGAGGTCACTGCTTTCACTAATTACACACTCACTCCTTTAAACAACGCTTAGCCTTCATGGTTCAAACTCATATTAATATGTCTGATTGTGATTTTAAAACGAAATGAGAGAAAACCAAAAGAGAGTAAGAATGTCTTAGTAATTTGTGTAGAGCTGCAGAGAAAACACATAATCATCCTCATTGTTGTTTAAAAATGTTTCCCCTCTCAGTAATGTGTTTGTGAGCAGAGAAATTATAAACCTGAACTTGTGAAAATGTCTCTCTGCATGTCTTCAATGCATTTTCAATCTGTGTCATTAAACATCTCCATCTCTCTCTCTCTCTTTTGCCCTCTTTTAAAGCTCATGTGTTTAATATCCAAACACATTCCCATTCAAAGAAAGCTTAACATTAGTTTCCAGGAGCGCTGTCTTTTTCATGATAGCTGTTTGTAAGATCTGCATGTTATTCTCTGTGGTGAATGTGTTATTAAAAAAACCCATGATGCCTTTGAAGTAGATCCTGCTTTCCATAGAAGTGCAGAATGTTGAACATAAACCTACATTAAATTGCAGAGGGACTGCATGGCTTCTCAGTAAACTGCAAAGCGCTGCTGCAGATAATTTGTATTTTATAAGGTGATCACTGTAAACTTAAGGGGTTAAAAGCCTGATATGTGATCTTCATCAATATATATGAGGAGAATAATGAAAACACTGTGTAAAAAAACTGCAGTTACAACCTCAAAGCCAACCAGTTTTTTTTTTTAGTGTCCATCTAGTCTTATGTAAATTGTATTTATGGAGTAAAGACTTCGAAGGAATTTTCGCTAGCGGGAACATTATTTATTAATAAACTTCTGTAACAGCCAAGCTCTCTCCAGAGGAGTTCACACACTGCTGATCAAGCCCATCACTGCCAAGTAAATCTCTGTTTTTTTCAGAATGCATTGATGCAACAATTGTGCATTTTATCTCAGCCGGCAGTCATTTGTTGCTAGCTGAAAGAGGAAGCGACTGTATGGCTTCGACAACTGGGAGCCTGTTTGTTTTTGTGCCTGAGGGTTGGACAGATGGACAATTGGACAATCTTCCTCAAACTGTACATTAAAGTGACTTTACAACATCTGGAGATAAATATTATTTTCATAATATTATCCAAATGTGAAATATTAACAACTTATCAACAATTAATTTTTATACTTTTTTGTTTTTAATGTTTAAAAATGCTTTAAATATCGTAGTTATCATTAGTTCCAGTCATCACAAAGACTCAGTTGTGTGAAGCTTTAATGAAACAGTAATGCCTCAAGCTAAATGCTAACATCAACATGCTAATATTTATGCTGATGCCTACGTTGGATATAATATTTACTTTGTTTACCTTCTTGATTTACTTTTGTGTTGGCATAACATGGTTTTCTGTTAGACAAACTACAGAACGTCATCAGTTTTTCTGGTGTTTTGTTTTAAACAAAAATGCTGCACAAACTGAATAAGGACTCGGTGATGGAGCCGGATGAAAGGTCAGAGGAAGTAATTTTCTGCGGATATAACCATGGTAAGCCACCCAATAGATGGCTTTCTAGTTTTTTGATAAAAACAAAAATGTCAGTCTTATCATGGCATGGGAGGAAAAGTCAGGGGATCAGTGAAGTCAGCAGGATTCATCCTGGAGGACACGTGAACATCATGTCAATCCATCCTGTAGATTCTAAAATAATCACTGAAAAAGCGAAAACTTCGACTTGCTGAGGGCACCAGAGGCAAAATGAGAGGCCAACAGAGTCTTAAGAATTTATTTTTCAGAGGCATTGAATTCCTGTAACACTACTCATGATTTTATTGTTAAGTTTCATGGTGATTGACCCAACTGTGGATGAGATATCTCACTGGAAATCACAAATATCAGTCTCATGTCGGCACTAGAAGAAAAGTCAGGGAATCACTGAAGTCAGTAGCTTTTATCCTCGGGGGCTGATGAATGAAAATCCATGAAGCTGCTGACATATTTCAGCTTAGACTACAGGTGCTGGACTGAACGACAGGCGTTCCACTCAAAAACTCCAAAAAACTATGATGTATGTTGTTCTGCTAAACTCAAATGTCTGTTTTTCCACTGAAATTTTCAACAATGCAAGCAGGCACGTGCTTTAAAGTTACCCTGAAGGTGTCATTAAAAACAAAAACAGCTTGTTTTTTTTAATTTACCACCAAAAACACACATTGTATGTATCATGAAGACCAAACAAACAGACTAAACATGTTTTTTTACACTCGGAAGGCTTTGTTTCTATCATTTATACCTCTTTGTTTACATCAGTGTTGTTCTTCTTTTCCTCCTCTTTTATTGGCTAATTGGCTACTTTTTTCTACCACCCACTGCTTTCACTGTTTTTCACTGAAGCTCGTGGTTTTAATGAACATCCTTGTGTGTATTCATGGAATATCTGATACAAACAACCCAGAGAATCACACATAAATGAAAGCTTTTTGAAACTTAAATTACTTTCAGACTAGTTTCACTACCATTCCCATGGTTCTTCCTTGTGGTTAATCACAGCAGAAGTCATCTGTGTGTTGTCAGTCTTATGCATAACGTCTTTGTATTCTCTTTATTAGATTAGTGAGAGAAGATGTTAGATATCACTGAGCAGGAGTGAACCTGACACAAAGAGAGCATCTATTAAATTATTCAAGTCTCAATCAGCATTCCAGTAATTTTGAGTCCTTCCTGTAATTTTAATCAGGCCACAGTGCAAATGATTTAACGCTTCGTTGGCATTTTGGCTGAAAAATTAAAGAGGCCGTCTCCAGCTACTCAGCACAGAGACCCATTTGGAGAAGGACCAAGTTCCAGTTAGTGAGTCAGTAAAATTCACAGAAAACAGACCTTGTTTTTGTTTTTATTTTCTGCTTGTTAAATGCAGCACACGGCACAGATACGGGGAATAAATACCAAAATCATCTGAGGTCTCCGTGTAGTTCTTCTTCAGAGTAAATCTGGCTTTCAACAGAGCCATGCAACACTTAAGCTATGTGAATTTGTTTACATGTTAGTGAGCAGCTGTACATGGAGGTATAGATGACAAGTTGTGTTGTAAGACTTTACAATGGGAAATTACTCAAAAGTTTTTAAAATTAGACAATAAGAAGCTGATATATGGTCATAAATTTGTTCAGCATTTTTAATACAAACCTGTAGCATGACTTTGTTGTGATATGTTATATTAAAGACCTCAAACCTGCCTTCAGAACCAACACAGACAAACATCATGATGACGGGTTGAGTCGGACATCTCACTTAGCTGAGTGCAGACGGAGCGATTTATCACCTTCAGGTCAAATATATTGTGTCAATTTCTATCCCAATCTAACTTTTTCTATGTATTTGCTAGTCTTCTTGGATCAGTGCTCATGTTTTATTTCCTAATACAATGATCTTTTGTAAAACAGCATCAGATAATGTCTAATAATGTCAGCTGTTTTGACCACATGGTGCTTAACATGCTGATACAAATACGGAGTACAACCCCACGGAACAACTAGCATAGCTGTCCACTCTAAGCTTCGATTGTGTATTTAAGATGATTGCATTGTGATTAAAAACTCTATTTTTTTTAGACAAAGACTGAATTATAGCTCAGATAGATGCAGAAAATTACAGACAACACTCGACCTCGTTGCTAAACAGACACCACAATTTACAGGGCTCATTAACGCAAACCTTAAATGAAAACATGATGAATGTCAATGGAGACGGCAGGTGTTTTCAATCTCACAATATTGATTTTAAAGGCTTAGTCCCTAATTAGTAAAAGGTATAACATTTCACACCCCATGGTAAACCTTGTTGAGTGAACATGATCTGCATTTTAACTACATCTCATGTGAGTTATTGTGAAGAAAATACTGATCGTGGATCATGTGAATGTCACCATGTGGACACGTTTTGAATGTGGATGGAGCTCTAAAGGCGTAAGGACTGTCTACTGATCAATGCACTGACATTTAGCATTATTTTATTTGAATGTTTGGCTTATTTCTTTATATTTCAGCGTTAGCACTTACTAATGTTGTGACTGTAGTAAATTAAAATGTGTGCAGACAACAAAAGAGTCTGACAGCTGTGTGTTTTACTGACTGATTTTAAACCACAATAATATTAAGAGTGTTCTACTGTGTTCCTCCATTTACATAAGGATGATAAAAAGCAGGGTGATGTATTTATAAATTACTGCCTCATAAAGTATTGAAAGGATTAAATTCTTGCCGTTGTGACAAGTTACTAGAAAGCATCAGGGTTTTAGTTGATGGATAGTTGGAAATAACACTTGAGAGGAACTTTAAGAGGAAATTTAAACTTGGATCATGGTGAGCAAGTCTGCCAGAACATGTCTGAGGACTTTAAATGCCTCATCAAAGCCCCAGAAGGATTAAAAGCAGAAGCTGAGCCGCTTCTTTACCGTCCTGGAAGCTGGACTTGTGTTTAAAATCATTATTTCTCTGCAGTACGTTGTTGTTGTTGTATTTCTTGGACTGTTTTGCAGGAGTTAGACATGTAAGAAAGAAAACATTTAGTCATTCATCAGTTAAAAACACATAATGTGGTAAATACAGGTTGTATTTTCACATGTACAGAATGAGGACTAAGCTGTTATGTGGCCTGTTTGTATGACCGGATCGATTCATGTGATAGTATTGATGTGCTTTAGGGTTCACAAGTGGCTTGCTGTTAATGAATATTGGCTTCTTGTTTACATGCTGCTGCTGGAAAGAAGCAGGCTGTTTTTTTTTTTAATAAATTCTGTTGTGTCAGATTCGTGTATTTATGGACTTGTCAACTTGTCAATACCTGATCCAGAGTTTTAAAGCACACTTGGAAGCCACTTTTACCTACATGATAAAACAATGGGTTGTAATCTTTGTCTCATTGTCTCTTGCAGGAGATAACAACGGATGGCCGCATCTCTTCGACAAATACTTCGGCATGCCGAGTCACAACACTGGGACCAGGTCCAATGTGTGTTGTAAGTACTGTTATTCCATTATAATTGTGTTTTTTTGTGCTCATGTGTAGTTAGAATTCAGTCTTCTTAAGAATAACACAAGGTCTGATTGTGTTTCCAGTGATACATTTTTTCCTTGACTCTCTCCCTTTTTTTCATGTTGTCCTTTAGGGCAGCAAACATTGTTGAATCACTGATGTGTTGAATTAAAAAACAACAAACTGGGAAGAAGTGTTAAGAAAAAACTCTACAAAGTAACCTTGGTTCAGTCGCCAGCTGCAGTTCTGGTTCAGTCGGGTGAATAATCTCACACAGTTGCAGGCAGGAAACAGATGAGGGATCAAGTCCTGGTCAGTAACGTGCAGTGAAATCTTTGCCTGGGAAAGCTTATACCTATCAATGTGGCATGTAAAATTCAGTTAGTCCTGCAAAGCTCCGACTCAGCAGCTGGAGAAGGATCTGGTTGCAGAGTAAAAACACTCCTTCTTGTTTTAATTCAATGGTCTTGGGTATCACGACAGTCAGGATGCAAAGATGTCGCTCTGGTGGTCTTTAAAAACGTGGAAAAAGTGGAGACAAATGATGGTTGGCATGAAAGTAGATTTTCCCTGCATGAATCATATTTATTCAACCTAGTTTCACTCCATATTTTTCTCCCAGTCTTCCACAACTGCAGTGGCTCAGTTTAAAAACCTCTGGTAAACCAGTGGAAAAGCAGCAAAGGAAGGAGAACTTGAGCAAAGAAGACGAGTAAAGCCGTAAATCACGCTCGCTGGTGACTTTCTGATGTCTACCTGATGTGCTATATCACCAAAGTCCTCCACATAAGAGAGGCAGCGGGAGTTTAGTGACGCAAAGGGATTTATCTTCCCATTCAGAAGCTTAAAGAGGACCGAAAATAGGTAATCGCGGCACAGATAGAATCTCATAAAAATGCTAAATTCAAAAAGTAAAAGTGATTAAAAAAAACATAGTGTTCAAAGGAGAACAGGTGATGATGGACTGAACTTACTGAACTTATCGAACTAATCCCCTCAGGGGAACTGCAGTTACTTTCTTTTTTAAATGAGCCAAACCAGATGTTTTAGAAGGTACATATTTGTTCTAATGAAATCAGTTTTTTATAAAGACTGATGTAACCTCCTGTATTACATTTTAATGTAAACATTCATTTAATTCAGCTTTTCCGTTAATCAAGGCCTCGCTCAGCTTGTTCACACAGTTAATTATTTCCTCTAATTGAAATGAAGTATAAGTGCTATCAGTTTACTTTAAGTTAATGTTATTTGCTTGGTATTTTCGCTGAATGTGTTTCGGTTTGACTACAATGTGTTTAGTCAGCTGTTGGTTTGTCAGAGTTGATCTATGGAAAGACGAAAAAAACAAACATGAGCTAATTGTTGACATAATTATAGTTATTTGCCATTTGCAATGACATATTCTATGGTCTAGGTTCGAAATTAGATTTAATTGGCCTTTTTAGTGAAGTTATTATGGGATGTCTGTTATGAACGGTGCTCTTTGCCTTTGAATTGTGCAGATGAATTCCTCTCTGCTGATTCACGTCTGGTATTTTCTTTCCTCACAAATGGTCACTGAACCAGCTTTTTTTTTTGCTTTGTTGAGTCTTAAATCTGTTTTCGTCCAAATATGACAGATTTTTTCTTTTTAAATGAATAGTCTTTGGATGAATCCACTTGTTACACAATAATAAATCAATGCCTTGTAAGAGATGCATCACCTCTGACGGATGAAGGCGGCCTGTTTACAGTCTGTTTACGTCATTTAATGTCAAAGTTCAAATCTGAAATGAATCTTCAAACAGGCTTTTGAAATAGTAGCATTTATCATACAGCTTATGTCCGACACCGCAGTCTGAATGCTAAAGATCAGCATGAAGTCGCTAATTGTGCCCAGTAGGAATTATCCAATTGCCTATAATTAGAATAATTAAACTAAATCATGTCTTGCATTAAAAGTAGAGTTTGTTTTGCACATAACTTCCCCCAGAAACAAACAGATTCTGTCTGGAATCAAAAAAATGAAGCTGTTTATAGGACATGGAGTATTGGTGGTGAGCAAATGAGTTCAAAGGTGTAACTCAGAAACACAACCCGAAATTGTAATAAAATGATTTAAGTAGAATATTTTTAAAGGATCCTCTCTGTTCAAAAATGTGTTTGTGGCAAAATCACTGTGTGGAACTGAGATAAACACTTTTCATCACTTACATGAAGAATAATTCAGGTTTTCTTGTTGGCAGTCACACCTGGATAAGAAAAAAATAATTTCTCCTGACCTTAGCATTTAAATTCGTTCAAAACATATATTTATCTTTTAAAATGGGATCATTTCATTCAGCTCCCCCGCTGTGATTCTGCTGTTGTGTCCTAAATTAAACTCAGCTTTCACTGAAAGTCTGAAAGGTCAAACAATCTCATCTCTTCTGTTTCATCACATCTCACATATCTAAACCAGGATTTAATTAAAAATGATTAAAGCCGGTTTTATCAAGGAATATTCAACATAGCAATCTTAAAGGACCCAATGTGCTTCTCCTCCAAGTCACTCTTAATAAAATCTGCTTCCTTTTTTTCCTAAAGGTCTTTTAATCTCCTGAGTTTTTTTTTTCCAGCAGGACTAGGAAGCAGGATGCCATGCCTAAAACAAAAAAACACTCCTGACACTTTGGAGAGTAGCCAGTTGATTGACATTTCCTCAGATATCCCTTTCCTCATCTTCTCTCTGTTTCTTTAGTGCTGGGTGTCGTTCCAGAGCTCTGCAAGTGCCGAGACCTGGAGCTGGACTGTGACAGCGCGCAGCTTCAGGACGTCCCAGTGGTGGCCATGAACGTCACAATGATGTGAGTAAAAAAAAATAATATCCCCTCAGTTTTTATAATATCCTCAAGCTAAGACCGTTCCCACAAAGCCTTCGTTTTTGGTTGTGAGTGTCACGGTGTGTGTGTGAAGTGTTTTAACACCACCCAGCTCACCATGAGGACTGCGAGTACCTGTTATTGCCACCAGATGAGTGAGCACCTTACTTGTAACCTCAGCTGGAGACACATCGGAGTGGAGGTGACTCATGCAGCCCTTTCACATGCAGCTGATGAGTAGTGTGTGTGTGTGTGTGTGCGTGTGTGTCCCTGAAAATCGTGTAAGAGCCAGCATCACTCATTTGGTTTTTTTTTACATCTGGGGAGCCTTTGGTACAAATTTTTAATTCAACATTTAATTCTTTTGAGAGACTGTTAAAACAAATTACCTTTGGTCTTCTTGACTCATTTGACAAGGACATGTGAACTTTTAGTCGTTAAAAAGTTTTGTCAGTGTTTGGTGAAAGTAAATTACTCCTTTTCTGTCCTTGAATGTTAACATAATAACAGGGCAGGTTGGTTTTTCCGCAAATCTCACAAAAGACTCAGTGCACCAACATACCGAGTCTTTTGGATATTTAAAAATTAAAGTTTAAATGTCCAAAGTTGAGAGGGTCGTTTCTTGATCTTTTCTCGACACAAAAACACCACTAACGAGACGTTTTGACTCATTTTAAAAGCACAACCTTGAAAATACGAAGGGATGTCAGTCAATGATGGAGGTGTGAGTTTCATTCTGTTTCATTCTGATCTTTTAGGTCTCTACAAAGAAACCAGATTCAGAAACTGAGAGCAAACACATTCTTCAAGTATCAAAGCCTGCAGAAACTGTGAGTTTCCCCGCTTATTGAAAGCTTATCGTGCATTCATTTACATTGTATATTTTAACATATTTTACATCGTTCACCTGTTCAGTTGATGTTTGCAGAATTGTTTCATAGATATCTCTTTCCTTTAGCTTTGTTCTTACAGGAATCATTTTAGCATGCATTAGAGCACTCAATACTCATCCAATAGGGATGTTGCATTCATGATTCACGAGCTAAGAAAGTGAAGAGCCTCTGACTGACTAATACAACCAACAAACAAAGCTGATCTGTGCATCTCAAAGACAAATACAGGGGAAAAAGCTGAAAGAGGCGATTGTTCTGTTCCGCGTACAGATTCATTCATGGAAGAGTTGTGTTGTTTATCGAGCTCACACACTGTGCCGCCGACTGTGGCGGCAGGTGAACAGGTCTGATCCTCAGCCAGGAACCACTTGGCTGTGTCAGGCTGTCGGCCTTCAGCGGCGGCTCTGAAGGTCTGACCGGATTGAAAACATCCCTGAGATTAAAAAAAAAAACCCAAACAAACATCAGAATGAATTGCAAAGTGTGTAAATTACACAGACAAACACAGCTGTCGGTGGAGGTTTGTGCAGCTAGCTCGCACTCTGTGCTGTAACAGGAGGATTTTAAGATATCGAATAATCATTTTTTTCTAAACTGGACTTTCATCCTTTTTTTAAACAGATATCTGCAGCACAACAGGATTCGAGACGTGAGTCCAGAAGCATTCAGAGGGCTCTATAACTTAACAAGGCTGTAAGTATGTGTGTCTTTTATGATGGACACCACTTAATAAAGCAAATAATAAAGCAAACAGTTGCAACAGGCTGTCGCTCTGTGTGTGTATAAAGAATGAAGCAGAGCGTTTGTTCAGGCAGACAACTGAGGTTGATTTTGAATCAGCTGTATCACTCATGCTTCGTAATGAAAGCTCTCAGCATAGTTAAAAACATATTCTTTTGTTTGTAGATGAAAAGAACCAGATTTAAAAAAGAAACTCAGGGAAAATGTGACTTTTTTGGGTTTAAATTGTACTTCACTGTCACAGCTTGGTAACTTGTTAATTACATAATTTATGACCAAAACTGCAGCTCTTTTTATTCTAGGTGCTATTTAGAGCAGTCAATTGTTCTGCATTTCCTCTAAAGCATTAAGCATTAATGTGTGTGACATTAGTAAACAGGTTACCTTCCCTTCTCTGCATGTGTTTCTATTGCAGTTGCATCATGGTTTGATGTGCATATTGTTCTGCTGTTCTTTGTTATGGAAGGCAGGCCGCCACACAGTCGGCTATCACTGTCACACAGCACGGTTGAGAAGTGTTCACACATTCAGTCTTTCTCTCTTTTGTTTCATCTGAAAGCTCCTGTGAAGCCTGGTAGTTCTCATTATAAAAATTTTTAGTGTTGTAACAGTGATTAACCCTGATCCGTGTCTCAAGCAATGCTGCCTTCAGTCCTTGAAATTGAAGGAATTCAGGCCCTGAAAACTTTGGGATGATTTAAAATGCTGAATGTGAGCCAAACCTTATCGCACGACATCGTCACCTGACTACTAATGCTGTTGTGGCTAAAAGGAATTAAATCCCTTCAGCAAGGTTTCAAATTATTATGGAAAGCCACTCCCTTAAACAAGTGGAAGGTTTTAAAATGTCATGCTGAATAACCACAGACGTGAAATATACAAGCGTCCACATACTTTTGGCAGTGAGGTCACTCCTGTGCTCAGTTATGTGCATATTCTGGGTGAAGCACATGTGGTAACCAGTAATAACCAGCCTGTAAACATTAAGTTTAAACTACGTGGTTGGTTTAAACTGTGCAACAAATAATAGAAGGAAGTTTTTCCTATTTTTTGATTTAACACATTCAGATAGCGTCATCCTCAGGTAATCCTCCAAACTCGTCTCTCCTATTTCAGATATCTGAGTCATAACAAGATATCCGTCCTGATGCCGGGGGTTTTCCAGGACCTGCACAAGCTGGAGTGGCTGTATGTTTATCATCCTCTGATAAAGTCTCTACCAAACGAATAGAGAGAACTTCATGCATATTGCAAATATATATTAGGATATTTCACTCTTTTTCATAGGCAGACAAGTTGAGTTTTGTCATAAATAATTCCAACTAATAAAAAAGCTTTTTCCTTTCTTTTCAAAGCATGCAAATAAAACATCATGCATATCTATATTAATGGCTTTTCTCCTCAATCACTTTTCTGCAAATGACACTTGAACTCTGTTCTGTTTTTGTTGTAGGATTTTGGAAAATAACAACATCCATCAGATCTCCTCCAAAACCTTCTCAGGACTGAACTCCCTTGTTTTACTGTGAGTTTCCACTTTATATATTTTTATATTTTATCTTTTTTTCTTCTGTTTTTTCTCTGCTGTGTTGTCCTCTCACATCATCAAAAGATCCGACATTAAGAGTCTTTTGTTGATTTGATTGGATTGAACGAGTGTCCTTCCTTTGAACATTACGCCTCGTTGCGTTGTGTCTCATTGATTCGCAGGGTTTTGTTGAACAACTCTGTGACGAAGCTGGATGATTTCTGTGTGGAAATGCCGAGATTAAACTGGCTGTAAGTAGGATGTCCAAAAGTCAACAGTTGTCTTCCAATAAGAGATGACATTTTAATTTTAAATGAATTTGCTTTGTGTGTGTGTGTGTGTGCTTTTCATTATGTGTTCTTTCAGGGATTTGGAGGGAAATCTCATTGAACACATCGGAAATGTCTCGTTACACTCATGCAGTATGTTGACAGTGCTGTAAGTACCCATTAATGTGTTTAAATAGACGGCAAATGTAAAGTTTTTTGCCTTAATTGGTTTAAATTTTGTCTGTGAGAAGTCTGCAAATCAGCCACAGTATCAGTGATTACTGTTTGGAGCCCTGGCATGAAGTCAGTGCTTGGATTGATTCATGAAATGAGCTTTAGAAGATCAAATGCCAGTAAAAATGATTGTTTTTGTGTTTTTATTACCAGGGTTTTACAGCGGAACAGGATCAGCCAGATACACGAACAGGCTTTCTCAGTCCTCCAGAAACTTGGAGAATTGTAAGTTATTTTCGTTTGATTAAGCAAAAACAAAACTGCAGAGGAGAAATTTCACACCTTTCAGGATTTTTGCTGGAAAGAAGCTGAAGTGATGCAATTATATGTGGATCATTCTGAACATGTGTTACAAGTGTTGCCAAAAGAAACACCAACAGAAAAGAGAAAAACGAGACAAACAGCATGAAAAAATACAGTGTCGAGAGAAAAGTTTGTGAAGCCGTGAACTCAATTTCTTATTTAATTTTTTCCTAAAAAAAGATCCTGAAGGCATCGTTTCAACATTCTTAGTTTACTTTTGAAAAAGTATGTGAACTTCAAGAAGTTACTTTCTGTCTGAGCAGTAAAAATTCAAAATAGCCTTCTGATTAATCGCTGTGTGAGTTTAGGATGATGGTGTGAGTCTTTGTTTGTGTTTTAGTTAGCGGATGCGTTTGTCACACTCTTGGTTTTGAAGCAACAATGCTGTGAACTTCTGGACAGATTGTCAATATGTTTGTGGTCCCCAAAGGATTTTAAAGGTCCTTTATTCTGTCGGTGAACCTCCAATTAGATCAAGATGTTTGCTTGACCAACTTTTTAACCATTAAAAAGTTTCTCAAAATCTGCAGGTTAGAATTCTATTAAATTTATTTTAAAAGTCCATGGTCTCTAGAGGGTAAATTATTATTTTCGTCCCTGATATAGCTGGTGAGTTTTCCATTTATACCTCTACAGAACAAACATTCCCAATTGTACTCTAAAAAATCATAAAACCTAAAAATCAAATTTCAATTAGATCTACGAAGCACTGTCATGCTTCATAGGTGAAGAACATCTTCAGTTTTCACTATTTTTTATCATTAAAAGTTTGAAGATGTCAATCACATCCAGCGCATGTGAACCATATTTTAGGTACAATCACGCAATGGCCCAGTGAGCTAATGAGCTATGGCATTTTTTAGGTGATGCACGAGTGGTTAGTGAACATATTGGCCCTGTTTGTCTTCCATGTACTCGCTTGGATCTGCAGGGTCTAACGGCACTCCTCATGTGCCTGATAACCACAAAAATGTCCCCTTTGCATCTGCTGAAACACGTTTTCTGTAACTGTGTCCCGTTATCACAGGGCGAGTTGTTGACACACAGTGAAAATTTAACCCAGATTGTTATTGTCAATAGTTAAAGTGAAGTAAATTTGTATAGCTGCTACTCTGTAGCCCGGCTTAAATTATAATTAAACATAACATCATAGAAATTTGATGAAATTGACTGTGTCATCTGTGGATTTGCTCTGTGCAGAGAAAAGCTTAGGAGAATTCACCTCTTGCAGCAGGAAGCAGTCAGCATAAATTCTTTTCATAAAACTCACTTATAAACACAGAAAACAAGTGTAGAGTTCCACTAAGTGCCTGCAGATCTGTACTTTCACTTTGTTTCACCCCTGAGTTTTGCACAAACATACAGTGTCTTGCTGTAATCCTTGCAGAGTGCCCAGTTTTGTTTCTTTAATTTCATGAGCCTTAATTTTGCTGACAGTTTTCTGTGAAGTCTCTCTAAAAACTTCACACTCTATTAAAAGCCTTTTTTAACAACTCCACTCTAATTCACTGATTTTGATTTTTTTTTTGTTCTGCCTCAGTGGATCTTTGAAGGACAAACAGTCTGTGAAAAAAACTGTTAAACCAGACAGAGATTTTTGTGTCAAATGTAATCACAAGAACTACCTTTTTCAATCAGTCCATCTTTACCAGGCAGGACTGTGACTGCACTTTACTGCACTTAACCACAGGAGGCCAGTTGAGTAAATCTACTTAGTTACATTCCACCACTGAATTACATCAGTCTGCAGTCAACACAAATGAAACGGCTGATAAACTTGAGCCCAATATGGGATCAACGGAGTTAAAAGACATTGCAACAGATAATACAGTTGTAACTTGAATAATTTTCTTATTATTGCTGCAGATCAGTGAGATTCAGATTCAGAGGAACATGGAGGTGAGCAGGTGGAGTCACAAATGAATAAGGGAGTATGTAATGAAATGAAAAGGCATTTAAAGTTAATACAACTTGCCCTCATCCTCACCAGTGCAGATACTGTAGTTACAGTGATTTTATCCCATTTAACCGCTCAACCTCAGAAGCAGCGAGCTGTACAGTGCATGTTTCCTCAGCAAACTGTAATACTGTGTAACCACAGTATATTTTTTATAAAAGCTGAGACTCAAATCTTTTTATTAGCTGTAAAAAAACTCACACTGTTCTGCAGCTCATTGTCACCATAGCTGTGTCCGTCCATGCAGGTAAACCACAGGTGAGTTCATGCACAGGTTAGCTGAAGCAAACCTCGGACATGGTTCATTGCAGTGCTGCTGTTGACTTCATTGTCCATGTGGTGCAGTCTGTCCCCCCCCCTGCAGGACTTAGAGAGGCTGGATTTGTTTTTGCTCTGTATGCATCTGTCGGACGTCCAGTGTTGTACCTCAATATTTCTCTGCTGTTTTGTGTTTTTGGGGAACCGCTGTGGATTTGTCCTGGTGCACAGGGATCTATCCAACAACAGACTGGTGGCAATCCCTCCCAATCTCTTTCTCTTGCTGGGAGATTTGCTCCAACTGTGAGTTCTTTTTTACACTAATACCATTGGATGTACAGTTCTGTGTGCGAGCATATCTGTGTTATCAATATTTAGGTGCTTTTATCCTTTGATTTAGTCAGGGACTGACTGTAGCTTTGTCAGCACAGTTTTTGCAGACGTAACTTCAAAACAGCAAATACAACATATCCTGCTTTTAATTTTTGGTTCAACTTAATTGATCCGTGCAATGAGCTGAATACCCCTGTGAGTGATGTGTAGGTAGCAGGCAGGCAAAGCACTGAACCTCTAACAAAAGGCAAACAATATGCTGGGTGAATACAAAGCAGTCGCACAAAGGGAAATTATGCAAGGACACATATGAGAATCAAGAACACGCAGCAGAAGGTACTGCAAGAGAGGCTGAATGTGCTTGTCTTCGTTTTGCTTTTATTAATGTATGGTCACTTCTGTGTTATCTTATTGATTTTTACTGAATTTCCTATCTTTATTCTTTAGAAACATATCATACAATCCCATTGTGGAGCTCCAAGTTGACCACTTTGACAAGTTGCATAAACTGAAGTCATTGTAAGTATCAATGCTACATGCTGAATGACTCTTTGGTCCATCAAAAACCTTTTGCACATAGAAAGGAAGGCCTGTTCTGTGTAAAGAGGCATCTGAAAGGCTTTTCTGTCATAGGTTTAAACGCACAGAAAAGCAACACGCATGCACATAATGTTTGATAAAGCTGCTTCAAGAAACTGAAAACAGACCCCACCTGACAGGGAAAAAGTCAAGAATCTCTCAACATTGTCCCCCGTTGTTTGGAGGTCACTGCATTTATTGTATGGCGGCTCTTTCAGTGTTAATGCGGATATTATGTGGTCGGTGTGCTCTTTCTATTGAGACGGCAAGCTTACATAAAAGTCAAGACCTCCATTACAAAGAACAGAGAGCCCATCCTGGCAGGTACAGATATTTCACATAAAGCCCCTGGAAGGCCACTGGCTGAGGAGAACTTGTGCTGAGAACATGTTTAGTACTTTTGAGGACTCTTATAACAGCGTAAAGTTCCAATCTAAGACTGTATTTTATCTCTATGTGTGGCATCTAAGACAAAAATCGATGTTTCTTTATATGTTCCAGGAGCATAGAAGGGATAGAAATTGAAAACATACAACGGAGGATGTTCGAACCTCTCAAACACTTGACTCATATGTAAGTAATACACTGTGGTTTGTTTTTTTTTTACGTGTATGTAATTTAAGTATAAGTGGAGGTGAGTCATGAGCCAGCCTTATCGAGAATGTCAGGCTTCTCTGCTGACGGGGAGATGATGGAGTCAAGCTTAGTGTAATCTATCTTTTCTTTGGGTGAAACAGCTGGAGACACCCACGCACATCCTGCTGAGGGTGCAACACACAGAGAAAATAAATGCCCTTTCAGCCTTGCACACATTCACTGAAGCTTCTCGAGGCTTTTTATATTGTGTGGAATTTTCATTCAAGTTCCTGGAAGATACGGCAAGATGCAGATTGTTTGTGTTCCTCAAATAAACGTCTTTATATACAGAATGAATAATATCTTGCTTAACCTCCATCTTGTGTAAATATGCATTTTTTTTGTTTGTTTTTTCATTTGGCCAGAATATGAGATATTTTTTATTTGAAAGATAGTTTTCCTATTGTTTTTCATAATCCTGTTTTCCCAGAGACTCCTTCTTGTATATTTATATGAAAACAGTTCGCTGTAATGAGCATCATTTAGAGGAAAACATAGACATTAATCTCTGTGAGGTTTCAGCCACATGACTTGCAGTGATGGGTCTATCAGTCTGTCGGTCGGTTGGTCGACCAGTTTTGTCCAGACGGAAATATCTCATCATCTTTGAGTGGGATTAACATGATTTTTTGTACAATAATCCACGGTCCCCAGAAGATAAGGCCCTCAGACCTCAGTGATCCCCTGACTTTTCCTTTCTCACCACAGTGACGTTGACATTTGTGACTGAGATTGAAAACAACCACTGGAGTGATTGTTACTTCAGATTGTTCACTTCATATCAAAACTCTGTTAATCCCACTTTTTAAGCTCCACTTTGTTTTTCACCGTTAACTTGCAAATGCTAGCATGTTAACTCGCTGAGCTAAGATGATGACCATGATAAATGAGCCGCTGATGTAACCGGAGACCTTCAATGTTGTTAGGAGTTATTGTTAAATGTTGTAAGCTCAATAAATGGTATTTTATTCACCTTTGCTTTTCTTGGGCGAAGGCACAAACCTCAACTGTCTGAGTGTCTACATACCATCCAAGTTGAGTCAGAAGTTTTTCCTTTTTATGTAATTTTATTGATCCGAACGATCACTTTTGAGCCTTTGTTAAGCTAAGCTTTTCAGACAACTCTAAGACACAAAGAAGAGTTTTGAAAGAAGGAAAAACTTCAATTTAGAGTCCTGATTCTTTTAAAGTGTGTTGGCTGCACACTCATCTGTAAAAACCCCAAACCTTGCAGCTGTAAATTAAAAAAAAAACTCTGTAATCTTTTGATTAACCTTTTGTCCTCTTAATTCTTTTATCACAGCTATTTTAAGAAATTCCAGTACTGCGGCTACGCTCCACATGTGCGCAGCTGCAAACCCAACACTGACGGCATCTCGTCCTTCGAGGACCTGCTGGCCAACATCGTGCTGAGGGTCTTCGTCTGGGTGGTTTCTGCCACCACCTGCTTCGGAAACATCTTTGTCATCTGCATGCGCTCGTACATCCGATCGGAGAACAAACTCCATGCCATGTGCATTATCTCCCTCTGCTGTAAGTCACAAAGGAGAAAATTATGAGAAACTGGCTTTTAATGTGTTTAATATACTTTATCATCATTAATATGGCATATAAAATATATAAAGATTAAAGATGGCACTGAAACTGTACACATAGAGGTTTAACATAAGCTGCAGCCACCCATGCTATAAATCATGTGATTTGTTTTCTGTTTCAAATTTGCAAGTAACGTTCTGATGTACATTCAGTTTCATGATTTCATTTTTGCACAGTTGTGACGACCACAAACATACAGTATAAACATCTAGTATACTGCGCTTAAACTGCTTTAATAGCATTTTCTGCATCATTAAGGGTCTCCAGGATCATGTTTTTCTATGATGACACACGTACACACAGACTTAAAAAGGCAAATACAATACCAGCCACACTGTAGCGACGTAAAAAATCCTCATTTAAAGGAATTCATTGGTAGAGAAAGTGAGTAAATGTGTTGGTCTTAAACCAGGTTGCACTTTAACTGTATGGTTATTATTTCCAGAAGGAGAATTTTCTTTACTGCACAAAGAGAGTCAACATAAAAGCAGTCACTATGTAGGAAATGAATGTTACATTACACATACATTACTGCTTGCATATGCTGGCATTTCAAACATGAAGGATTCATTGCGGCTTAATTCGAAGTGTCAGAACAGCTCAGATAGAGGAGTTCAGAAGATGCAGCATAAATTATATTATATAGCAAATATCTCTTCTCTTTCCTGCTGCACTCACAATGAAAGTGCCTTATGGAGGATGACAGTCATTGTTCATTGTTTCAGTTTGGGGCTCAATTTCAACCTTTAAAAGTTTGTTACTATTATGTCTTGGGGGACTGTTTTCAGCAGCACACTTATTTCAGGTGGCTGAGACCAGACAAAAACAGAGCTTAAGGTAATTAAAAACAAGCTACAGAGTCTGGAAACTGTTTTTTTTTCTTTGCTTTCTTTTGAAAACCATCTATTATGTCTCTTTGTGCGAGCAGAACATGCTGAAATATGACTTTTAATTCCAGTTACATTGAAAGGAACAGAAATGAGAGGCATGCAGGTAGAGTTTGAGTCATTGGTATTGAGTTTTTAAAGCTGGAGCAAGATTAAACTCAGACAAATTATTTTTTTTCCCAGGCTGTTAATGGACCCACATGTCATTGTTCAAGATTTTTTTTTTCACCTGACGGTACTTTGAGCAGCCAGTGTCATTTCAAACTTTTGTCACCCATTATCCTGTCTTTCTGCATCTCACCTTTCCTTTCCTGACACCTTTATTTCTCAGAATACTTTTCTCTCCTTGAGGTAAATGCAGGCAACAGGGCACTTATTTATAGTCCTCTCTGCCCCGTGTTTCTAATAACTTTGAGCCCAGTTGAATCAGCCAGAGGTCAACTTTAATCTTTAACACTGAAATGTACTAATGGGGTATTTTTATGTGAAACTGCCTCAATCATTGCATGAGTTATTAATAAATATAATTGTATAACAATTACAATAGTGGCTAGAGAAGAAAAAAATAATTAAAACATGACATTTAAAGACGTGTCAGCTCTCAAAGTCACATGAGAATCATTCAGGTTGTGCACGGCAAAGCTTTGCTTCAGCTCTTTTCCCACAACAAACATTAAGATTAAAAAGAAAACATAAAGGGCATCTTTGATGGTGATTCACACACCGAGTTCAATTAAAAATGCTTTCTAATGAGTGTTAGTGTTGATTCCATTTAAAAGGATTTACTATCAGGAGGCTTTGAGTAATGAATTCTGGTTTGATTATCAAAGAACCAAAACTTGAGGGGTGAAAATGCAGATGATGAAAGGTTAGCGAGTCCCTCAGAGGATGTAAGTTGTGAATCAAATCGAAGCCTTGACAAAGTGTCTGCAAAACATTGTGATGAACTTGCCAAAGGCAGAGAAAAGTAGGTGTTAAGGAAAATATAACATGCAGGGTTAGGTGTTTTTTTTTCTGTCATTGTTGTTGTTTTCCTCGTTTTGTAGGAAAAAAGTTTTAAGTACGAAAACTGTAACGGGCTTGAGACTAGAATCAGAAACATTTGTAGATTAAACACCAACAGTTTATGGATGAAAGTTGAAAACGCACATAGAGTCTCTTCACTTGATCTACAGTATAAACCCCTTTATAATTAGTTTTTTGTTATATGTACTCCTTATATGATTTCTGCCTAGTCCACAGTCATCCATAAATAGTCATACATATATAAATCTCGTTAACCCCCTTTGAAACCTTTAAAGAAATGCTGATCCTTTGTGGCCACGTCCTCAAACAGTGTCAAAGCAGCCTCTGATTGATGAACCATGAGCACAGAAGATCAAAACTGTTTTCCAATGTGCCTTCTGGCCTCTGAACTGTCTGCTATGTGCTGCACAGATATTTAATTCATATGAGAATACAATCATCCAGTTTCAAAGGGCTAATTAAGATTTTCGCTGATTTGTTCATTTGCGTCCTATCAAGAGTTACACACAAAGATCAATAGTCCTTTCAAGCCTGTCCTTTAAGTATGGAGCTGCGGCCCCGCAGCCAGTCATCTCAGCGTGGCACAAAGACTGGAAACAGCTTCATCTGTCCCATGCTGACACGTAGGTAGCAGGGAGTTTTATATCAACCAGTAATGATTGGTTTGTCAGAGCTGAAGTATAAAGAGCAGCCACGGCGACAGAGGAGGCTCCAGCAGCTCAGAGGATAACAGAGTCCATGACAGTTTTTTTGTAATTAAGGAGCAAATGAAAATAGCAGGTTTCAGAAAAACACATTTGAAAACAAAACCGAATCTAGTTTTTATGATAAGCTACGCTAACTGGCTGCTGGATTCAGTCTCATATTTACTATTGAGATATGACACTGATATTAATCTTTCCGTGGGAATTTTGTCAGAACAGCAAATGAGCTTGTTTCACTAAATGTCAAACAATCCCTCCGAAGCAAATGTAGAAAATGTTAAATCAGATTTTATTTCTGTGCTAAAAAGATGAATGATCCAAAAAAAAAAGTAGCAGAAATTTCCCTATTCTCAATTTTCTCTTCGCCGTATAATTAAATGACCTTTGTTTCAGTCACTGAGTAAGGTATCTTTACCACAACGTATTTTTTGAAAAACTCACAGCATATTTGTGTACGAAGCTTCACAGGCGGTCACTCTACATGCACATCATGTAAACATCTGACCCCAACTGGCAGTTAATATTCTGTGATCGTATTTCTTGTTGTATTGAATATTGTCACAAGGGATTGGATTAATATGCTGAGCTGTTCTGCAGGGCTGAGATCAAATGCCACTCACTGTGCAACACGACAGAGAAGGTGCTGATGTGCTTCATGTTTTTTTATGAAGCTTTATTCTGTACATTCAGCTTTTCTCATACAGAGCAAATTTTAGATCTATGTTCTGTAGACCCTTTATTTCAGAAGGTCTTTTTTGAAAAAACAGCAAAATGCTCTCTGCACCTTTTACAATTAACCTCTTGCTCCTGTTACAGCAGAATCCAGCAGACTTTCTTTGTTCCCTTTTCCAATGCATAGATTTCTAAAGTTGAGTGGCCGCTGCAGAAATGGATTTTTCATGTAGGGTCATTTCTGTACTTTAATTTATTCTGCTGTCATTTTGCATTAAAATTGCTCTGCACCTCGCTTGGAAGAGATATACTTTCACAGGAAATTAATTGAACAGGGTTGGTGTCTGTATTTGGTGTACTAACAGCTGTAGTTAAACCTGGATTCATGTGTGAATGAATGTTGTGAACATTCCAGTTGTTTAAACCACTCTTGGCACACTGGATTTGAATACAGGTTTGTTTAATTGTAAAAAACCCATCTTTAAAATAAGTCCGTCTTCTGCATATCCTGTAAATTACAACTCTCCTTTTGTGCAGGTGCAGACGGGCTGATGGGAATCTACCTTTTCATGATCGGTGCGTATGATCTGAAGTTTCGTGGGCAGTACAACCGGCATGCGCAGGCCTGGATGGACAGCAGCCAGTGTCAGGTCATCGGCTCTTTGGCCATGCTGTCCACTGAAGTATCAGTCCTCCTCCTCACTTACCTCACTCTGGAGAAATACATCTGCATCGTCTACCCTTTCAAGTACTTGACGCCCGGCTGGCGAAGAACAGTCACCATCCTTCTTGGAATATGGGTGTTTGGATTTATTGTTGCTTTCCTTCCACTTGTCTGCAAGGGCCTTTTTCGCAACTTTTACGGGACTAATGGAGTTTGTTTCCCGCTGCACTCTGAGCAGCCAGAGACGCTCTGGGCTCATGTTTACTCCATCGTCATTTTCCTGGGTGGGCATTTAATCTCTCAGTACTCCTTAAACCTTTCAGATATTTAGCCCACTTGTTGTTCTCTTTACTCACTTAATTTCTAAAGCTTATTGTAAAATCACAGCCTCGTTATTTAAAGAGTGTGTCGGTGCTTATTTGCATAAGGACCACTTGTATGTCAATCCAAAAATTGACCTAAAATTCTCTCTGCAGGTCTGAACTTGGTGGCATTCCTCATCATTGTCTTATCCTATGCAAGCATGTTCTATAACATCCAGAGAACCGGGACTCAGACCACTAAATACAGCAACCACATCAAGAAAGAGGTGACCATCGCCAAAAGGTTCTTCTCCATCGTCATAACCGACTCCCTTTGCTGGATCCCAATTTTCATCCTGAAGATCCTGTCACTGCTGCAGGTGGAGATTCCCGGTACAGTCGAAAGCACATCACTCCACTGACAGCTTGAATTTTGAAAATCAAATATGCCCCCCTTTGCAAAGCAGCTCTGAAAAGTTTGTGGGCTGCTCTTTTGTGCAGGAGCGGCAGCTATAGTGTGCTTGTAATTCACAGCCACTGGCATGGATCTTGTTCCCCATTCAATTCAGTGGCTGAAAATAACCATCAAAACAGCTATTGAAATTTCTTAAACAGTCAGTGCAGATAACCCACTTCTCCGCTGTTGAGTCCTGCGCTCAGCTTGTCCCAAATAATTGTTGTTTTAACAATAAGTCACCCAAATTGCCACTTTTGGGTAAAACTCTGAAGCTGTAACACAATAGCATAACACAGAAATAAAGTATTGAGCGCCGTTTTGACTACTTTGCTCCCCTTTGCGAAGCCACAATGCCACATTTTAAGCCAAGAGAGGAATGAGAGCTCAGCAGGGGTTATTCATGTGGAGTATTTCTTTTAAGTATTACATTTTCTTTGTGTTTTTAAATTGTCAAGCACGATAATGAGTTTCTACTTAGTTTTGAATGGTTTTTCTAAAGGTACTCTTCACCATTTTCCATTATGCCTTCGATAAATAGTTGTATGTTTGATGGTACTATTAATGTGTGCTTCTGTATTTTCACCATGTAAACTATGTTGACCTCGGGAAGGAAAACTGCTGCCATGTGAAAGCTAATAAATAAGCGAACACATTGACCAGAGAGCATTTCAAAGCAGCCAACTTGGTGTTTTTTTGGTCTTTAAACCCCAGCGACTATTTAGTCTTGTGCAGAATCCATTATATGCATAACCTGGGTGAGCTTTGGCTTCCTAATTAGGTCCCCTGTAGGGATAAAAAAGGATTTTCATTAATAACACAAATGCCTTTGATAAAAAGGATTTTATTTTTAAGTACTCTCCCAACTTACACTGAACGCTGAACTTAATCTTTAAACATTCTGTTTACCAGCTCTGTTTTTTTCATCATCTTCACTCTTTCTCTTTCTTTCTCGGCAGGGACCATCAGCTCCTGGGTCGTCATATTTATTCTACCCATCAACAGCGCCCTCAACCCCATCCTTTACACGCTGACCACAAGGCCTTTCAAAGAGACAATTATGCAGGTATGGGCTAACTACAGGCAGAGGAGGCCTCTGCTCAGTGGTCATCCCGCTCATCATCCGTCACTGACCTGGCAGGAAATGTGGCCCCTTCCTGAGAACAGCCACGGCTTCACCGCAGGACACCCGGGGGAAACGCCGAACACACTCCCCAAGCTCACCCCTGTGGAAAGTACTAACGAGGGACGCAATGAAATCTCCACGTGCACGAAACTGCAACAGAAGCAACATACAGTGCTGACAGTATGCTCACAGAAACAAGCGATGGCACACACACTCACACACACTCACATATACACACAGACAAATGAACTCATTTAGGTGCCTGAGAGCAGCTCGGCTCGGATCTGTTTGGGATCATCTCAGCCATCAAGAGTTATGAACATGTTAAAAAAATACACATTTCCAAAGGACAGTTCTTGTTTTGCCTCCAGATTTTGTGTTTTTGGAAATCCCTGCGTGTTCATGTCATGCATCAGCATCAGTCATCGCAGCGATTGTTGAAGTCTGTGTGTAAAATTCAGTTCAGCTGATGAAGATAACACGTCGGCTCCAAGAAGACGTCTGTCAACACAAAGCAGAAGTCAAACCCAACTTATTTGTTTTTTTATGCATTTGTCTCTCGACTTTATATCTCACTTTAATCTAAAAAAACACTTCTTTCATTGTTCTTTCTGAGAGATGAAACATGATATTCTGAGCTGAACATTAATGAATCACTATGTGAACTGGCTATTAATATAAATGGCAACTTATTTCTCATAGTGATTAAAAAGATATTCTGTTTAAATCCAGTAACCCCAGCTCTCTCATTAAGCATCCGACTGCACCTCTGGGGCCAGGACTCTTTAATTAAAAACATAATATAGCCGAGTTTATTCAAGTTCAAGCTCATTATTGACTGGATAAAAATAAATATCATCTCAAGACTCAACATTCAAGCACATCTTGGAGTCTCCTCCCATAACGATGTGGTGCTACAACTGTAAGAGCCATAAAAAATATGTTTCTATGGTATCATTATATTTGCAGCTGTGAACCCAACCATGCTAGTGAAGCTTAGGATGTACAAGTGATATTAAAGTACAAACCCTGTATACCGTATACACTAAAGGAAAGAGATCATATGGAAGGGAGCAGGGTTTGATTTTCTCTGCATTTTTAAAAAACAGGATAAACTAAGACATGAAGCACCAGTTAGTATAAAAATGGTCTATTTGCAGCTCATTATGTTTCTCAAAATGTATAAAAATTATGGAAACACTTCACAACTCTACTGCAAAGGACCATGACATGCATTTGTTTTGTTAGGTCATCGTAGGTGTTAATGTCTTTCTCTTCTCTTGAATCAAAGTAAGAATGTCTTATTGAAACATTCTGTGATCAGATAAAATGCAAAATCTACCACTAAAAGTCGTAAACCAGCAGAACTGAAGATATTTTTATTTTCCATTTCAATCAGTTCTCTCATTTTGTACAATCCACTTGGTTGAGTGATTTCAAATTGTTTTATGTATTTCTGTTTTCAACAGTGAATGGACACATAAATATGCATTTGTGCTTTACTTCCTTTCATGCCATATTGATAATTAACAACACATGCCAACTACATGCAGCAAAGAGACTTTTATGCCCTTTTTTTCTTTCTGTATTTGGTCTTTTGTCCACCAGAAGTGTTTCTGTGTTGCCTCTCCTACTGAAAAGTGTTTTATGTAAATATCGAATGTATTGTTGAAGTGGTGTCTTATGTTTAATGAAGAATGTGATTAATCTGAGCAGCTAAAAACAGAGAGTTTGGTGAGTGAGGTGCAGCAACACAGTCAGCAATTGTAAATTTTATTCTGTGCATTCTGTGTAAAAACTCTCCAGCTGGTCTGGGTGTTTGAACTGCGACTCATCCTCGCTCCACAAAGCACCACACTCTGAATTTTTTACACTGTGACCTGTACAGTGATGATATTTGTACAATTATAAACTCTTCTGTGCATACCATGTTCAATGAACTACTGATTCCTGTGGAAATGGACTTTTTAGATATTGTAAATGTATAAATGTACAGCAAACATGCTTTAACAGAGGAGATTAAATTATACAAAACGATGATATGTGAATACTTTGTGTACGTGCTGTTTATTGTTACATTGCGTTCCTTTACATGTTGAAAAAGACCTGAAAGCCAAGAGTTTGTTTGAGTTATATTTAAAAAATATCCACAGGCTGTATATTTACATTTAATATTGATTGGAAAATGTTTTCCTTTTTTTTTCTTACGTGCCATTGTTGTATTGACTTGTGCCCCACCATGGGTTACTTACAAAGGTGTTTTTGTATTCAGTTTTTCTTTATTGAAATATAAAGAATAAACAATGTGGGCCTTCTACCTGCTTGTTTGTGTATCTGTCATTTGTTTTTTATTGTAATTTTTACTGATTGCAGAGACAACGAAGCATCTTTAATTATTACAAATCACAGTAATAAGAAAATCTGGTGCCTGTAGATTAACTGATTAACTCGTAGTGCCTTAAAAAAAAATGTTTTAAATCATGAATTAACTGTAATTAACTACATCTTTAGAAAGCTGAGTTCAATTTCGCAAGCCACACCCAGGCCTGATTACTGCCACACCTGTTAAATCAAGAAATCAACATAGACAAGGTGAAATAGGATAAAAGATCTCCAAAAGCAACACATTGTGACGGGATCTTAAGAAATTCAAGAACAGATGAGACACACAGTTAAGGTCAGTTCCCATGATTCAACAATAAGAAAGAGACTGGGCAAAAACCACTGCTGACCAAAAAAACACTAAGTCTCATCTCACAGTTGTAAAAACAACATCTTGTTTCATTTAAAAACTGCATTTTGTATTTACTTGGGTTATCTTTGTCTAGTATTAAAATGTGTTTTATATGACACATTTAAGTGTGACAAATATGCAAAAATATAAGAAATCAGGAAGGGGGCAAATACTTTTTCGCAGCACTGTAAAACCTCAACCTTGTAATGCATAATTAATAGGTTTTTTTTCCAGGACAAGCAGGGCTACCAGAATATCTATGCTGTCTAAGTGTCACTTGAATGTATTAAAAGTAAAAAGACCATTTAAGACAAAAGACAGAGCAGAAATGGAATCAAAAGATTTCATTCAAAAAAATGCAGCAAAATATGGATGAACACTTAAAAAGGCCGGGTCGCAAGACTTTGATCTCTAAATCTTGT
>JAPZDV010000026.1:21439501-21467952 GCA_029814665.1 Acanthurus lineatus
AACTAATATTATATTTACAAAAGAAAATACTACAAAATTTGAGAAAAAAAAATTGCTCCTTTTACTTAAGTCTATTTTTGACTTAACAATTGTAGTGATGAAAAGAGTGCTGCTTTGGGTCAGTTGAAGAGTGATGACAGGTTGATGTGAATGTGTTTCATATAATGGCCAGAATAGAGTTTGCTTTTATTAAGACTTGAGCCATCATTACCATTTTACATGGTGTCAGAAGTAAGGAGTGCATGAAGAACATATCTAGATGGCAATCCACTATTTAACTTTGTTTGACAAACTGATAGAATGGTTGGACAGGTAGCAGTGGTTTTAAAGGTACTGCATCGCCACCAAATTGGACAAAGATGAAGACAATGCAGGTGATCTACCCATTATCTGAATGGGTAGCAAGGTGTAACACATTTATGAGTTTTTGGTGTTTACAGAGAATAGACAACGTAATAACCTTACAGCTGTTCTGCAGAAATTTGGTGAGAACTCTGTTGCAAAGAGGAATGTCATTCATTACCTGAAATGTTTTCATCAACATGAGGACGCCCAGGGAGAATCAGAACCCTGTAGTACCTGTCAGAGCATTGTAAATGTGGTTTGTGTAGGAAATGAAAATATTTGCAACCGCAGCACCATAAGAATTTTGGACAAAGAGCTCTAATATATGCTGAAGCTGATGAAAGACTTCATGCTCGCAGGGACCACACACATTGTAAGACAATCAGTGGTGGTTGCTGCACACATAAGCATGCAAGGTAAACACCTGATACTGCACAGGAGGTCACAAACAGCAAGTACAAGAAACAACAAAGGAAACTAAAAGACCACAGAGAGAGAAGGGCAAGAAAATGTGGCAATTGTGGTAAAATGCAACATAAAAAAGCTAAAACACTGACCAGCTAAGAGATCCATATGCCATAACTGTCACAGAAAGAGGCATTGGGCTAGAGTTTATAGAAAAAGCAAGTCAGTAAGCAAGGTAACAGAACAACAGGACTAACAGTCATACTTTTTGGGCTCAGAGTGCAAAGATGATAAGACAATTGTAGAGTGGACTATACAGCTAATTCTTGGCTCGACTCCTCTGGAGTTCAGAATTGACCCTGGAGCTGATGTGAATGTAGCCAGTGAGGACACGTACCAGTTGCTCACTGCGAAAGTCACCATCTAGTAAGAGAGTAAATAAGTAAGTAAAATTATTTATATAGCACTGTTTACAGATAGAAATCACAAAGTGCTTCATAATAAAAATAGACACAGTAAAATAATGAGAGAATTAAAAACACAATAACACATCAGTTATGGATAGAAAAACTGATGTTTAACTAAAAGTTTGTGTAAATAAAAAGGTTTTCAACTGCCTTTTAAAAGCATTCACAGAGTTCAAAAAACATAAAGAAAGGGGTAAGTGCATTCCAAAATGTGCATGCTATTGCTTGGAAGAATTGATCTTGCTGGATCTTGAATCAGGTGCGGGGGGCAGCTTCCATGTTCTGACATGATGCCTTCTTATTTAAACAAGTAAATAGACTGTTGTCAAAAACATATGTTATCACTATATCAAACATAGACACAATTGATCTTAGTTTTGAAATGGTCCTCAGTTGGAAAAAGCAGTTTCTTATCATTTGTTGTGTGTGTTGTTCCAAGGACATTCTTTTTCAAAAATAAAACCCAAATATCTGAGACTCTGCCCTACAGAGGGGCCTAAAGCACCAGTGTACTGCTTAATCTCAGTATTAGCTCTGTGTGGGATGATAATGAGAGTTTCAGTCCTACTCAAATTGAGCTGCAGGTAGTTGTCAATTAACCTCTGCTATAACCTCCAATACATGTCTAGTAGTTAATTTAGAAGGACATCTGTGTATCTTGGAAGCCTTAAAGGAACATTACAGCTGGATATCATTAGTATAAAGATGATAAGAAATGTTGCTTAACTGCTGGATTATCTGCTCTAAGGTGTGGACATAAAGAACAGAAAGAGTCCCAAAACAAAGGTGATCCACATGATAGACCTGTAGACTCAGACATGATCTGATCTGCGAAAACACTGAAACTTCTACCTGAATGGTTAGAAAAAAAACATCCAAGCATCCCACTGGTCTCATGTTAACAATGCTTGTAAAACCTCAACCCTCTAACAAACAATCAAGATATACACATCTATTTTTTCAGGAAAACCTGAGCTATCAGAATAGGTAAGCTGCAGTGATGTCACATGAACGTATGAATAATTATGCAATCATAAAGACAAGTGAAAAAAATAACTGGAAATTGATTTTCACATAGTTTTATTGATTTAGAAAAATATTTTCCCATATTATGGGAATCATAATAATAAAAAAACAACTCTCTATGAAAATATACTGTATATGATATGTAAAATGCATTTGATTGTTGGGGGTAAAATGCTCGACCCCAGGGCCTTATGTCTAGTTAAGTAGTAAACACCTATATGTCTAGTGGATATGTACACCAGTGTCTCTGGGCAGGAGGATTTGGCAGGGCTACCCATTGTCAGTGCAATTATACACTATTGCCACTGAGCCTTTGCTAACCTAGACACACAGGAAGGTCTAGGGTGGAGTAGTAAGGGACAGTGTTAGTGTTTCAGACCCCTGTTGTTGTCTCAGCTTGTGTAGATGAGTTGTCAATGCTGGTTAAAATGACCATGACCTGCAAGCAGTAAGGGGTGGACTTGAGATCTACCAAAAGTTGTCCGCACAGGAGAACTGGGGATATCGTCAAACATAACCACCAGGCTGGCAGTGAAGAGGTGAGCCCTCTCTCTCATACAGAGGTTATACACTGACAACTAACAACCTTGATCCATTGGCTGGCCTGGTGGAGAGGCTGCAGAGGACTCAAGTGGACATTTTCTGGTCAGGTCATCGTTGGCTAAGAACTGCAGTGCTTTTTTGCCAGTTGATGAGGGGTGCCATGGTCTTGTGCACTTGGAGAGTAGAGTGGTGGCCTCCGGGCTCTAAGTGGCTCAGAGGTTGCTGAACCAAAGATTTGCTTGGGAGACCCATCATAGGTGCTGTTACAAAGAGCCAGTGACATCAGGCTGGACCTGCTGTCCAAAAACCCTTCAGCCCTTCCTCCTCAGCCCAGGGACTGTGAACATTGTGAGGCTATTTCCAATCTATGGTCCATCCATGAGTACTTTGGTACGGTTCCAAATTAGATGCTCCAGCATGTTTCAGATGGGGGAGTGTGGTCAAGACCATGAGTATGAGAAGCACTGAGACCCTGAGCTGCTTTATGAGGGCTGGGACTCTGACACTGGGCAACCTGGGACAGACAAACAGGCTGGACTGAACGACACTGCTGTCAGAGGAGTAAGGAGTTAGATTGCTTAAACTGCTGGAAAGGCTGAGAGGGCAGGTGCTGGGCTCCCTGTCAGTATCAGCACTGGACACCATCAGTCAGCTGAGGGGGGGAGGAGCCTCCAACTCTCCCAGTGCTGAGGTCGGCTGCAGGTCTGGAAGATTGGCAGAAGGAAGGAAAGCTGCTGGTTTCTGCCTCTCTGTGCCTTAAATTTTTTGTTGTCTTGTTTTGTTTCTTTGTTTTTTTGAGGATGTGAAAAGAAGGGATTTGTATGCAGTATGAAGTGTTGAAGGAATTCAAGGAGCATCAGTGGCAGGGGTACCCGGAGGGACAAGCAATTTCAAGGTTAATGTAGAGGGTACCAAAAAAGCTCCCTCTTTTAAGAAGTTAGGGGATCTGAAGTAGTGGGTGTCGCATGAGGCTCTGGCAACCAATGTTTTTTGGATTGCAATGTCAGGGAGAAAAGAAGGGAATGGGATTCTCTGAGGGGCTGTATCCTATGGGGCCAAGGTATTGCAGCAGGACCAAGGACATAAATGTGGGAGGGGTGGGTTTGTTGGGTGGGGTCTAGAGGTCTAGAGGTACCTGTTAGACATGGTTTAATAGAAAAGGTTTAAGGTAAAAAAAAAGGTTTGGGATTGACATTGGACAAATATTAACCTGATCCCTTTCTCTTTTTTCTCACAGTTGTGAGGGCATTTGTCCTCCAGGTAAACATGGGCGGCAGTGTGAGGAAAGATGTCCATGTCAGAATGGAGGAGTGTGTCACCATGTAACTGGAAAATGCTCCTGTCCTGCAGGATGGATGGTAAACAATCACAAATGTTTGATGAACTCTTCAGAAAATGGCTTTTGTCATTCATACTCAAAAGGAGTTTTAAGAGTGTACAGGTGAAAGTTATTAAATTTTTTTTTTTGCTCATGTACAATTACATTAGCAAAATATATTAAATTAAATAAAGAGTTGTCAGTAAATACTACAGAAAAGACTAAGATACTCAAGGTCTTTCCCCAAAATTGAGAAGCAGAAAGACACAGAAGAAGACTCAAGACGATGGTGTAAATGACTTAGAAAATGAGTGATACAACTTAATTCCCAAAGAACAGTATGCTCCTCATGCTAGTACTCACAACAGGAAACAATAACATGTCAGTATCAGCTGAACAGGAAGAGAGAAAGTTATAGTAGGAGAGGTGGAATTCGCAGAAGTTTCTCTAACCTTTTTGTTAAAGTTAAAAGGCTCATGAATATCCAACAGCTTTTTTGAAAGACTGCATGACACAAAAGTCTCCTAAAATAAGTATTTCAAGGTCATAATGTAATTGGAGCTCTGTGAATAATTGCCAAGAACCAAAGTTTGGTTTTAGAGGTATAGACTGCAATATAAAATGGATGAGGTATTGTTTTCACAATCAAAAAAGTGAGGCCATCTCTTTTCTTACCAATCACACTGATTAGCACGCTTTTGAAAATATAATGGCATATAGGCAATTAACACTTAGGCACTATATGTTCCTGTTTTCATTGCCGTGTTCAGGGGACAGTGTGTGGCCAGCCATGTCCAGATGGGAGATTTGGACAAAACTGTACACAGAAGTGTCAGTGTCACAACAATGGCATCTGTGTGTCCTCCACTGGACAGTGTCTCTGCAGCCCTGGATACACAGGAGAAAGGTAAGAGAAACTTTTCCCTTTCCATGCAGCATACAGCACTATGTTGAAAAAAAGCTTGCTTTCAAGCCACTGAATGCCACAGATGCTTGCCATGTATTTTCTGGAAGAGCATCACATGTTAGAATAATGGTGTGATGCTGTCAAATACTAAAGAAACAGCATAAAAATAATTCTAAAATATGCACATAACATGTAAGTAATGATAACATTGCAATGTATAAATCCTAATGCTTTTTTTCAACAAAAAGCCCAACCCAGGTGCTAGATGTAATTTCTTTTTTAGATTTAATTTATCATGACTTTTTTCAAGGCCACTAAACATTGTGTCTGAGTTATCATTTTTCCATCAAAAATGGTCCATAGGGATAAATAGAGAGGCAGTCCCCAATTTCAACATGTTCCAGCACCCGTACACTTTTGCACAATGAGTTTGTATTGGGTCAGCTAGAGCTGGTGACATCACACTAGAGAAAGGAGACACTGAAAACTTTGTAAGAAACCTGCTCTTTAACTCGCACAACTGCCAAACTACTTAATATGAAACCAAAAATAAAACAGAATATGATAGACACAGGAGTCCTGGCCCTTTTAAGCACAGTTTTTTAGTAGTATGGGTTACGATTTGGATCTTATAACCACATTCCATTGTTAAGTCCCTAAGATTCTCCCATTGACTGCCATATTAAAATTTCTGTTTTGCTCCTTATTTACAGAACCCATGCTCATCTTTGCATTGGCTCTTAGTGCTAATTTCTAATTCTAGACATACATATCAGATATCAGTTTGTTCAGCTAAGCCTTCTGGTGCTAGTCAGCTAGATTGTTGATAAGATAAGATAAGATAAGATAAGATATTCCTTTATTGGTCCCACAATGGGGAAATTTGCATTGTTGCAGCAGCAAGTGGACAGTGAAAGACAGAATGTAAAAATCAGCAATAAGAATAAATTAAAGCTGCAAGCAGCATTTGACAGGCCCTCGAAGCCAGTGGCAACTCGTCCCAGACATGTCCCACCGCAGGCGCTCGGTCCGCACCGCCAACAAAGCGCTGTACCAGCCTTCTTGCTCTCATGCAGGCAGGCCAGAACATAACTGCACTCACTGCTTTAAAGTGGAAATCAGGCAGTGAAGCAAGTTCATCGATGTGAAAAAGCAAAGTCCCTGCTATTCAACAATTACCCGACATTGATTAAGAATGGTAACATATAAAAGTAAAAAACAATGTTGCCTAATGTTTTTCCCAGCATGGATGATGCCGTTATCTTTCACTGCTGTAACTTGTGACATCACAGGGTTGTTTGGTAGCGCAGGAGTTACAGAGTTAGCAGTGAAGGCCAATGGCAGAAAGTCAAACATGGAGCCACAATGACAAAATCATGTGACTCTTCTAAAGAAAACTGCAGAAGCCTTCCAAACATGTCGACTTATTAAATGAAATAAGTAAATCTGTCAGTGAGAATCAATTGGGGAAAAAAATCTTGTGGATACAGTAGAAATGTAATTGGATTAAAAACCTGTATTGCAAGCATTGCAAAAAGCAAAGACAATGATCAAACTGCCTTGCATACTTGTGTTAAAAAACTGAAAAACAGTTAGCTGTGTTTAAATGTCTGACTTACAATAAGAGGACAGTTAGATCAATACTTCTCCCGATAACACACAGCCTTGTCATTTAGTCTGATGGTGTTGAAACACAAGGAGGAGCACCTCTCACATCAACTGGATTGCTCTCTCTCTCTCGTTCTCTGTCTTTCTCTCTCTCTGTATGCTGTTTATGTATTTACTTTTACAGCTTTTGTCTCTTGCTGTGCATCTTATTGCGCTGTGTGTTCAAACACCAGCAAACAAGTTGAGGTCATAAGTATCGCGAGGGGAGAGCCTGCCAATCCCTCCATAATGTGCCTGTACACAGCGAGCAGGATGCTGCTCTCAGCAGCTTTTTCTCTCATTCAGTCCAATGGAGAAAGCAATCAAACCCACACCTGTTTGAGCTTCGACTGGGCCAACATAGTTGTAGCTACAGACTTTATTCAAGTTTTAAATGAGTCACAAGACTTTGATCTCTAAATCTTGTATTTACATTTTTTTGCTATCTTGTACTGTTTTTGAGTTATCACAGTTTTACTTTCCCTGCTGGCAGAGCTCGAGTCCTTAAAAAGTCCGACCTGTGAACAAGACATTGTCCTTGAAGTCCCCGTAACAACCCAGGATGACTCCTTTACTTGATTCCTACACCTGACAATCCCGGATTTATCAGGACTCTGACAGGAACTGAAGTGCAGTGAAGATCCACGTTTGCGCAGTTACCACTCCGTTCTGGGCAGCAGCGCAGCGCAGCTTTTGACGCTCGCTAGTGTGTTTGTTATGAGACGTATTTTGTAAGGCATCTCGGCTCAACATTTGGTGGCTGAGCGGGTGGTTACAAAACCTTTGAGCTGGCAGTGAAGTGAGAACATCACAGCTTTACCTCGGCCGATTTTACAAAGGAAAACACAGTGTCCGCTAGTGAGCTTACACTAGCTGACACATAATGTTTCCAGCTAGCAGATACTCAAGTAAAGGTACGTTAGCTTGTGGCTAGTTAGCTAACATATAGCGAGCTTGCTGTGCTGAACTGGGATAAGGGTACTTTAGTTTACTTTATTTTACCGACATTTCTGTCAGAGGTCGCTTAACTGTTTGCACGCTTACTACAGCCCTATTTACAGGTCATTGTATGTATTTTTGTAGCCAACTTTGTTTGAAGCTTTCTAGAAAAAGCTAGTGTTACCAGCATTAGCCATAACAGTCCAGCAAGCTCATTTATGTTAGCACCGAGCTAAAATGTAGGTTAAAGGTGAACTAATATATAGGTCACTCGACCAGTGTCCTTGTCTTGGTTTATACAGGTAAAGTACTGTACTAATGTTGTTCCTAGCATGTCATTGTTTTGAAAGTATCAGAGTGTTTTGCTGTTTAAAAACTGTTTTTTCCCCAGTCTTGTACTTTTGATAAAGCTTCTCTGTAGTTACACATTGAACCCTGCCAGCAGGCTTGCTGCTGCTGCTGCAGTGTGACAGCTGCTTACCATTTTCACTGGGTTAGCTACCAAAATAGCAGCTTGTTTTTTTTTAAAGCCTTTGTTTTCAGAAGTTCTCTAATGTATTAAGAAAAGATTATATAATGTTACTTGTCAAAATAAGTATTGTGGAGTTATCAGTTGTTATTTAATTGTATTTCATGAATGTCTTATCATGTACTAACCAGTTCAGGCTCAACTAAACTGGTGAGAACACAGATTAGATTAGTTCAGTACAGTTTGAACTGGCCTTGACTGGGGACTGTTTCTCTCTCTGTTGCAGCCCACAGGTGTATCAGAGCGTTAAAGGCAGTGCAGACAGAACATGCTGCCCCTCAGCTGTACACAACTAGACGAACATGTTCCTCGGTGTCAACACCCCGCATTACAACACACTACACCATCCATCCCAGAGATAAGGATTCAAGATGGGAGGGTAAGACACTGGATTGTCTCTTAAAGTGCACCTATAACTGATATGCCTGCAATAAAATTACAGAAGCCATCTATTTGTTTAACAATAGACAGTATTAAGCAAATACAACTTGCAGTTCAGTGTTCCTTTTATCTCCTATAATGTCATGTAGTGTGACCGAAAAGGTTTTATATATCTATAAAAAAAATGTCATTGAGGATTTGCTGTAGTAAGGTTTGTCAGGTTCAATCGAAGCTCCTCAAACCGAGAGCCTTTGTCTATATCTGATCAGGAGTACAGGTCACCAAATTATTCCTTTGTCGTTTAGTAGATGTTGTTTGCCTTTTTAGTTACATTTATTTGGAACAAGTACATTTCTTATTATTAGGAATCAGTGTAAATAGGTCCAAAAGACATTTTTTCTGTACCTATCAGATTTTTTTTTTCAGTTGAAATGCAGTTTAAAAGGAAAAATCATCACCAGTTTCAGTGAAAAGCTTTCCTTAGTGTGCCACACAAGCTGCAGTCAACAAAAGCATTGCAAACTGGATCAGAATGCAGCGCCTTTTGTAAATATTTGTGTGTTATTGTCCTTCCCAGGGGTGGAAATGGAGAGATTTGCCGATGAGGCAGATGTAGTGATAGTAGGTGGGGGTCCCGCTGGTCTGTCAGCGGCCATTCGCCTTAAACAGCTTGCCAACGAACATGAGAAGGAGCTGCGAGTGTGCCTTGTGGAGAAGGCCTCTCAGATCGGAGCGCACACCCTGTCAGGAGCCTGTCTGGAGCCCACTGCTCTCAACGAGCTCTTCCCTGATTGGAAAGAACGAGGGGTTAGTGTTTCATTCGACGTTCCTATGTGAGTTTGTTGTGTAGATTAATATTGACAAAGATGGCCTTCCCTTGAACAATAAAGCGTGGTTACATCATGCACTCCATATTGTGTAATGTATTATGTGACTGACATTATCAGCAATGAAACATACATAACATAGCTGCACTCAATGGTTCATGCTGATATACAGTCGAATATATTCATCAACACTTTGCATACACCCGCTCTGGGTTTCTGTATGAGTTGTTATATATGATATTTGTGTCAGCATTACAAAATGTAGATCTCAAGAATAAAGGATTACTTAACTGTTAAATCATATGTTTGTGTTTATGCTCTGACTTCAGGCACCTCTGAACACACCAGTGACTGAAGATGTGTTCAGCATTTTAACAGAGAAACACAGAATCCCTGTACCCATGTTGCCAGGTAAAACCTGCTTTATTCTAAAAAATGAAAAAAAATTGCTTTGCTTTGCTTATGAATTGCTTTAAAACAGCAACAAGGCACTTTACTTTGTTGTTGATTGTAGTGCCCCCTGTGGACAAAAACTGGCTTGTGCATTCATTTCTTAAAGAAACAAGTAAAAGAAAAAGATGCAACATTTGTTTCATGCAGTTTGTTTCATTTAAAAAACGGCTGTTTGCTGGATACCTAATCACAAGACAGTGTATCTGTTAGTGGCTTTGTGAGATTTATAACAGTTATCAGCCAATGATAAAAGAAATTACCTTTGTTTTAGCAACGTTCATGTTCATAAACCTTGGTTACATGTTCTACAGCTAAGCTAAAGTTATCTCAAGCTATCAACATTTCCTTGTAATGTTTTGTTTTGATAAGAAGCCAACAGCTCAGTAGCAAAGCCAAGTTATAAGAACGTTACATTTTAAATCTGACAAGATGTGAACATGTTCTCCACAAAAAGGGTAGTTTGTTTTTATTTCCATGGTTTTAGTCAGATTATATTGTATTATTACTATTACTATACTGTTATATTAGTTAGATTACATTGATGTAGTTATTTTAAGTGCTGATTTTTATATGTGTTTGTTTTATTGCTGTCTGTAGGTCTGCCCATGAGGAACCATGGAAACTACATTGTGAGGTTGGGGAACTTTGTGCGCTGGTTGGGGGAGCAAGCAGAGGAGCTCGGAGTCGAGCTGTACCCTGGTTATGCTGCAGCTGCGGTTAAAAAAAAAAACACTTCTCCATTTTTGCTTTTTTAACATTATTATTGCTTAATCATTATTCAATAGTCCCGGCTTAAAGTTTTCCCTGATTTAGGTGTTATATAAAAATAAGATTTTGAAAACTTAATCTTTTGAAAAACCTAGTGGACTGTGAGCGACTGGTCAGGCTTTAATCATTCATGAAAGAACATTTCTTTCGTTTCAACACACAACTGTCTGATGTTTCATTAGTGTTTTGGGCTGGACAGAAAGACCGTGGTAATTTACAGACAAGCATACTGCCTGATCAATTTTTTGGATCCATAATTTTTGATCTATTACAGTTTTACCTGTGACAGCAGACATGTTGGTTGTTTGTGTTTGTTCAGTCATTTTAATGTTTATTGTTTCCTCTCGGCTCCAAGTGTTAAACTTTGTCTGTTTTACCTCTGACAAGGTTTTGTTTCATGAAGATGGAAGTGTGAAAGGAATCGCCACCAATGATGTGGGCATTGCCAAGGACGGCTCACCAAAGGTATTGTATTGTAGAAAAAAAACTCTTTCAATACTATTGAAATACAAAATACAGGCCATTCTTTTTATTGAACAATACAAATATGAATATCTTGTATACATCAGGCTGCTTAAAAGGATCAAAGGCTCAACAAAACAATGAGAGCACAAGCTACTTGTTTCGAGGCATCAAGCATCAGATATTCCATCAACTGACCTCTTTTAGCCATAATGGATTAAAAAAAATACTTTTGTGTTGCTTCAAAGAAAAAATGAGATTGTCCCTGAAAGGCGAATCAACCTTTATAATGTACTGTGTTTTATTATAAAAACTAGTCATTGGTAACATGGCGTGTATTGTATATACATTTTTAGTCAAAGCAGCATTGTAGAAACAGTATTATGGGTTCTGCATCCTTAGTGAATCACTCAGCACTTATAAAAATCAAATTGAATTTTCTTTTCCCCCCTGAAGTAGGTAGAAATTGGATGTTCCTTTTTCCTTTCTGTCATTGTTCCAAACATAAAAACCAATTCAGCGATTGTTGAGCTCCCATCTAACTACTTTCTGTATTTTATTCAGTTGCTTCTCATTCACGTAATATAAAATCAGTGCTTCTTGGTCCTTTCGTCAGGATACTTTTGAGAGAGGAATGGAGCTTCATGCAAAAGTCACGTTGTTTGGAGAGGGATGTCACGGCCACTTGGCCAAGCAGCTTTACAAGCAATTCAACCTGAGAGAGAACTGCGAACCTCAGACCTACGCCATTGGCCTGAAGGAGGTAAATAACACGTGCCACCCACGTCAGGCTAACGCTGGGGAGAGTATTGATCACTCTGTTAGCGGGCTAGTTGTGGTTTCCCCTTAATCTATGTGACCTCTCATTCCTAATTTGCTAAAGTCCATTCAGAGGAGGTGGATAGAAGTGGTTTCTGTATGTTGTTTCTACACTGAGTTTTTCTATAATATGAACACAATGTGGTGTAAATTAATGGTTTATTTTTAGTTGCAGGAGAAATTATATAAGCAGCAACTTGCTCTCCATAATTATGTTTACCTGTAAGATTAAATAAATAAATAGAAAAATGGTGAAGGACTGAAAGCTGCTGCCAACACCTACTATATGTGATGTGTATGTTACCGTAGTAACCCTGCACTGCCCTTACAAATACCCTCAGACATGGTCAGTGTCGGTCAGGAAGGAGTATGGATGGAAAGGCTAAAGGAATCCTCCATTTATGATCATTTCACCTCCATTTTTTCCAGCTGTGGACGATTGATGAGAAGAAGTGGAGGCCCGGCAGGGTGGAGCATTCGGTGGGCTGGCCGCTGAACAGGAACACATATGGAGGCTCCTTCCTTTATCACCTGAATGAGGGGGAGCCACTAGTGGCCTTGGGCTTTGTGGTGAGTGGCTGTGTATTGGTGTTGTAGTTGTGCGCATATGTGAGCTTTTGTCTGCACATTTCAACAGCCCTGAATTAAAAAGAAAGGAAAAGGCTGTAGGTCAGTGTCATCCTATCTTGTTGAAAACATGCCATCCATGCCAAAATAAATGGAAAAAAAATGTTTTTTTTCCTTCCTTTACTGAAAATATACTGAACTGTGACCCCAAAGCTGAGTTATATATTGAGCTGAATTTTATACAGTTACTCCTCTGCTTTTGTACACATTCTGACAACAATATAAACAGATGTGTCAGCGATGTCATGCAGCCAGTAAATAACCACAGGATAATCCTTTTTTGTTGTGAATGGATTGTCAAGGACCTTTTTCATTACTACCTTATGATATTATTATATTATATGGAGGAAAAAATTGTATAAATCTATCACACTTATTATAGTGAAATAAAAAACTGTAAAAGACATGTATATAATGTAAATTCAGAGGCTCCGCTGACGGTGATTAGTGCTTTAAATCTCCTTAATGTTCTGTTATTTCTGCACACATGAATTGGGACGATCACCGATCCTCTGCGGCTCTTTTCAGGCTAAATAAAGAAACAAACAAGGGTGAAATGTTTTCTCCACTGATCACTGAGTGCAGTTCAAGTTTTTCACTGAAGGACATTTATTTATTTGACTCAAGGGTACTCCATCATTCTTCTGATTGTGTGCTTTGGGTTATTTTGCTTCTGATCGATTCGCAGTTTCTATGTACAAGGACTCTGAAACAGATTTCTTTTTTAAAGACTTTTTTCAATCAGCTATGATGTATTTTTCTCTCTCTGCTGACTATTTTCCCAGCTTTGCCACAGAAAAAGCATCTCCTCAGCATGATGCTAATCTTGTCTTTGTTTTTTCTAAATTTCTGCCTTTCACAAGCTTATGTAAGAAGAAAACAGAGGTCCTTGACCTGTTGAGGTTTTTCGTCTGATGTACACTGTGGACTTTGGTAGCTATATGAAAATACGCCTCTGTAAATAGGGTTTTGTAACTTTAGTTTGCTGTCTGTGACATTTAAGAAAGTTCAAGAGACGTCAACAACAATGAAATCTTAGTTTGTACTTTCCAGTTTAGTTAGTTTGTCATTTCCAACAGTGTTTTCGACTTAAATACCTCTTTCAAATGAACTATTTCTGTAATGGAGATAATATTTTAAGATTGTCTACATTTATCACAAAAATTCAACACTGACAAAATAATTGGATTTCAACATAATTACATTTAAAATGACTGAATTTGAATTATTTTAGAAGCAACAAGCATTAAAAAAATATCTGCTTTGTTTTTCACTCTGTATTCCTTCAGTAGGATTATTGTTCTTGTTTTAGGAGATGACTGATTAAACAGGATATAATATTTCCCTCTCCAGATTGGTCTAGACTACACCAACCCTTACCTGAGCCCCTTCAGGGAGTTTCAGCGCTGGAAACATCATCCCTTTGTAGCCCCCACACTGGAGGGAGGCACCAGGATTGCATATGGAGCCAGGGCGCTGAACGAAGGAGGAATACAGGTAACCATCTACTTTTGTGCTGTTTTAAAAGATAAAACCCTGAGCAGTGGAACAAACCAAGCATTTTCTATATCACAATAAACAGCAACAAAACTCAGACTGACCAAAGTTAAATGTGACTAGATTTAGTCAAACTGTGTAACTGCAGAAACCGTAAGAGGTACGTCGTTTGTATTTGTGTATTGCAGGGAAAACTGCAGTGTGGACCCCATTAAACCAGCCAGTTTTCCTGTCGGGATTGTTTGAATTTATTCCTGCTTTGATGTTTAATTAAAGCCATCAGCAGAATACTAAATTTAGAATCTAATTTACTGAGAAAAAAAACATACAATGATGTTGCAGCCAAATGCCGGCAGGAACAAGCCTTTAATTGAATCTGCTTACTGAAATGCTTTTTGTGATCACTGAAACACTACTGTGTTTGGTTTTATTGTAGAAATCAAATGCGTATATGACCCTCCTGAAACGTTTGTTATCTTTTCTGTCTGTCAGCGTCATTGTATTAAAAGTATGTTTTAATAGAAAAACTTTAACACAAGGCTGACATCATTTATCTGTAGAATATGCAGTATTAATCTAATTGAGCAAAGATTTGAGATTAGAATATGATTGAAAATTTAATGAAGTTATTGCAGCGAGTTTTTACAACAACATGACACCTTTTGTTTTTGAGTAGTTGCTCTAGTTTAGTAAGAAATCTGTTTATTAATGCAACATAAGTTTATCATGAAACTTTGTCTTTTAAAATGTCATAAACATTTCTAGTAAAAACAGCCACTGCTGCTCACATTAAAAGATTGTTTGGGGTAATTGGGGCATCTGCTGGATTCCTCCCTGTGGGGTTTTTCCCAACATGTCCAGCTTGGAGAACACCCTGTACCTGATAAACACACACAACAGGTTTGAGCGATTATCATCCCACCTGGCCTGAAAACACCTCAGGGTTCTCCAGGATGAGCAAGAGAAAACCTTCTTGCTGATAAACACTGACCACGTTTTTCATGTAGAGCTGCTAAGTTCAGGAAGATGTCCAGTGATTTTACATCTGATAGTTTTGCTTTGTGGCTAATAATATCAAGTAGAATTATTAGGATAATCTTAACATGCAAAAGTGTGCTACGTTCAAGTTTCATCCTGATTTTGATCAAACCAGAAGCCTGGGTGAGGTGTTACATGTCACAGAACTGAAGTTTCTTGCAGAGTATTTCAGGTTTCTCATCCACGTTTCTCAAAACCAGAATAAAATCCAGACTGTTTGTCTCAAGGTTAAATTTCTCTAGAAATCCAGATACAAGTTAAACATCTCAGAGTGTGAAAAGTCACAAAAGGTGCATAAACTCTTCTTTTTCTCTCCAGTCCATCCCGAAGCTGACTTTCCCTGGAGGGCTGCTGATCGGCTGCAGCCCCGGTTTCATGAACGTCCCAAAGATCAAAGGCACCCACACAGCAATGAAGAGCGGCATGCTGGCTGCTGAGGCCATTTTCCCCAAAGTCACAGCCGAGAGCTTGGAGTCAGAGACGATAGGTACAAAATTTAAGATCCGGTAATAATCAGGATCACACCTGTCGCTGTTTATATGTATTTTCAAGTTACTTCACGAAGAGTCAGAGCTGTTTAATAAATACAGCCTCATCAGTTGTGGTCTTGCTCAGTGTGATTGGTTGGTTTTTAATGTCAGTGTTGCTCACTCTGTTTGCCTATTCTGTTTTCTGCAATAAAAAAGGTCCAAGTAAAATAAACAGAATGATAATCATGTTGACAGAGTTTATCTTCAGGAGCATAATTTGCAGTTGTAAAAAGATAATAAATCAGTCGTTTTATTTCAGTTCTGTATAAATTACTGCAGCACTCAGCATGTTCAAAACTGTTGCAGTAACATGAGATCATGACTCAAGTATCGTGGTAATATTGCGGATCCTCTGGTGATTTCCACTCGTAGTATCAGTGACTGACAAATCAAGTTGGCCAAAGAACTTCATTCATTTGTCATGCTGTGGTTTCTAATTCACTTAAAGGGCAACACAGTGTTTACATGGTTAAATTAAGTTTTACTAATTTTCTGACAGAAAAAAGATTGGACTTTTACAATACAGGATTGTTTGTGGTCCAGAAAAGAACAAGAACTTAATTGTTCGGAGGTTACTTCACCCAAATTACTTCATCACTACTTTAAGTGTTGTGCTGTGAATGTGGTTTTGGTTTGAATCAATCAGGGTTTGAATCAGCCTCTGAAACTTAGGCTGCCATTTAAATTTCCATGAGGGGAAGCCAATTTCACTCTTGCTGAACAAACTGAATAATGAAAAAACTCAACAGTTAAGAGAAAGCGTGTCCTAGTTGATAAGAAGGCTTTTGTTCAGAGGGAGGTCGGTTATTCAAGGCTTTGTGCTACAAATGTACAGAGAAAGGAGCTTCAGAACAGCAGAGCAGCAATAAAAAAAACATAGTTCCTCACTGTATTTACCTGCGTTTTAACCCTTCCAGGACTTCATGTACCTGAGTACGCTGAGAGCTACAGGAATTCATGGGTGTGGAAAGAGCTGCACTCAGTAAGAAACATCAGGCCGTCCTTCCACAATTACTTTGGCCTGTACGGTGGCATGGTCTACACTGGGATTTTCTACTGGATCCTCAGGGGAAAAGAGCCATGGACCCTCAAACACTGTGGTGAGTTTAACGGAGCAGAGTCTTTGTACAGTTTTGGTGTTACCATTCCTGATTTTTGTGCGTTAAGCTGATTTTTCTGTAGCAACAAAGTGCTGAAAGGGGAAAGAACACAATCACTGCAGATGAAAATAATAGCTGTTTGTTATGAGATAGATTATGTTTAATTAAGTGTCTGTAATGAGGAGAAATAAGCAGCAGTGAAAAAGAAAGAAGAGAATGGAAGGCTTTTGGAAGGGGTGAGATTTTCTGTTTTTCTGCAGCCTGAGTTTAATTAACCTGGTTACATTTACACTATTTATTCTAATGAAAACAGCTACATGCTTGTAGCCTTTCAAAAGAAGAATATGGCAGAAATCAATGTTGTGTCATTGACTCGAGACCCGAATGCATAAAGAATATTTTGTACATTGTGAAGCAGAGTACTTTTTCAGTGTGGTTAGTTGCAGCACAGCACAATGCCAGTGGTTTCTCTTTTGGGTGAGGGATGGGGTCATCTTATCTCAGCTGAGAAGAAAATCAACATTTCATAACCGGCCATTCACAATCTGTCTCAGGCCTTGATTCAGACCAGCTGAAACCGGCGAAGGATTGTACACCGATTGAATATCCCAAACCCGACGGCAAGATAAGCTTCGACCTGCTCTCGTCTGTGGCCCTGAGCGGCACCAACCACGAGGGCGACCAGCCCCCGCATCTGACCCTAAGGAACGACAGCGTGCCTGTCGACAGGAACCTGGCCATATACGACGGGCCTGAACAACGCTTCTGCCCCGCAGGTAACACCATCATGGCCCCTGATAAGCATCCCACACACACACACACACACACACACGAGCCATCAGGGTGCAGATAACAGCTAATCTTTTCCACAGACAATAGTGAGAATGTAATTTCTTTGTTTTGAAGCATTTTGTGGCATTCGATAGGAAATGAGTTACAACTGAATCAGCACATGTGCACAAAGGTCTCAAGCACTTAAGTATGTGAAGGAAAGAGTTAAATTTATGTCTTACAATTTAATCTAATGAGAGAATCTAATGAACAATTAGTCAATAAATTCAAAATGAGTATGCAACATTTTTACAATAAATAAATATTTCAAATAATTTTAAATTTCCAGTCCCTGCATCTCAGGTCTGACTGTCTTTTTTTTAGGAGGACAAAACAAGGCCAGTCTTGTGATATGAGCAAATTTAATATGATTGATATTATTAAATGCTAAAACAAATGCTATGCTAAAGCTAGAATGTCTTTAAAAAATTTAAAGCCAATGCCCATTTATTGGACAGCAAGATCATCTTTTTACACACACGTTAGTGTAAACAGTCAGGTGGAAGTGTAAACTCAAAATCCAAATGCATTGAAGCAATAATTTAAACCAAGGCAGGAATTTTCAATCTAGGTAGCTCACGTGTCGGCTTTGTTTGAACCAGGTTTTCTTCCTGGTTTGCCTGGTTCATTTGTCTCATTAACATCCTTAATCGTCAACGCTGATGTTCCTTGTTCATCTCATATAAAAATGTTTCCTGATCAGAACATAAAAGCTGATCAACAAATAAATCACTTGATAAGTTTGTGTCTCTGCTCTAACCCTTTACCTTTTGTCTCTAACAAACCATCTCAGGTGTGTACGAGTATGTTCCCGTGGAAACTGGAGACGGGATGAGATTGCAGATAAACGCTCAAAACTGTGTCCACTGTAAGACCTGTGATATCAAGGACCCGAGTCAGAACATCAACTGGGTCGTGCCTGAAGGTGGCGGCGGACCAGCGTACAACGGGATGTGAACATGTTATTCTTTTACTTTTTGACTTGAATTAAAAAAAATTCAGGGTTCCTGTATATGCCGATGCACGGCATATGTGCCTAAGTATAGATATGAACATGACAAAATAGCTGTTTTTTTAAAGTTATGAAAAAATTGCCTGAACAAAACAAGGATTATTAAAATTTAAAAAAAAAACTTTTTGTTGTAGAAATTCTGTCAAAGATTGTAAAAATGTTGCATTTGGGTGATGAAACCCATAAAAAACCCTACTGTATACAACTTTATAAGGAAATCATAACTCACTCAGCAGTTTTGTTGGGTTTGTATCATTGATATAAAACCACACTATAGGCATTAAAAATTAGCATTTGGTGACTCTTATTTTTGTGTTTTTAAAGGACTTTACCAACTTTGACAGCTAATATATTTCTTTCCAAATCTTCTGTAAGTAAACATGTAAACAAGCTGTTCTCAAATTTAGGTTTATTTCAGCATTATTGCAGGTATACAGTATAGTGACGGCATTTCATCTGCGCAGTGTTGTACATAAAATTATGATGGTATCACAGTAACGAATAAAAACACTTGACTGTTATCCTTTTTCTTTATTGAACTCTTTAAAAAAAAAAAACAAATATGAAATGTGATCAAGGGCACTGCATCAGGATCCTTACACAGAAACAAAACAACACACACAACTTGGCTGGACTACTTCAAAACTCCAGAATAGGGATGTTATGATATCAGTTTTCATGACACAATCATTGTGGCATAAAGAATTCAAGATTAAGATATTATCACAATATCTGCAGAAATTTAAAAAAAAGGTCAATTTTATCTTTAATTTTTAGTGTAACTGATTTTTTTTGGCAAATCAGTTATATTTAAAATACGAGTGTGGGGAGATGGAAAGGGAGTCTGTAACCGTAACTATGAAAACATACTATTAAAATCAATTCATGTGCTTTATAGTTCTGATTTTACTTTGATTAAGCCAATGAAGCCAGGATGTAAAGGACCAGAAACTATTTAAGATCAAACGTGCATTTTTTTTTAACATTAACATAGTATATTATTTTTAAATACCTCCATTCCAATGAATACTGGAAATTGTTAACACCCCTACTCCAGAATAAACATAAGAGTTCTGTGTAAGCCGTTTTTCAGAGCTTTGGAAACAGCCATGCATCAGACTAACACTCAAATTGTCCACTGTAGTACTTGTCATAATAAAGAGAAGTTAAAGCTTACAACAGTTCTTCCCTTATAACAACACATACGGAGAAATGTGCCGGTTAGAAAACATGAAATGACCTGCCAACTGAAAGTCCTGTACAGTTTTCACCTTGTTAGAGACTTTATCTGAGTTTGCAGCTTCCCATGTGGAGATGACTTCAAATATTGACCGAAGATATGAACAAGAAATCATTGCATCATTGCGTGAAATGTTCATGCAAACATTTTCGCATAGATTTTCTTTTCCCTCTCTTTCTCCTCCTGGATTTTGAGCTGGACCCTCTTCATCTCGTTGCTGATAGCTGTCAAAAAAAAAAAACACTTTCAGTTAGCTGGGGAAGTGAATCAATTAATCAAATGCAGCTTCATATGCTATCTGTCTCGGCTGTTAGAGGGGGTTTCAAACATTGTTTATGATGCCTACGTGGTCACATTTTTCTTCTTTCTGCAAATAGAAAGATAGCCTGCTCCTGAAAGCACGCTGATAGCTGTTATCTCCTTGCCAGAAGTCAATTAAATGCTAATTAGAATTTCAAAAGAGCAGTGTAACACTGCTCCAAAGCAGATAAGTGCTCCAGATTTGACGAGACCTAAATTCCATCCAGTGCACTCCAGCTTTTACACGCCGCGGGGTGTTTTACTTAATTGTTCTCCTAAACACTCGATGGGGACGCAATGACAAAACACACATTCTTAACTTCAAATGACTTGCTGATTTTGAAAGATACTTGTGTGCTCTAAAATGTCTGAAGTCACGAGGCACTAGACGGCGTGTAGCTGTGAATAATTTCTTCATTAGACGCACTAGAAGTCGATGGATTAAACTGAGCATTCCTGGGACAGAAACTCAAACTGTAACATCGTTTGCCAATCAGTCTAAACTGCTGGTGGCTGAGGGAGTTTTCACAGCACAGCAGTTTCTTTCTTAAGCTGTTGAAGAGCTTTTCTTTGATAAAAAAAGGAAACATTAGTATAAGAAGTCAATGTAGCTATTTTTATCCTATTTTCTTTAAAACAAAGTTCTTTATCAATTTGCATCCTGAGAGGTCTCTGACGGTGGAGTTTTGGTTGTTTGCTGCACATTAAAAACACCACGAGTCATAAAATGACTGCAGAGAGTTGAATTAAATATTTTTTTTATCTGCCCTGAGATCAGTAAAACTACAGCAGCTGTTGTTTGTCCACTCATACCCAAAACCTGTTGCCTTTTTAAATTCTAACAATTTTTTTTGATTTCATAACAGAATTTTAAGGTTTTGTAACTGAGTGCTCTTTACCCAGAACTATTACCAAACTTTTGATTTTAAGGTTTGTCAGCAGAAAATGAACCATCTACAAACATTTCCTTTATTAATACCCTGGTAATCAAGTAAAGAGTCCTCAAACAAACTGAATAAGTCATGTCCTGTAACTTACTTTTAATGAATAACAGATTGTTACCCAATTTTCCAGTGTTAAGTTAAATTGGGAGGAACGACAAACAAAGAAAATGTCAGCAAAAGTAAAAATTTGATGAAAACTAGTTTCCCACCTTTGTCCTCTGGAGCTATTCCCTGAGCTTTCTTCAGATCAATCTGAAAAAAGACAAGTAAGAAAAACAATCTGATGAGTCAAACTGACCTTTGACTGTTTTATTACAATCTAAACTACTCAGTCCTACAGAAAAACCTGAACAGCAGAGTCCACATAATCCATACAATCCGATACAGATTTTTCTAAATACAAAAGGCTCTTAGTCTTTTTGTATAGCCACTTTAAGAAGAGAGGTGTTTTGCAGATGTTACCATGGCTTTGCTGTATTCCTTTAACCCCTGCCAGGCCTGGGCCCTCCGGAAAAGTGCCTTAGTGTTCGTTTGGTTGAGCTCAAGAGCCTGTAAGACAGAAAAGAAACACACACTGTAAACGTTTGTCAGTTTTGCATAAAAGTTGTCAATATTCTTCTGTGATTTAATTATTCAAAGGCTTATTATGTATTTCGAAGCACTTACTGGGTAGGATGGGCCCAACTAAGAGTTTATTTTACAGTATTTGGACATAATTTGTGTTTTTAGGAAGTTGACTTTATCTTGGCAAAAATATAATCATATCCATTTCAAAGATAAAAGTATCTGTAAGACTAATTGCCATTTCACTACAATTTACCAACATCAGTTAACAAATATTTAACATGTAATACAGCTACTAATGTTCTTGTGTAAATCCCTACAATAAAGCATGTATATATATATATAGAAGAATGAGCTGTAAGCCTCAGCAGCTCAGTGTCACATAGCAGAGTCAGAACCCCGACAAGGACTTCATTGAGTATTGAGAGCACTGCCAAATGTACCTCACTGCAGCTGTCCAGAGCATCCTGCCACAGCTGCATCTTCAGCTTACACGCTGCTGTGTTGAGGAAGCAGCTGAGGGCCGTGGGCTCCAGCTTCTTCTGCACCTCCTCCTCCAGCAGATCTCCACTCACCTCCAAATACCTGCAGAGGCAAAGACATATTGTTCGAAAAAGGAATTGGATTTTTTCAAGCAGTAATAGATGTCACTGAAAATATGAGTCTGTGTGCTATAGAGTCTGAAAAAAAGGTCTCAGGTCAAACTGCTGCTATTGTGCCTGAACTCTGAATTACATTACAACATTTATTGTATTTTTTACATTCACAGCATTTCTGTGTGTGGTTACCTATTTCAGTTTTTAAGGCTAGTGATGTGCTTTCTGTCTTATTGTCAAAAACCCCATGAAATACAACAACCAATACAAATAATAAACTTTAAATGGCTTCAGATGAGGCTCACATAGCACTGCACCCTTTTTACCAGAGATCATCTGTTTTACTCTGATAGCTGCTTTGAAAGAGTGCTTCTCAATTATTTCTAATATTAAACAAAGACAACTGTGATTTAAGGTAACTCATACTCACAGTGATACTGTATATTACCTGAGGGCTTTGCCATACTTGTTGACTGCAGCTTGCCAGTCTTGATTCTTAAACAGACTGTTTCCAATATTCTTCAAGTCCTCAGCGACAGAGAGGACTTGGTCAACCTGAAAGCAATGAGTGAAAATGAAGCTCAGAATTTAAATTTCTAGTTGCGGCTCAGAGAAACAGTTGAGGTCTAGAACACAGAGACATTTCTAAAACAGTCACCTTGGTACGAAACTTACTCGTTTGGACAAACAGACAAGTTATAAACTTAAAGTTCAGTCACACCATTTTTTTATTACTGATGAACCATCACTTATTTTAGGGACAAACCCTTGAATTTGTTTCATAGTAATTTCACCTTCCTTCAACTATTTGCTATGCTTAACATGTCCTAATTTTAGAACTGTAGTTTAAAGTGATCATATGACTCTGAATAGGATGAAAAAGAGGCACATCTGCTAAAAAGCCAGAGTGGTCTTTTAACAGAGACCCACAGAGTGGTGTGAGGCTACCCGCCAGAGTCCACCAGTGTCCTTAAAGATTCAAGACCTCACCAATACATACATCTTTAAAGTCGATGTCAGAGTCCTCTGGGAAGTCTGGGTGGGCGTCCCCTGACCCATCGTTCAGTCCGGTGCCCCAGCTGTCCCCGTCCTTATGCTCACCACAGTCGGCTATGACACATGGCTGCAAAGACAGACATAAGAAAACAGAAAATTCTCACAGGTCAGATTGATTGGTTTTACATTACATGTCCTGTAAAACAATGACAATAAACGATGCATACGTGGAGAGTCAGGTTAAATGAAGTTTAATGTGTGTTATTTAGGTTAGTATGTTTATTATAAAAGGACCAGTGTAGGATTTAAGGATTTTGTGGCATCCTGTAATGAGAATGCAGATAGCAACCAACAAAAAAATGTCTCAAGTCATCCTCTCCTCCTAAACATTTCAGCCTTTACCCAGTGACTGCAGTTTTTGAAGTATTTGTAAAAAATATGTTTTTTTCTTTACGTGGAAGAAAATATCAAATAAAGAAAACAAACAACACCTGGAACCACCACTTAAGTAACCATAGTTGTAAAATAAATATTATTAAAGGCTACATTGACTAACTGCCACTGTGGTGAAGCTATAAATGTATTATTCTAGCTGTACAACTTCTAACTGAACATGCTCACCTTCACGGGGGCATCATCATTAGTGTCAATGGATTCCAGCATTTTTACAACTCCCATCCCTTTCAGCACCTGTCCAAAGACTACATGCTTGCCATCTAAGTGTGGTGTGGGAACAGTCGTGATGAAGAACTGTGAGCCGTTGGTGTTCGGCCCGGCGTTGGCCATGCTCAGAAGACCAACTTTGTCATGCTGCAAGGAGAAAAAGAAATTACTGTAATGGACAAAAAGTGGCGCTACTCGCACAGACACAGGAAAACATAATATGGATGAGTATATTTTGCTACTTTGGATGAAGACAACCCATTAATACATTCTGGCCAGAGCTAATGGCGATTCTGGTGTTGAAAACTTTACCATGTAGTGGAAGTTTTCATCCTCAAACTTCTCCCCGTAGATGCTCTCACCCCCAGTGCCATTATGGTTGGAGAAGTCACCTCCTTGGATCATGAACTTCTTGATGACTGACAAAAACAAATTTACAACCAAATTAATTTGAGGATGAACCAGACTGAATGTCAAGAGTGCATAAGGCTCCCTAATTTAAATGGTAAATACCAAAAATTCAGTTAGCCTATTAAAATCCATTAAGTTACTTTGCATTAATACTACACTGCCTCATGACCACTGAAAAGTGTAAAAAAGTGCACAAGAGATACTAGCCGATTAAATTTCTGTTTAACAGTACATAGTGCATTATTGTAACAATTTCTTAGTTGTTTGTGCTGTGTAGTTTAACTATAAACATGTCTGCAAGCTATTTCCATTACTGTAATCCAGTCTACTGTTAGTAAATTTTTTGTATGTTCAGATGCAGCAGAGTCCTGCTTATCTGCCCAACTTAAAGCCATTCATTCAATGAAGAAATCCTGACCTACAAGTAAAGGGCCAGGTTTCAGTTCACATATTTCTGTGAAATGAAACCTTAGTAGATCATATTTTTAAAATACAGTTAAGTGTAAAAATTCTCCAAATGTCTCACTACAATAGATGTCCTTCCCCCCTACAGGTGTGTGTGCATGTGTGCTAAAACTTTAAGGTGTGCTTAAATGTCACATTATATGCAGATGTGAAGGTTATTTACTTCTGTGGAACGGGCATCCTTTGAAGTGCAGCGGTTTCCCAGTCGATTTGCCAGTGCCTTTCTCTCCAGTGCAGAGCGCCCGGAAGTTCTCAGCAGTCTTGGGGGTGATATCAGCAAAAAGCTCCAATACTAATCGGCCAGCTATGGAAAGGAAACAATAAAGTGTATTGTTATTACACTGGTCACATATTCTGACTGACTGATCTGTCAACGTGAGAACAATCTTAACACATCCTTTTAACACAGAACAAAGTATTATGTTAAATTATTATTCTTTACTGCTATCTTTACTAACAATAAGGTGGAGCAGGACACTGAGGTATTTAGGAAGCATCACAAATACCACCACAAAGAAATATCCAGTCAAGCCACAGTAAAATATCAAGTCTTCATCAAAGAATTAATGAACTACATCAACTAATACTCATTCTCTATAAGTGTGATCCATAACGCTACGTGTCATTAACAATTACCAATGATGACAGTGAACAAGCTAAATTGTAATAATACACCAGCTAAGCTAAAGCAGAGATTGAAGTGTCACCACACAACACAATCACACGTGGTTCTTGCACTCTCATGACGGGAGCAAAGCTTTTTGAATGAATAATTATCTGACAATAACTAGTGCTCACCAAACACCGCGAGATGCTAGAGACGACCCTTCAAATACTGATTTATTTGTAAGGTGCAACTTTTCAGAAAGTAATTATACTAAATGTACCATTGCTACTGGAAGATTCCATAACGAAAAATGATTGTGCTAAGCTAGTGGGCTAACGTTAAAACTGACCGTTAAAAAGCTGTTAGCAAACATTAAAATGAACATATCCTGACCTCTTTCGCCACCAATGTCTACATCGAGGAAGACACGAGGGTTTTCAGGGTTTGAAGGTTTTTCAGACGGTGTTGGGTGAGACATTTTGGGACAATGTGATATAAGACACTAGTAAGACAGTTAGCTAACAAGGCTATTCCCGGCCGGCGTACTGGAGCAGATGAAACGGCGACGAGTGAGTGAACTCAATAACTTCCGATCACGAAATTTCAAAATAAAATAATTCTGTTGCGATAAATGTATAGTTTCTGGGTTTGTAATGACATTCTTAAATACCTAATCACGTATTTGGGCTTCAAGTCTCAAAAAATAAAGAAATAAACAATAATTATGAACATAACAAACAAATTTCTCCCCCCCTCAGACGTTTTCATAGCTTAAATTAATTTTTTCATACATTTATAAATGCACGTTGGTGCGCTTTAATAATACTTCCGGTCATGCAAAAAAAAGTGTAAGAAGACATTTTTCTTTCCATAGAGCATAATCCTTGTCGCTAATTTAAGTAGAAGTGTAAAATGGATACAATTCACGTTAGGTCATGTATTTTTATTATAACAGTAAGCTAGGCTATATCATGAAATACATACTCAATAATCTACGTTTTCGTAATTAAAAAAAAAAACGACTGAGAAGTCATAAGCAGACAAAAGGGGCTTTACTAAATGAAGGTACTCAATCATTTTATTTTTAAAAAAGGAAAATGAAAATGTGGTCATTACCAACCTTGACGAATTTTTTTTGCTCCAATGGGTATTCTGAAAAATGTTATGTCATTAATTTCACAGAGAATACATTTTAAATAGGTATTTATTTGGGGAAATTTCGTCCCAGGCCACCCAGTGAGATGTTGTAAAGCCTCATTTGTGTAGGTGGAGCGCAAGCATTTAGATTAGTGCCGCAAGATAAATCTGAGGGAGTTTAATTTAGGATAGAGAAGCAGAGGAAAATTAAGGCTGCACAAAATTTGCTCTTCTCATCTTTGCTTTTTTATTAATGTTAATTATGATTCTGCCTTTTCGAGCCTCAGATAAAAAGATGGGGAGAAAAAGTTTTTCAAAATCTGAACTCATATGAGACTGGGTCACAAGTGAACACTGCTTTATTTTAGAGGCTGAGAATCTTTTGATCAGATCTAGGTTAGTGGGAATACTAATGAGGGTGTTCTTAACTAGGTCCCTCAACTACAGAAAACCCCTATGGAATACATGCTTTTTATGAGGCTTTTTACTTTGCCTGTCACTCTGACTTCATGTGACACTCACACTGACTGTCTAAATACTTACAATGTGGTGTCCCAGCAATGTTTAACCACAAAATGCCTCCAGGGGGATGTCAGATTGAGGTCAGTCTGTTTTATTGATGGCATTATGGGCAAATTGCAACTGACCTCCAGAAATAGATGTCTGATTATATGAGAACTGGTGGTTTTTCTTGTGGTGAACAATCTGTAACAGTTATCTAAACCAGACATTAGTGGAAATGATTGCTGTTGCTGTAGGGATGGATTACTGGGAGCTTTTCATAATCAAAAGAAATCAAAAGTCTATATCTTTGCAGCTGGGAGAGGAAGATGAGCCTCTGATAAACAACACCAACGTGGTTATTTTCGGAGACAGTTTCTGGTTTAAGGAATCGATGCCATTTCTGAATTGTTATATTTTTTTCTAACAGATACGGGTTAGATACACCACAGCATCAATTACATTGATTATAACTGATACAGGTGAGGCATAAACTTGCCAGGAACTTTCATAAGCATGTAGAATGATGCCAGAAAGCAATCTGAGTTTATCCATATAGAAAAAAAAATGTTTAAAAAATAATCAAACAGTTGGAAGGTCAGCATGTTAAATCAAAAGATATTTAATCAAATGCAACACATCTCATTTACAGTCAGGTCCTCCAGCCGCCGTGGGAGGTATGATGCCATCTGCTGTTAGCTCCGACTGTCTCTGTGAAACTTGGTGTTGACTTGGAGTGACTCATCCGACATGTTCAGTCTGAGAGGACACAAATAGACAGCCATCAGAGGCGGTGACAGAGAGGACGCCAAGAGTCAGCTGACATCACTGATCTACATGCCTGCAGGGGGAAGTAGTTTTAATGGGTTTATTTACTTTTGTTTGTCACATACTAAAGAGCCACTTTTCAAATAGTCAATTGTTTGTTACTTTAATTGCTCAACAGTTTTAATTTGTTTTTTTTTTGAAGGATAATTTGAGTGTTAATGAGTTTCAATTTGTTCTTTAGGTGCTATTATTTTGAAGGAACTCGTTCTTTTTGGTTTTGAAACTTCCATGTGGTTAGTTTTTGTGATTAAAACCCAAGAGAAAAATTAAGTACAATTTAGAAAAACATTAATTGAACAATCACTCTTCCTTTTCCGTGTTTTGCATTATTCATTTTCATAAATTGCTTGACATATTTTCACATCATAAGGCTACAAGTAGATTTTGTCTAGTTTTTCATCTGTTCTTACCCATCAGACCACAGTTTTCGCTGAGCCTTGTCAGTACTTCATTACACATTAACTCTGTTCTGTCTCTTGTCATCATTTGTCTGGTTCTCATAAAAAAATCCATATGTAATTTAAAGTCAGTTAAAGTAGTTTTTAAAACATATTCCTGTTGCTATATTTCACATTAACAGTCACAGAAGTGTGGTATCTGTACTTCTATATAGATTTTGTTCTTGTGTTTGTGATTGTTCTAGCTGTGATTTCTTCCTCCGGGCAACTAAAAAAGAAAGGCAATGGACCGTTGCAAGACCACAAAACGTCTTTAAAACACCTTAGAAT